>JAHSUH010001581.1:3815000-4252500 GCA_025388415.1 Cynanchum wilfordii
GACATTAAGGGTTTGTAGACACCTCTCGGACTCACAAATCCATGATATAACTATAATTCAAGGTAAGCTCTTTGATACAATGAGAAAGCGCATTGTGAATGTTACACGAGGTCGAAGATTCGACACTTGTGAGCGTCATGTAAGAGTCGGGGTGAAGCCTTTCTCCGAATAAGAGTTAAACTTTGTAGGCGCAGCCTATGTCAAATCTGGATTAATTAGTCGGAGGAATCGTGATGGTTTTGAAAACTAAAATAATAACTATAATTTAGGGTAACTATTTAGTAATAGTCCTAATTACATTAAAAAGAATATATATATCGAGTTGAGAATAAATACATATTCATATGAAATTGTTGTAATGATAAGGGATATCTTTTGGATTATAAAGATACTTAATGCATTATTATGAATGATAAGGATGTGAATTGTGATTTGGGCAATCATGCAAAAAAAAAAAAAAAGAAAGAGAGGTTTGAGGAATGGAATCTAATTTAATTTCTTTGAAGTAAAAATAAGGAACTTAATTAATAATTTATTTTCCTTTTTTTAATGTCACATAATTAAATAGGTCAACTTCAACGTGGCATAATCTTAGTTCTTTTTTTCTACATTAGGAGTTTATAAATCTCTTTAGCGTAATCACTCTATGTATGTCTAGCTATCTCACAAACCAAGTTAATTAATTAGTGTAATTTGTAGTAATCATTAAAACAAAGTGTTTGCTTAATGTTTTTTTGTGTCACATCTAATAAATTCTCCCTTTATACTCAAATGGTAAGAATTAATTAATAGGCATCTTAATTTTTTAGGTATTTTTAAAGCTTTTTTTTTTTCTTTTTTTTGTTGTTGGGTAACAAAAAAGAAATTTATTTAAATAAATTTTGTTGAAAATTTAATTTTGATAAGTTATTTAAATAATAATGACGTATAAAAGCTAAAAGAATAAAATAGACCATTTAAATTGAAAATGAAGGATACGAGTTATTATTAATTTAGTAGTTTCACTTATGATTGATAAATTATAAATTTAAGTAACGATAACAATATATGTATGCATATAGATATAACAGTCACGTAGTATATATATATATATATATATATATATATATATATATAAAAGCTTTTCACATGAATAATTAATCACAAATATCTAAATTCTTTTCATATCAAATTTCAAGAGCAAAGCAGTTATAATATCACCAAGACATGCATGCAATGTTGGTTTGAGAAGATCCCCAAAAAAAAAAAAAAAAATAGAGAAAATTCTTCATACACACACACACACAGATATATATATATATATATGTGTATCAAAGAGCCAAGGATCTTTACTTTGTGATGCCGCGATCTCCTTAGATACATACATACATATATATATGTATACATATATGAACTTTCGACTAATTCATCAAAGATTTCCAAGAAAAATTTATCTCCATTATGAAGTTATATAATTAACATAAATATTCACATAACACAATCATTAGATTTTTCACAAAGAAGGAAATCTACATGGTGATTATATATACACCACTAGAAATATATATATATATATATACATATATATATAGATGTAGATATAGATATAGCCATGCAAGATCAAGTTGCTTATGAAGTGTGAAACGGGACGCACAATGTAGACTCTATATCAAACAGAAGTAAAAGAAAAGGAATTTTCCGGATCAAAATCAGCCTCAAATTTTTGACTTTTTAGACAATCTTCCTTTAGAAAATTTATGCAAAAGCCTCTATCCCAAGTGAAATGAAGTTGACAGCGGTACCACCACTGCACCTAGCTCTCACTACTACACCCCCACATATATATATATATATATATATATTGTTATATATTTTGAGTTCGACTCATGTTATAAACAATTTTGTATCGCAATTTTAATTAAGTAATTATTTTTAAAAAAAAAAATTTGAGGTATTTTTAGTTATATTATGTCTTAAACTCATGACCTCTCGAGATCATAAGTTAGGTTGTTACCAACTAAATTGTACATATTTAACGATTAAGTATTTTTATCTTGAGAGTCTCTTTTCATAAATTTCTTCCAACGAATTACAAAAAATTATTTTATTATATTCTTATGTTAGTTTTTTAATTTTTTTTTTAATGAAAATTTATTGCAATATCTGATTGAATAAAACTGACGTAATATTTAGCTTTTCCTTCTCCTTTTTTTTTTTTTTTCTTCTTCTCTCTTTACTGGCAATTATTGTATGAAAAAGAAAACAATTGTTAATTTGCATAGCTGTGGAAATGAGTCATCCGGAAATGACTTTTCTCATACGTAATAGAAAATTCAAGCAATTAAATCAGAATATTAAGAAATATGCTTTAATTAATAAGTAATGATCACTACGTATTTTCCTTTACTCACTCAATTATTACGTCATATATATATATATATATATATATATAAAATATATATACATCTATAATTTATTTTAGCCTCGGACTCTATTGGGGAAACTCCCCTACACCTACCTTTCTATAAATAGAGTTCGAACTTGATACCTTACTATGATAAGAAAGTAAACTCCTTATATTTGAAGCAACGAATCAATTGTTATATATATATATATATATATATTATATATATATATATATATATATATATTACTATAGAACAGAAACAAAGAAAAGAAAAAGGGAACAGATTGGGTCTGGTCTCTGGACTGAGCAGCAGAGGAGGGCCCATTAAAAGAAGTAAAAAAAGGAAGTACGAATTACAAAGGGTCCAATGTGAACTTTGCGGTCTACTGTAGTACTGGCCCAACCCAACTCAGTGGAAGGACGAATCTTCCTGACAATCTCTCTAGTGCTGCTAATATTTATTGCTTTCTAAAGTTTTAGATAAAGTCGAAGGTTCGATATTTGTTGTGAGCGTCACGTAAGAGTTAAGGTGAAATAATTTTTTGAGTAAAAGTTGGACTATGCAGGTGTAACCTAAGCCAAATTTAGATTAATTAGAGTCGTGATGACTTCGGATACGAGATAGTCTAAAAAAAAAAAAAAACTTTCAAATTTACATTTACACGAAAAAGTGTATAATGAATGTTATACGAGATTTGACACTTGTTGTAAGACTTAGGATGAGACAAAGACCTCATAATAAGAGTTGATTTTGAATGATGTAATAAAAAAATTTTACACTTACAATATTGTCCTACTTTAATTAAATACACTGTAAAAATTAAGAGTAAAAAATGTCTTTCTTCAAATACAAAATTAAATTAGTTAAATCGCTATTACTACTACTTACTACTTTTCTAGAACTTTCTTTGGTATTGGCATCATTGTATCAAAAGAGATACTCTAAATTGACTATAAGTATATAGGTCAATTCTTATATACCATTACACATTCGCTTCTCATTTCGATATGAGATGAAGTATCACAAATTCATTTTAAAAATATTAAAATAAAATATTATCAACAAGATGTTTAAATTATATACAACTTGTTGTGGACATGTTCTTTGTGGAGAAAATAAAAGCAAAGGGAACAAAAGGAGTGTGCAAACTTTTTTCCATTGTTTTTCCTACAAATGAAAAGAGACAACAAAAGAACAGAGAAGGGGGAAAATAATAATAATAATAATGGAACTTAAAAGACAAGAATAAAGAGACGGAGTGTGCAGTTCTGAAACAAAAGTTAATGTGGCGAGGGGGAGTGGAAGATATACATACATATATATATATATATATATATATATATATATATATATATATATATATATATACATATTAATGTTATGTGATTAGATTTAATATTATGTTAGAGTGGAATATTGGAGTTTGAACTTTTTTTTTGTTGTTTTATCTATTAATTATTATACACGTGTTAGATCCGTGTTTTGAAAATCTGTGATGGATTTAACGTGAGGAAGCATGTTAAGAGATTAGATTTAACTTTTTTCTAAAAGTAATTTCACAAGGTGTCTTAGATGGATCTCAAACTATAGAAAGACACATTTTAAGTCAATCTACATCCAAACTAATCTCATTCAAGCCAAGTTGGTCCCTTGTGTAACGAAGCTCTAGTCCCAAATTTTAAATAGTTGCATACATGAGTAGATGTTCGAACCTTCAATCCCACTTAAGTCAGTAAAGTTCTTTGCCAACTCACCTACATCTTGAGGTTAAAAAGTAATTTTAAAGCAAGTGATAATTTGACTCAATTTATAGTCATTTCAAATTAATAGAAAAGTGACTAATCATAAATTTTAAATTTTTTTATAATTAACACTTGATAAGTTTATTATTATTATTTTTATTAAGTAATATTGAGAATGTTAGGTAAAAATTGCATGGAGGAAATACGATAAATTCTTCTTAACTTAACCCAGCAGCTTGGGAGAGTTGGTAAGCGGACTCCTAAAGCTTCTCCTCGGGGCGGATGGTCGAGGGTTCGAATCCCCATGAGGTAGTTAGCGTCACGTTAAAAAGCTCCGGGTCAGGCTCTCACTCTCGAGTAAGAGTTGGACTCTGCGAGCACACTCCAAACCAAATTCAGATTAATCGGCCCGTATGAGTTCGGATACCGGATGCTTAAAAAAAAAAAAAAAATTCCTTCTTAACTCAAGGGCCTAAAATGAGCAAGGAAAGGTATGAGGGGTGAGTTAAAAAAACGAGTTGGGCTATCCAAATTGTGGATCTTGAAGGAGTAGCTTTGCATTGGGCCTCAAAACTTGGTCAATTTTTCCTTTTACTTTTCAATAGTTTTTTTTTCCTAAGGAGATTTTCCTATAGTTATATGTAGCAATATATTTATTCCAAGTCATTCTTTTTTTTTTTTCCACCACTTGGGGCGCCCGTTGTCCACACTTTATTTGGTGAGACTAATCCGGACTAGGACTGCAGATCGCTCACAGAATTCAACTCTTACTCG
The DNA here is from genome assembly GCA_025388415.1 of Cynanchum wilfordii. Lineage (NCBI taxonomy): Eukaryota > Viridiplantae > Streptophyta > Magnoliopsida > Gentianales > Apocynaceae > Cynanchum > Cynanchum wilfordii. The sequence continues at coordinate 3,819,904 of JAHSUH010001581.1, forward strand.
AGAGTGAAGACTTGACCCAGAATCTTTTTAACATGACGCTAACAAGTCATTCTTTAGCACAAGTGAATAACCATTTTATGTAAATATTGCATAAAGTTATATTGTAAGCATTATATAATAATTTGAGTGAAATTTTTATTCAATTGAAAATTAGACTCAACGAACGCATTTCACATCAAAAATATATATGAATGTCTTTTAGTATTATTATATTCATAATCAACTTAATATATTATTTTAATACAGAATGGGGTGGATTCATATAAATATATATATATATATATATATATATATATTTCATTTTCAATCCCCATCATCACTTTGCCGGCACTTGCAATAATTGCAAAATCAATAAAGCTTTTGAGGTGTTTGGAGGGTTTAAGGATTACCACTATGTTGAGTGCCCAAAATATTTTTATAACTTATTCTCATTATAAAACTTAGGAGATGACATTAGGTGATCTCACATAAAAAATAATAATAATTATTCAAACTTAAAACCGTACGTTAAGAATGATTAAATTTTTTGTTAATCGAATGAACAAGTTATTGGTTACACGAAATCTCATATCTTTCTGTATAATATATTAAGAAATTGATCATTTTAATCCTTAAATTTTTATTTTTTGAACATATGTGACCCATGTTCGTTATTTTTATTTTATTTGAATGAAATTAAAAATAATACGAGTTTCGTTAAATATAAAATAAACATCTAATTTTTTTCCTCGTATTTATTGCAAAATTGGAAAAAGAAAAAAAAATGAGATTAATTGTTTGAATCTTTACTAATATATGCATACAATTATTTAAAATTTAGATTAACTAACCAAACTCAAATAAAAATTAATCCGAATATAGATTAGTTTAAAAATATCTTTTGACTCATTTAAACGCCTCGTGGCCTAAGAATTTTTTTTTTTTTTTTCTTTCAAAAATAAGGAAAAAGGAGTTCCAAGTCAGCGTGTGCAACATAGATAAGACAAAAAGGAAGAAGAAACGGTCTAATATCCGACAGAAAGCCACGTCCTCCACCACCCATTCTTAACTGTCAAAACGACCTTCCCTCTTTTCCATCTTTCCGTTCCCAAAATTGAACTATCCTCCCGGCTCTTCCTCCGCCTCCGCCGTCCTTTTCGATATTTCTCCCTCTCTTTCTTCACCACCACCCACCCCCCTCTTCTCATTTTCTTCATTATTCAACATTCCACCATTAATTCTGTTTTCTTCTTAGAATGCCGGGCACGGAAAATCCAGGTTCTTTTTTGAACCGCATCAGCATTCGCCGGAATCAGGTTGTCACCATGGAAAACAGCCATGAACAAGAACTAGACGACCTTGAACTTTTCCAGAGACGCGTTTCTGAACGCCTTTCTGAACTCATCCCCACAATTTCACCGCTTCCCAACAACAACAATAGTTCTAATAATAATAATAATAATAATCATAATAATAATGCCAATAATGATCCTCCGTCTTCGATTTCCCAAACGGATTCCCCTTCATCGGCTGCGTATCATCTGGGTTCGCCGACGACGAATTTTACTTCGCCGCTTCTTTCGATTTCATGGTTCCGGAAACTTCTAGATATGTTCCTCTGTTGCGAGGCGGAGTTTAAGGCTGCCGTCGTTATGGGTCGGGACGCTACTCAATTCTGTAAGCCTCCTCTTGACCGTCTAATTCCGGAGATTTTAGATCGTTCCGTTAAGGCTCTTGACATCTGTAACGCCGTTACTCAGGGGATTGAGCTCGTCAGTGACTGGCAAAGACTAGCCCAGATTTCCGTCACCGCCCTTGAACAACGACCAATTGGGGAAGGACAAGTCAGACGCGCAAAGAAGGCCTTATCTACATTGCTCAATTCTATGATGCTTGATGATAAAGAGACTAATCTTAATTCTGCCCAAGCCAAATCCGCCGAGAGGTCTTGGTCTTTCGGCCGCCGCGTCGGCGGCGGTAGCGGTGGAGGTAATCACAAGGATAGGCCAATCGGAAGCTTCAGATCTTTGTCGTTGTCGGTGGCGAAATCGTGGTCGGCGGCGAAACAGATTCAATCGATGTCGGCTAACCTAGTGGCGCCCCGCGGTGCAGAACAGAACGGTTTGGCTTTGCCGGTTTATATACAGAGTACGGTACTGGTTTTCGTGATGTGGGCATTGGTTTCTGCCGTCCCGTGTCAGGAAAGGACGGGATTAGCAACGCATTTTCAGGTACCGAGGAATTTAGGATGGGCGCAGCCCATGATTTCGCTTCAAGAGAAGATCGGAGAAGAATGGAAGAAAAAAGAAAAGAAAGGGACGGTGGGTTTGTTGGAAGAAGTACAGAGGATGGAAAAAGTAGCAGTTTCTTTGGTGGAATTCGCCGATTCGTTCCAATTTCCGGTGGAAGATGAAAAATTAGAGGAAGTTTCTGTAATGGTAGCGGAAATGGGAGAAATTTGCCGGAAGATGGAAGAAGGATTGGTTCCACTTCAACAACAGGTTAGGGAAGTTTTCCATAGGATTGTTAGAAGCAGAGTTGAAGTTCTTGATGTTCTTGATCAGGTTAGCAAAATGTCTTCCCCAGTTCCTTATTGATTATTGATACACAAAATTGTAACTTACAAAAATAGGATTATAATTTCTTTTTCCACATCATTTTTTTTTATGGAGGGTTTCTCCTCAAATCGTGTAGATCGATCTTTTGAAGTCTGAAAATTAAAAATTTTCTTCCTTGTTAATGAATTTTGTAATGAATGTAGTAAAAAAGAATCCATCTTGGAAAATGTTCCCAAAAAAAAGGGGGGGGGTAATTTTGCTGCATTGGAGTTGTTGGTGATCATGAGACAAGGTGAAAGTCTCGGTCAATCGTCGGCCGGCCGGTCGGTCACTGTCTTAAGTGTTGTTTGTCAATTCCTGGATGAACGGAACGGAACGGGAACGGGAACGGGAACGCGTTTCTGTGTCCAATTGTGAGAGAAAAGCACGTTATGATTTTGGGTAAGAAGAGTTCAAAGTTGGTAGTCAAAGCTAAATCTTGAATTCTTCTTCCACTTGTTTTGTGTGTCATGTGTACACATGACACATGTAAACAAACAAAGCTATCACAGTTTCGAGCTTCTTTTTTTTTTTTTTTTTTTTTTTTTTTGGTAAATGGATATTCATAAAGGACAAACGCAAACAGAAATTAAAAACAACACAACCACAGTTAACTTGCTCCATTATCTCCCCATAAAATGGGATTAAGGTACTCAGAAGGAACTTGGCCAAAAAAGGAAGAACTACGAGCCCAATGAGACAAAAAATGGGCAGCACTATTACAAGAACGAGGAGCAAACGAAAGTTGCCACAAAAAATGAGACGCCAAGCAACCTTCCGCCTTCAATCAAATTCAGCTTAGCTCTCCAATCATCAAAATCAACAAGACCATTAAGAGTCATGATAACGTTAGAGGCATCCTCTTCAAACAACACATTACTTAACGAGAGAGAATTAGCAATAGTAAATGCTTGGACCGCCGCTTCGGTCTCGGCGCAAAAAGGATTATCCGAGACAAAGTGGTTAGTCCAAGCACCCATCACAACTCCAAAAGAATCTCTAAGAACACAACCAGTCACACAAAAGCCATCTTTAAACGCAACATCAAAATTCATCTTCAGGTGGCCATGCAGAGGCGGTATCCAACAACTGGGGGGGCTTGTCTTTTTTCTTTCTGCATCTTGTCCTCACTGGCCCTCCAGTATTGATAGAATACTCTATTCACAGTCTTAGAAATTTCGGACCAGTCTGCTGCCTGCTTCCCCAACCAAATTTTATTTCAATCGGATTTGCTCCAAAGCAACAACAAAAAAATGTTTCATCTTCCTTTTCTCCTTAACATCTACATGTTCATCATTATGTTCTCCAAAGATTGTATAGAACCAATCTGCAAAACTCGGTTGATGCACACTGGGGAGTCGACACTGCCATGGTGAATTCCACCAAATTAACTTAACCAAGGGACAACGCAGTGCTAAATGTTCAACAGATTCCTGCTGTTCACCACACACATAGCACATCATATCGGAATCGGATAAGAACCGTTGGATGTTATCTAAAGTAGGCAAAGCATTAGCTAGCATTCTCCAAATGAACATCAAATGACGCCCATGAAGCTTAGCCTTTCAAAGAGTCTGCCAAATCTTCTTCAGAACCGGTAGAGCTTTGTCAATTCTGTCTAGAAAAATTACAGTTTCGAGTTCAAATATTACTTATAATATTATAAAGATATAATAGAATCTAATGCGGCTAAAGCCATTAGCTTGGCACAGGGAAAAACACATTTTGAATACTACAAGAGGTCGGAGGTTCAACACTTGCTCTCGGCGTTATTTAAGAGCCGGAGTGAGGCCTCCCCCGAGTAAGAATTGAACTCTGCTAGTGCAATCCGGACCGAGTCTAAATTAGTCGGAGTCGTGATGACTTCAAATATCGGATGATCTAACAAAAAAAAAATCTAATACAGTTCGAATTTAAATGCCAAAAAACTCAAGTATACATACACTTTAAAATGATAAAATACACCTCACAAATTATTTTTCTATAGTTTAGACGTATGTATGTATTTATCACCTGACTAAAATTATTAAAAATTTTATAAATTTAATAATAAAAAAAATTATGAAAATGAAGATAATTAAAATATCAAAGTTTTTTTAAAAGATAAAATAATTATAAACTAAAATAGAAATTACACGATTCAATTGGACAAAGGCTAATTATTACCTGGTAAAATCAAAGGCAGGCAAATTGAGGGACAAGAAATGGGAGAAGAATTCTCCAATGGCTAACTGATTCATGTCAGTCGCCGCGAAAACTCCATACTTTTACAGGATAAAAACGTCCTTTTCTCGACCCCAATCGCCACCACATAGCCACCGTGTGTCCCCAAGCTGATCGCAAACTTCCAATTTCATGACTCTTCAGCCATCGTTAGAGCCAGCCAGCAAAGACTATCACTCTGTCTGTCAACTCACCAATAATTAATATACTTTTCTCAGCATTATTTTATTACTCTTAATCCAATGTCCTCAGGTCCAACCTTACCTTTACTTTTTTCCATTTTTCCCTAATTTTCATTTCCTTCTTGTTTTGTTTCTATTCTGATCACTCTAGGAAGTATAACACTGCTCAGAGATTTGATAGTGTTTCTTGATTGGGGAAAAAACGAATATTGCAGTTGTAGAACGCACTCGCAGAATAATGGCTGCCGTTATATCGAATCCGAGTTCGTTAAAGCACGGATTATCTCTTTGGTGTCCGCAAATGCAGTCGGGTTCTCTGAATCGTATCAATCGGACTTCTTTTGCTGTTTCTAGAAGTTTCCAGCGAAGCTTTATTGTTGCATCCTCGTCTTCCTACGCGAACGAGAATAGAGAGTGAGTTTTTTTTTTTTTTTTTTTTTTAAATTTTAATTGAAGCGTATGAGTTGAAATGCGAGTTTCTATAGGTTTGGATTTTAGTGGAATGACGATTTTTGCAGGTACGTTATTGTGGGAGGTGGAAATGCGGCTGGATATGCTGCTCGGACTTTCGTCGAGCATGGAATGGCCGATGGAAAGCTTTGCATTGTGTCCAAAGAGGTAACTTTTTTTGGTTTCGATTTTATTTCTTTTACTGTTCTCAATTTTGTTTAAAATTGGGGCAATTTTGTTTTTGGAGTTAAATGGAAAAATCTAGCCTTTATTATCGTAAGTTTTGGCTGCTTTCTTCATTAATACATCACACTTGTCGATTAAATAAAATTTTGGGTGAAACTGGTTATGTTTTTCACATTGTCTTTTCTCACTTCATGCAGGCTTATGCACCTTATGAACGGCCAGCACTGACAAAAGCATATTTATTCCCTTTGGAAAAAAAACCAGCAAGACTACCGGTGAGCATGGTTTTACCTTTATAGTTAGTTCTCCTCAACTTCGCGAATAATTAAACTTCTAATGATGAATTTCAATTTTGAAATTCACTTATGGCCTTGCATTACAGCTTACGCCTTTAGGCTAGGATTTCACAAGATGGTTCATTATGCATCATGTTTGTTGTTTCGTGTTCAAAATCATTAGCAAATTACCCACATTTAATCTTTTGGTTCAACATGGAGCTTCTGCTATGCTAAATCAACATGAGATATTTCAACTGTTACAGCCATAGTTCTTTAAAATGCATTCCTTGTTTCTGTATTTGGAGAGTTTCAAATAATGTCTATTTTCTGAAACGTATGAGACTTCACAATACTTGATTATACTGCCACCCTGACATAACATGTAGAACTCTGTAGAGTAAGCCCTATATCACATTTTTGGTCAGTAGGAAATAAACTATTAATTCAAATGCTCTCCTAGATCTCTATGCCAACCCATACTTAGACATTCATTTTGGAAAAGATAGGGCACTTTTTGACGTTTTTATCATTACTTAGAAGTTTTGATATTTTTCTGTTTTAGGGCTTTCATACTTGTGTTGGGTCAGGCGGCGAAAGGCAGACACCTGATTGGTACAAGGAGCAAGGAATTGAGGTATATTTAATCTATAAGTTGTGTGTGTTTGTGATACTCGAAGGAGTTTGTAGGATTTTCCTCTTGTGCAGGGCATAACCTATCAGTAATGGGTATGATTCAGGTTATTATTGACAAATATATCTCATTACATGCAAGGGCATTTTCTTGCAGTCCAGTTTCATGATTTGAGTTACATCATACATATAGTGGAATGCCTTAGTTTTCTGATGTTTTAGCAGTGTATCATGTGATATTCTTGTGTATATTGTTTTGCAGATGTTCTATGAGGATCCAGTAACTAATGTCAATATAGAAAAGCAAACTTTAACCACAAACTCAGGAAAAATGCTCAAATATGGTTCCCTCATAATAGCCACTGGTTGTACTGCTTCCAGGTACATTAATAATTTTCGTTTGTGTTCTTTTTCTCAAAGGTATCTCCTCTAACTTTATGCAGCAATAGTGTCCTTATTTGGCCCTCCTCTGTTTTAAACATATACTTCTACATGAATATATTATGAATCTGCCTCAGAAGACTTTTGTCCTAACTCTGTCTCCAACTTCACTTTGACCCTGAAGTTGTGACAACCTGTACAGATTAATTAAGATGGGCATGCCTTTTTTTTTTTTTTGTCTTCTTCTTCTTTTTTCATGATGTAATTTAACTATGCAATGTTCTGAGCCATGTCTTCCTTGGTTTCAGATTTCCAGAGAAAATTGGTGGAAATTTTCCAGGTGTTCATTATATTCGAGATGTTGCTGATGCTGATTCTCTGATATCGTCACTGGTAACTACAATGAAATTCTCCCTTATGACTAATAATATCCAATTGATTCTTCTGTTTAGATCCATTCAATACGTTTTATGGTCAACCTCACATGTCTTCCATTTTTTAGCAAAAAGGAAGAAAAGTTGTAATAATTGGTGGTGGCTATATTGGAATGGAAGTTGCTGCTGCAGCTGTTGCCTGGAAACTTGATACAACTGTAAGTGCTAACTTTCTGACAAGACATTGATGGCACATAAACTATCTCCTCTGACAAAGTGAATAAGCGGAGGGGGAATATTCATGAACCAGTTTTTATGGCTCAAAATAAGGGGCATTTTAGCTATACTACCATTGATTGACAACAAATTACAGATAATGTTTAACGTGTGTTTCATTAATGTGCCATGGGGGATTAAGCTATATGTTTCCTAAGTTTTGAAAAACTTAAGGCTTTCATCATAGATTGATGGAATTTGTTCCAGTCTAATAGATAACGTTTTATATAGTAAATTGACTACATTTTATTCGTTCATTTGCTGGATTAAAGGAAGTCTGCAGCATCCTGACTTCATGTGTTTAGGTTACAACATGTGCTATTAACAGCTGATGATCATTTATATATATGCATATATCTTGACTTAAATTTGGATGTGGGACTAATTTGTTTCATCTGCAATATAGATTATTTTTCCGGAGGATCATCTTCTGCAAAGATTGTTCACTTCTTCACTTGCTGAAAAATATGAGAAGCTGTATCAAGACAATGGTGTCAAATTTGTTAAGGTCAGTGCTGTTGCACTCTTTTTTCGAAATTTTAGCAGGTATTGGTCTTGTGGATGCCTTCTAAGTAATGTATGGCTTTTCAAATTTAATAACATTTGTAGGGTGCCTCCATAAAAACCCTTGAAGCTGGTTCTGATGGACGTGTTGCTGCTGTGAGACTTGAAAATGGATCCACTATAGAAGCTGACACGGTAATTAAATCATATGTTTTTGAAATCTCATACTTATTCCTTTTACTTCCAAAATAAATACTGGAATTCGCTTAAGAAACATACTCAAGTCAAGCCAGTGTAACTTTTTGAAATGCTTTTTTCTTTATTTTCTCATGTCCAGGTGATTATTGGCATTGGAGCAAAACCTGCTGTTGGTCCTTTTGAGAGTATTGGTTTAAATAATAAAGTTGGTGGAATACAGGTAGCTTGATGAGATCTCTTCCATTTGATGACCAGACTAATATCAATAATTTTTAAGTGTTTTAGATTGCCTGTTTCTTTTATTGTTAGTTAATATGAAATAGTCAATATTTGAAGACCTTTCCGCTTGCATAATTCTATTTTTTGTGCCAAAGTTGTAGAATGCCAATACAGTGGCTCCCCTTGCACTTTTTTGCATCTTGTATTCTAATTGTCTCTGGAGCAGTCTGATAAAGTTTGCTTTGTTTGTTCCCTGCTTCATACTCTTAACTTTCTGGAAAGACTCTCATTGCTGAAACTTTTAAGCTTAGGTTATTATGCTTCATTTTTCATGCAGTCGGGAATCTGATTCAACTTATCATTGTCAGGTTGATGGCCAGTTTCGGACAAGCATTCCTGGAGTTTTTGCAATTGGAGATGTGGCAGCATTCCCATTAAAAGTATGCTTATTCTAGATTTCCACTGCTCTTCTTTACATTTTCTTAAGAGGATAATGCTTGATTAATGTACTGACTGACAGATGTACAACCGAATTGCAAGAGTTGAGCATGTCGATCATGCTCGTCGATCTGCACAGCACTGCGTTAAAGCATTACTAACTGCGCATACGCACAAGTAAATTCAGTTCTTTTCTTCTGCTAGTCAGTTTTTATATATTTATTTTATTGGCAAACCTTCCCAGTCATATACTTTACTTTTTGCATTAGTTTTCTAAATTGATGATCTCTGTCTGGCAGTTATGACTATCTCCCATACTTTTACTCGAGAGTTTTTGAATACGAAGGAAGCCCAAGGAAAGTCTGGTGGCAATTTTTTGGTGACAATGGTATTATTCTCTCTCTCCCTATTTCTTTAGAACCAGTGTGTACGTGAACTAATATAACCTTTTAATGAATTAGTTGGAGAGACTGTTGAAATTGGAAACTTTGATCCAAAGGTTGCAACTTTCTGGATAGACTCTGGTACTCTCTCTCTCTCTCTCTCACACACACACACACACACACACAAACGCACCCATGCTTGAGCATGAAAGGAGGATCAGCTCTTATTGTTATGATCACTACACAAAAAAATCAAAGGAAAGGGGTAATAAAATAATCATTTTGTTTTACTCTCCTGAGTAGGTAAATTGAAAGGTGTTCTTCTTGAAAGTGGAAGTCCTGAGGTATGTTCTCTTATGTAATATTTGGTTAAAATACACTCTGAAAGAATGTCAGTTATGTGTATATAATACATCTTGAATACTCATCAACGGTTGTTGGAACATGAATAAATTCTGTTCTTTTTTCTGTTAGGAATTCCAACTGTTGCCTAAACTTGCAAGGAGCCAACCTTCTGTTGACAAAGAAAAACTTCAGAATGCATCTTCAGTTGAGGAAGCACTTGAAATAGCTCGAAATTCTTTGCAGGTTGAAGGTGCTACTACTGCTGTATAAGTTTCACATCATATTTTTGCATTGCATTTTCTTTGATGAATAAACCTCTGAGACAGAGCAGAATGAATATCGAATAAAATATCTTCCACTTCACTTTTTTCTTTACTTCTTTTTATCATTTTTTTCTCCTAAAAACTTGACTCTTTGTATCAAAATGAAAATACTAAGGACAAAATTGCAAAAATAAGGTAGACTTCTTAATTAAAAACAACACACTGAATCTAATTCGTTAATATTAAAAAAATCTGGTCCCAAGGGCAAAGCAATTGACTTTCTTTTTTTATTTTTCCCCTCTTGAATCTTGGGATTGGGCACAGATCTGATCTAATATGATTCTCTAATTCGAGAGTATTCGTTCAATCTCTAATATGTGTTGAACTTACTTTTTTCATTTGGCAAGTTAGGTGAAAAAGTAAAGTAAGTAAAATCAATTAGACTATTATTTTTTCAGGATTCAAATCTCATGATTGCCTTTTCTCTGTTGTGATCAATATTGAGTTAGGTGAGCTGGTAAAGAGAGCTTTCCTAGCTTAAGTGAAATTGGTATGTTGGTACCTTAATCTCAATCTCAAATCTTCGTTTTTGTCAAAAACAAAGCTAAAACTAAGATTGCTCTCTGTAAAGCTCAAAAAGCTGAAAAAATTAGGGCTTTTAGAGGAGAATTCTGCTTACTCCTTATTGTTGAATAATTATGTATTTATAATGAGACTTTTCTATTCTTAAAAGATTCTTAAATGATTAGGAGACTTAAATCAAAATAGAATTTGTAGGATATTTTGAAAATTTTGAAATATCTAAAATAAAAAGATATTAGGATATCTATATATTTATAAAAGATAATATTTATAATAATATTTACCATATGCAACTCTTTAAAATTTGAAGTCAAAGCTTCCTCCCGCAAGAAACCAATACAACTCGAACGATAATTAGTCTAGATGTACATTTGGCTTAAAAGTGTCATTCCATTGTTTAGGACTCATCTAGAACACCTCGTGTCTAATAAAAAAAAATACTAAGTTTCTCTCCCTCTTCTCTTATATATATATATAATAATAAATAATGTAAAAGAAAATGTGCAAGACCAAGACCTTAGCAAAGTCAACATAGAAAATTTGTCAAAGAAAAGGGCTGGTGAGGAGGGGACTGTTTTAGTTTAATGTCATCTAATCAAAATAAAGAAACCGAACCTACTATTAATGAATAAGAGAAATTCATAACAAAGCAAATTTCAAATTCATTCATTAATCAAAAGCTTTCCCTTTTTTTTTCTTTGTCATCATTAATTAAAATCTTGAATTCGATTTTTACGTATAAAAACTTTCCATTATATATATATACTAATAAGTGAATTTAATGAGATAACGATTTTTATATGCATATGTATATCATTATAACCCTTAAGTCCATAGCAACTTCAAAGACTTAAAGCTCAAATATGTCCAAAAACCAAGTCTATCTTCCAAGCTTGGGTTTGTATCCACACGTATGACCAAATTTCTAATGGATATGACTACTTGAAATTAATTTCCTTGCTTGACACGGCCTTTTACTTGTTCACCAATTTTAAATTCCTGTCATATTCATCTTTTTTTTTTTTTCTTTTTTTTTTCCTTTGTTATTAGTATTTATTTATTATTTTTTTAAAAATGTATTTTGGAATCCACATTTTCATAACTCTTCGTTAGTAAGGAATTGTCTCCAATTCACATTTTCTTCTTCCTCTTCTTTTCCTATTGGTTTCTATTGTTTTATATATATATATATATATTACTTACACACTTCATTAAGCTTCATCTATCATTCATCTTAATCCATTTCATTTTTCAATCAACTCTAGTCAAGCTCTCTCTCTCACACGCATATACATACCTGCCCAAATGAAGGTGAAGTTTCTTTCCTAATTTCCCAGAAATTAAGCATCCCTTTTTTTTTAATTTGTTCTTTGTTTGTATTTATTTTTTGTTTTAGTTTAATCTTGATGTGAAATTTTCATTCTTGACATGCTTAAATTGATGGGTTCTTATTCTTTATCCCGGTTTTCTTTTAATTAACTGTAAAGTTTGAATCTTTGCACACACACACATATATATATATATATATATATATATATTATATATATATATATATATATATATATATATATATATATATATACACACACACACACAAACATTTTCAAGAACTTCAAGTTTGTTTCTTTTAAGTTTTGACTTTTTCCCCTATACTGAAAAACCAAGAAATTTTTCATCTTAAATTTCTCTGTGCTGATTTTTTGTATTCTTTGGTTTGCAGAAGGTGGTTGTGGAAGTAAGCGTCCGTGATGAAAAAGAGAAACAGAAAGCGATGAAAGCAGTTTCTGGGCTATCAAAAATAGATTCAATATCTATGAACATGAAAGAAAAGAAATTAACGGTGATCGGAGATGTGGATCCGGTTGAAATTGTAAACAAATTGAGAAAAACGTGGCACGCAGTAATTGTATCAGTAGGACCGGCAAAGGAGCCGGAGCCGGAGAAGAAAAAAGAAGGAGGAGACAAGAAACAAGAAGCCGCCGGTGGTGGTGAGAAGAAAAAAACAGAAGCAGAACAGATTGCTGAACTTGTCAAACTTTACCAGAATTATAATCCTTATATGACTCAACACTATGCTGTCCATAGCGCTGAAGAGAATCCAAATTCTTGTGTTATTTGTTGAGATTTTATTGCATCATTGGATGGACCAAAAAAAAAAAAAACAAAAGTTTTGTGAATTTTCAATCGTAAATTTTTCTTTGTCAAGAACCCTTTTTGAAACTACCACAGAGCAGGGGGATGGACATATATTATAAGTTTTTTGTTAGGTCTTAGATTATGTGCATTTGTTGGATTTGGATTTGGATTTACTTGTAGTTTAGTTTATACATGGATTTGTGATGTACATAGATGATAATTATTGAGAAATAAGAATCAATTTATGGCAACTCATTCTCGAGTTTTTAATCTATCTTATTTTTTTTTTTTTTTTTTTTTTTTTTTTTGTAATAAGTGGAATATTCATTAAAATAAAAAGGCATTACTAAAATCATTAACGGAAAACCAAAGTACTAACATAAAACTAAGTGGCAGGGAGCAAACTCAACCTAAAAAATTTAGGTGAGTCGGAGAAAGTCGAAAAATAAATTTAGAAATACATAAAAAAGAAAAACAACAGATATTCTGTCTAAATCTAAGGGTCTTCATATTGTCAATTTCAAACCTCATTTGCGGAGAGAGTTCGATTATGTCTTCTTTCTTCAACAATAGTCTAATCCATCTTGGGCGCATCAAAGATTTCATAGAATACCTAAAAAGAAAACCAAATACGAATACGAACAAAATGCTCGGATCTAGTCCGGGTTTAAAAATTTTTTTCTTCTAACAGAAGAAGAAAAAGCTGATATTTAAATATCAGTAGGAGACTAAGCACATGAGATGAAAAAGATAGTAATAATACCAAAGAAATAGATGAAAAAAAAACAAAGAAAACCACAAAAAAAGAAATAAAGTTATTCCGACCAAGAGAAAAGTTTTAGCCGAAGCTAAACTTCTCCCTTGGCCAGGGAGAAAGAGAGGTGGCGATTGGCGGAAGAGAAGAGGGGAGGAGAAGGGGGGTCGGCGGCCTGGAGGGAAACGAAGAGAAGAGGAAGAGAGGGGGAGGGTTAGAGTTGAGAGAATTTTTTATATTGTCGCCAAATTTGATTAACTACTATAACATGTATATATGAACCTTTTAATTTTATATAAGTTATATATGGTTTGTGAACACTTTATAAAGTGTATTTGGGGTGAAATTCGAACTAAATCAAAATTAAGGTAACACTCGAGATTAGTTATACCAGTGAATATTGATATATGTATAACAAAATAAGAAAAAAAAGAAAAGGAAACATTGAACAATATAATGGCTATATTAGTTGACGAGATCAAAGTTATGAATGAGTATGCAATACATTTCTTTGTTAACAATTTAGAGGTCAAATACTTATCAGAAAAAAAAAAAAAAAAAAAAATTTAGAGGTCAAATCTTGACTCTCCTTTTTTTCAATTTAAAAAAGAAAAATGTTATTATTCTATTTGCATTTGGAGTTGACTTGTCTCCATAAAGGCAAAAAGTTCTCATGAAAAATTTTAAATTTGAAGTGTGTAAAAATTAAATTAAATGATGTAATGATGTTTGTATATTATATATATATATATATATAATTGTTATCATTCTAAGGGTAAAATTGTAATTGTTTCATTGAGTAATTTTGATATTTTTCAAATAGTATAATTGTAACTTTCATTCTTCATTGAAAACAAACAATCAAAGAATTTAGACAGACATATGATATTCGCTCTGTTTTTTTCTCTTTCTTTGCCTACATCCTATCGAGGGTTATTGTGATCCTTGCCATACAAAGTAGCTGTAAACAATAAAAAATAATCAGTTAGATAAAAAACTTGAACATTTGGTGGGAATAATGACCGATGGTTTGAGAATTGGATTTTGGATCTTAAGAGCTTAGAAGCAGCCTTTCCATTACACATAATCTTATTTTATTGAGAGAAAAAAAAAAAAAAACACTATAAAGTTTTCAACCATTGAAATCTCTTCCACAAATTTAACCGGCCTTTTTTATATATATATATATATATATATATATATATATATATATATATATAATAAAGGGTGAAGAATAGATTAAGGAGAAGAACAATGAAAAGGTCGATATCAAAAAATAATGAAAGTAAAATAATATCAACAATCATTTTAGAACATATGTGACTTTTTCGTAGTTTTGATATCCATCCATATATATATATATATATATATATATATAATAAAGGGTGAAGAATAGATTAAGGAGAAGAACAATGAAAAGGTCGATATCAAAAAATAATGAAGTAAAATAATATCAACAATCATTTTAGAACATATGTGACTTTTTCGTAGTTTTGATATCCATCCATATATATATATATATATATATATATATATATGTTGGGGTTAGTGTGTTAACCCAAGTCCCACATTGAAAGATTAGGCAAGAGTTGTCTAGTATATAAGTCGACAATATCATACTAATGTGGAGTTAGGTGAGAAAGCAGCCCAACTTGATGGGAGAATCGAGCCCAACAAGTGGTATCAGAGCTCAAAGTTAAATGAGTTACATGTGTGTATGTTCGATGTGGGGAAAAGAGGACTTGCGGTGTGTTTCGGAGGAGAGGCCCACGGGTATATAGTCCTTGGGTTTGAGAGAAAGATTATTGGAGAGGCGTTTTGAAAAAGTTCTAAGAACAAATCCTTAATGGCTTAGGCCCAAAGTGAGGAGGCAGCCCAACAATATATAAGGATGAAAATCAACCAAAAAAAAAAAAAAAAAATGAAAACAATGGGTGCATAGATAACTCTAGAAGGTGGTTAAAAGGGAATTAAACAAATACCAATGTCTTTTTATTTCTTCTTGATTCTCCGTAGAAATGGACAAGATTGGATTGGACAATTGTCATTAAAAAAAAAAAAATTGCCTATTTAATCTTGATAATCATTAATTTACGGGATAAATCAATTTATATTTCGATACTTATACTACTATTCTAATACACTTAATATATAGTTCACGATTTTAAATTATGTTATTACATGAAGCGTTTTTTTTCCTACTTGATAACCTTTTAAAAATCTTTTAAATAAGTGATGTAAGAATTTTATTGACAATAAATATTATATATATATATATATATATATATATGTAAAGGCATTTAAAATACTACTAGAAATATGTTACCATAATTTTTTTAAGTGAAATACATATATACATATATATTATAATGCAAGAAATGAATTAACTTATATTTTTATATATAACTTTATAAGCAGCCACATAATGAAAATTTTCTCTCTCACTGATGATGTCAGTGGGAAACAAACAAAAAATCTTTAAATAAATACGTAATCCATGAATCATCAATCATTTTCTTTTATGTCGAGTTTTACAATTAATCTGATCCTTATCAAGCAAGTAGGGGCGTGGGGGTGGGGGGGAGAGGGTTGGTTCAAAAGCAAATTTGGAGTCAAGAATGGGGTTTATATTCCAAAACATATACTATTCCCATGAAACTTCCTGTTTGAATTTTTTTTTTCTTTCTTAGAACAGAAATTTTTTGGTGTTTCAGACCATGACATTTTTAATTACGTTTGTTTTCATAATTAGAATCCTCAAATTGATGTTTTTATTACCGATGAATGTTCTTTGTTGTTTGCATGTTGTTGGAAAATCATGTGAAAGAAAATATGAGTAACAAAAAAGTGTCATCATGCATATGCAAGTAAAATATAACGTAATACATTTTCTCGAGTAAGAGTTAGATTATGTATGTAAAATTTGAGTCAAATTTGAATTAGTCGAAGTTTTGATAACTTCATACATCTGATCTAACCAATATATATATATATATATATATATACGGATAAAAAATACACTATTTTTTTTAAAAAAATACAAACTTAATACATAATAATGTAAAGAAAGTGTATTATTTTAAGGAGAACAAATGGATTTTTATTACATGTAGAAACTTCTTTCCTTTCACTAGAAAGAGTAAAAGGAAAAGAATAAAAAGATAAGTAAGGAATGCAAACATCATAAAATAATACTCCCATTTTGAGGTAATCTTTTCACCATCAAAATGAGCAAAAAGGTTTTGTTATCTTACTTTTTTATTTTTTTACTACTTCCTTATTCACTAGCTAGCTAGCATGGATCAAAAGAATCATCTACCTAGCTATAATCAATTTGTTAAAAAGATTCAATCCTTTCTCACTAATATGTGAAAATATATATATATATATATATTATATATATATATATATATATATATATATATATATGTATGTATGTATATTTGATCTCTTTATGTGGCACGAACAAGAGGAGAAGTCATAGGAGAATGTGGAGACATCATCATAATATCATCCAATCTGCGGAAAGATAAGCTGACTTGCAAATTTGTTCTTCTGCAATGTTTCTTGGATGTTGGCTCAGCTGCTGATCCTCCTTTCATGATCTGTGCAACAAATTTATGGATTCTTTTTAGAGCAATTCTCATGCTTTCATCATCCATGTTTGCGAAGCAAACTCGAAACCAACCAGGTTCTGAGCAATGGAAAGAAGATCCAGGTGAAACATTGAGCTTAACTTCATGAATAATGATTCTCCATAACTTTGTTTCTGCTTCAATTGTTGGCTCTTCAAGAAGTCTCCTCAAATCCATCCAGAAAAACAGCCCAGAATTGCTTTTCAATGTACCGATTCCTGCTAATGCAAGTCCTCTGGTGAAAACAGAATGTCTCTTTGCCAACCTCTCTGAACTTTCAGACAAGAACTTATCCACAAAATTCTCATCAGACAACATTGATGCAACTAGGTACTGTGTTTGTGTCGAAACAAGACCAAAACTTGACATTTTTCTTGCACAATTGACTACCTCATCGTTGTACGAATACACAATCCCAATCCTTAATCCAGGAAATCCCATGTCCTTTGACAAGCTATAGCCAATGTGGATGAGATCACGGTTACATTTGATGTCTTCTTCCTCCTCTATGATCTCGGAAATACTTATGAATGATGGCTTGTTGAAGACTGTGGCTGAATAAATCTCATCACAGATCAGATGTATTTGTTTGTCATTGATGAATGTCACTATGTTCTTTAATGTTTCTCTGTCAAGAACTGTCCCTAAAGGATTTGATGGATTATTTAAGAGTAAACCCTTAACTCTGATATTATCATCTTGAGCTTTCTGATATGCTGCTTCCATGGCTGCCCTTGTAATCTTGAAGTCATCTGAACTTTCACAGACAATAGGAAGAAGTTTTACTCCTGTTCTCCATGTCAAATCTCTATCATATCTGCAAATCAAGAAACAAAAATTTGAGATTTCTACATCCCTAATCAGTTCCATAATAAATCATATTTGCATTTTTGCCTTAATCTATGACAGAAGGACCCTACTATCATTTTCACACAAGAGAGTGTCTTATTTTTTTTTAGTCCAAACAAACTGTTCAAGAATTATTTTATTTGATGTAGCAGATGAAGTTTCAAGGTGTTTCAAAAACATTGACCTGGAAAATGTTGACATGACATCTTTGATTATTTATTTTTTATTTATACTACAAGTAGTCTAAAAGCCGCCACCTTTGCTAGTGTAATGAATTATTCTATTTCTTGAAAAGGGGTTAAATAAACAAAGGGGGGGAAATAATTAAAAAAAAAAAAAAACCCAAAAAAGATTTGATGATTTCTTACCCTGGATAATATGGTGTGGGAACCAAAAATGCTTCTCCGGCATCAGCTAAGCAAAAAGCTAGCGTTTCATGAGCTCCGGTAGCTCCTCCGGCCATGACAATGCGGTCGGGATCAAACCTGACCCTGTCTCCTCTCACTTTCTCCATGAATCTTGCTACAGCCTACAGATAAAGGATTGAACTTGTTTAGATTGGGCTTGAGAAGGTGAAAAAATTGGGTAAAAAGTTAAATAGGTTTTTTGAGATTAATTACATTTCTGAACTCCGGCAAGCCATGGTAATCTTGAAAAATTGCAATTTCTTGAAAGTTATGTGCTCCTTCAGCCGTGCAAATTGAGGCTTCTGGGTTGTTCTTAACCCATTGTCTAATTAAATCAAAGCAGAGCTGCAGAACAGAAAAAAGATCAAGAAAAATGTAGGTTAATAAAGACTGAATCTTTTTTTGCTAGATATCAAGAATCAAGAATCAAGAATGCTAATTACCTGATTTTCTGCTAAACCCATCTGAATAACCCCAGTTGGGTTTCTTGTGGGATGAAAAGGATCACTGTCGTATGCCTTCCAACCATCAAAATACGGGGAATTTTCGCCATGTCCGTCGTTGGTTGCTATCTTTGACAAAAGCTGTTGTCTTTGTTGGTTGCTTGAAGTGAACACCATTTTTCCTGTTCTTTTTTTTTTTAGTCTTGTCGATTGATCTTGAGAGAAGAAGGTAAAAATGAGAAGAACTTGAACTTGAGAACTTCTTGAGGCAAATTAGGAACAAACTTTGATTGATCTTTCTTTCGCTGGTTCTGAAAAAAACCTTAAAAAATAAAAAAAAAAAAAACACTCTTTATGGTTCTTGTTCTGAGGTATACAAGGTTACAATGTCGCCATATTTATAGTTGGAGATCCTCTGGATTCTAGGTTGTTCGAAGACTGGTTGGCTAGTGGTAATAAAGAAGTTTCCCACGAAAACTCCCTCTTGTCTGCTCCTAATTATTTTTGTTCAATTTCCATAAAAATTTTGATTAGTGCCCTAAACATGCTTCATTGTATAGTATTTAGTAGTACCATTAATGATAACACACAAGTATGAAAATTTTTCCTTTTTCCTTTGATTATTTTTAAAAAAAAAAAAAAACTTATTGAAAAAAAGAATTGTATTGAATTCAAAAAACATGGATTAGAAATGAAAGTGTTTTTTTTTTTTTTTTAATCTCTATAATTAATGTTTTACAACTTATATTTAAAGTAATGTTAAAGGATAATTTAGTGTTTTAAACAATTAAAAAAATCAAATTTTGTGTTTTTTTCTTAAAATGTGTATTTTATTATTGTAACAAGTTTAAAAAAAATGTAAGAATATGTTGTAATACAAGCAAAAATGTAATAAATAGTAAATAAGTATCGAATTCAAATTTCTACCAAAAAAAAATCAAATTTTTTTTTTGTGTAGTGTCCGGGTTATACCCGAATAATCCACACCCGGATTCAACAACACTATAACCGAGTTGTGTGTCGAACTCCCGCCCTTTAGGCAAAGAGTGTGATTGCTGACCACTCGGTCACAAGACACTTGACAAAAAAAAAATGGAATTCAAACCTTGTAAATAAAATTCAAAGTCTTTCCATTGAAGTGAAGATTACTTTGAAAAGTAAATTCAATTCAAGAATTTCTATATACTTTACACATTGTTTTGATAAAGAATGAAGATTTTAGGGTTTGTAATCGTATATTTTGTAAAATAATATAAATATATTTTCTTTAAAATAAAAAATGTGATCGAAAATATTGCCTATAGTAGAAGTGACAATTATAATACTTCTTTTATTTGAAACAAATGTTTAATAGGAAAAATGCACCAACCATTGACATTTTGAGACAACAAGAATTAATGGGATTTCATAAGTTTGTGAGGAAAAAAGTATTTGAAATAATTTCTCCATTGGAGAAAGCTGATTCAAGAACTTCCATTAATGGAAGTGTCAAATCGTCTTATATTTCACACGGTTTAATGTTGAATTTTGATAATTTTATGGTAAATAAAGAAATAAAATGTAGCAAAATAGTCAATTTTGTAGCAGCACGGTTTTTCTTTCTTCCATTTCTGTAAATTGTATGCAGCAAAAATGAGGTTTTTAATTCTCTATAGTGTTTCCTTTTATTACTTTGGACGGTGATGGTCGAACATGAATAAGATTTGTGCTCATAAAATAAAAAATTTAAAAATTTTAACTTTACGTACGTGATAAACTATTTTTCAATGTTACACGAAGTTTTCGGGTAAGAGATTCACTCAAAATTAAATTATGAGAACACTATTTGGATAAACACATGTTTTACATAAAAATTTTAGATGGAATAGAATCACAAACAAAGAAGAGAAGAAATTATGATAGTCGAAATTTTATAAGAGGGTTTCAATTCATTTTTTAAGACTAAAAGCATAATTCCTAAAATATATTTTTATAGATGTTAAGTGATTTGGTCCATATTGTCGGGGTGAAGCTCTCATACCTCCACAGGGTCGGTGGTGAGCTACGATTTTGGATCTCTCGATCCTTAACTTCCTCTCCACTACAAACCCCTATTTCTTTTCAATATATATATGTATCACAATTAAGTCGCACTCTAAAATAATAAAATTCATGTCACAATCTTTAACAATATCTTAGGGTTGAGGTGACTTGATAAGGGACTTTCATGACTGATGTAGTCTTCTCCTCCCAGTTGCCCTTGCTCTAGTCTTGAATTCCAACTACATGTCAAGAAGCAAAGCTAAACGAGGATCACTCCCCAAAAGCTCCTACAATAATTAAGTAAAAAATAATCGGAATAATGCCAAAAAAAAAAATTATAGTTTCGGAGATAAAATTCCACTTACTTGATTTGAGATCCTCCTCTATTATGTATAAACATTTGTAGTGTAAGAATATGAGATTTACCATATTTTCGAGAAATTTGAATATTAATTTTTATAGAAAAATGGTGGTATATCTATCAATAACTTAAGTGAAATTGCGATTTAAACTTTTATTTATGTATACAACTATTTAAAATATAAGGCAAAAATTTACCGGTCGCAAACATAAAAGTGTTGTGTTATATGCAATGTACTTAGACATGAGAGTGAAACACAACAATCAGCAAAGCGCCACACGTTTTTTTAATGAAACAATCTTTAGAAGATTTAGAGAATTTATTCCAAAACAATAAGAATAAACCTAATTAAGTTAATCCATCAAATAAAGTTATAATTTTAATTTTATTAATTTATAAAACAAAAACCACATTTAGACGTTTCTCCAAATGAATGTCGGTTGCAAAATGTTATAGGAATTTTTAGCAAACTAGACAAAAATGGATAATTTTAAACCTAACACATGCTTATATTAAGTGAAAATGGAGTGAAGAACTTTAGTTTTAAGTATGGAAAGAAGCTAACCCGATAGTTTGGGGGAGTTGATGCGTGAACTCTTAATGCTTCCTCCAGGGCGGATGGTCGAAATTTCGAATCCCCTTGGGGTGGTTAGCGTCATATAAAAAAACCAGCTCGCGTCCCAAAAAACCAGGTCAGGCTCTCCCTTGAGTAGAGTAAGCGAGTTGAACAGTCGAATAAATAAGGGGACAAAAAAAAAAAAAAAAAAAAAAAAAGTATGGAAAGAAGCTACCAAATTGGTCCCCCATAGATTTCTCATATTTTCAAATTTGAGTTACTTTGTAATACTAAACCAAAAATCATGTTCCTTGCTTATCACATATATAGCCAAACATTTAATATGTTTTCTTGAACTTTGACTCCGTGTCTTGCTTTTTTTTTTTTTTTTTTAATATGAGGTCAGGTAGATATACCAGCTTTTATTTTTATGAATTATTTTTGCAATATCAACTAAAAATATTATACAAAAGATTTATTAAAAGATTCTTTGTCACATAATAGTATTTCTAAATAACCGTTTCCCTTTAAGGATCTTCATTTAGCTTTGCTTTTGACATGAACGTAGATCCTTGGAATTGGAGCTAGAGAGATTGAAGAAAGGGGGATACATCAACGTGTTTTGAATGGTTCATCTAAATTAATCCTCATTTGAGTAGGGTAAGTCTTTTACTGGAGGTAAATTCCGGCATTATGTTTTAAATAGTTGCATACATAAATACAAATTCAATCTCGCAACTTCTTTTTTTTTTTTTTTAAATCTTAACTTCTATTATGTCTCGAACTCATGACCTCTCATGTCATAAGTGAGGGTGCTACCAACTAAACTACGACTTCTTGACAAAATTTTAAAACTATTGTTAATATTAACAAACAATCAACTCTAATTTAAAAAAAATAATAATAATAAAAAAAATATAAAAAAAAAAAATCTTTGCGAGTCAGTGCTTAGTTTTGGCCATTTTTGTGTTTAACCCACAAACATGATTACTATAATTCTTGACCAAAATTTTCCCATTTGACTTTGCTGGTTTCTTCACGTTATTATTATTTTTCATACGCTTGATGAAATTCAAATGCATTTTTGCTTCTTCTTTTTTTTTTTTTTTTTTTTTTGGGGGTATCCGGATCGGATTGACCCGACTAATCTCCACCTGGATCTGGCAGCATTTTGCTGAATCCTAGTGTCGAACCTTCATCACCCGACAAGAGGGGATGCTTGGAAAGATACATTTGTACCAACTCAACCACAAGCAAGTGACTATTTTTGCTTCTTAACGTGTTCCTCGTCCTTCCTAGGGAAGTCTACTGAATTCATTTCTTCAGTTAGTTGATTCAATATTTAAAGTTATTATTTTGACTAATTTGAATTACAATTTCAAAGTATAATTTTAGAAAAAAAATCTGACTCTAACTTTTATATAACACTCGTAACTAGTTTTGACATCGTAACTTCATGTAATATTTATAATGCAAAAAACTTTTACCTTCATAAAAATATTAGTTTTTGTGAATTTAGAAAAATATTTATGAGAGAGAGTTGAAACTTCTGGAGGCCACAGTGACACATTTTGACTTCTTTTTTTTTTCTTTTATATATATGTATATATGTATATATTCGTCAATGTTCGTAGGTGGCTGTGGTGGGTATATATGTTTTTTCTTTCTCCTCATCAGCAACAGCCAAAGTTCAAAAAGTCTAGTCCTTAGCAGACTTCGTATAAAATTTTATTCAAACTAGTAAAACTTTACCCTATTTAACTCATTTCTCGTGAATTCGCGACACAATTATATATATATATATAATATATATATATATATATATATATATTTTTTTTTTTATATTTTAAATCAAATTTAAACACATTATCATCTTCATGGTCAAGAGTATTGATTTTTTTGCTTTCAAATTTCAAATTGACTGTCTCAAACTACTGCATGCTTACTTTCAAAGCAATACTTAAATCCAATTAAAAAAAATTCATTGGAATTAAAACACATTATATATATTTATATATATATATATATATATATATAAATAGGGGAGATCAAAGTGCTCAAATTCTTGGGAGAATTTTTGACCAAAACTAGTCAAGTTTTAGAACAGTCTAACATTAATTTTCATTCCTAAGTGTGTTTTTGATTTTAAACAACGTTGGTGGCTAATTAAATTTGCTTTGTTTTTTACGTAGTTGAGTAAGATTTTTCTTCTTGAATGAATCTTTGAAGCTTTCTTCATGGAGATTGTTTTTATATATATATATATATATATATATATATATGTATATATGTTTGTATGTATATGGGATTTTTGTTTGGTGTAAGTGCACTAAATATGGGTTTGATCAACGATAATCTTTCTTCTATTCTTGACATATTGTCAAAAGTCAACATATGAGAATTATGTCTCACATGTGTGGTTTGAAATTTTCAACTTCAACCACCACAAATAAATCTTGTCAAAAGTCAAAATTTATACCATACTACTATTCATAAATGTTCTTTTAATAATTTTTGGAATGTTTTTCAATCAACTACTTTTACTATATATTTATTCCTTTTGATTTTTATTTTCACATGTTATACTGAGAGAAAATTGAATTTATATATATATATTATATTAATTAAGATATATTTATTAATATTTTTTTACTCGTTAATTATTGATATTAAAAAAAGAAGGAAATATATATTTTTTTTTCATTTAATGTTCTTACTAGGGTCCAATTGAATATAATTGACCTGAGCCCAAGTGTCACGATCAAAACTAACAAGCCAATCTTACAACTATAAGTCTGATAGTATATAGGTCCCAACTATGAGAGAGTACCTTTAAATCAATTCACATTTAGACTAATTCTCGTTCGAACCAGGTTGGTCTTTTGTGAGAGGAAGCTCCGACATCAAATTTTAAATAACTGCATACATGAGTCGGGATTTCATCCATTAACCTTTCTTAAGAAAGTTCATTACTAACTCATCTGCGCTTTGGGTTATCAAAACATTTTTTATTTTTATTTTTATGAATTTGTGTTTTGTCTAATTAAGTTATTATATAATATTTTTTTCTCTTGAGCCCACAAAAGTAGATAATGTGCAATTTTTTTATTTGTGAATATATCTCGAATTTTGTATAAAAATAAATTTAAAATTTAAATTCGAATTGCATGTAATTTTATATAATTTAAATTTTATTTAAAAGGAATTTATTCTATGGAGATAATAAGAATCTCAATTATTTACCAAAAAAAAAAAAAAAAAAATCTGAATTAAATGGAGCCCACATCTAAAGGTTGACTTTGGTAAGCACACGTAATAATTTTAAATAGGTTACGTTGCTTGTTAACATTTTTAGGTATTTACAAAAAAAAAAAAAAAAAAACGCATGTTTAGGGCTCATCTAAAAATCTTCTCTCTTCCGTCACGGTCGTCTTCTCTATCCTCACTCCCACAGAAGAAGAACAAGTGAGAAAAAGAATCACTGTTTTTAACGCCGTCAATTCATACACAGCTACTGAGCGGGAAGTTTCGCCTACTCACTCATTGACTCCGCACCCAAAAAACAAAAAAACCTCACTGTAATTCAAGCAAAAACCTCAAAGAAGCAGAAGAATTAAGGGGAAAGAAGGGAAAAAAAAAATGGGGGTTGATGGAGGAATCGCCGTCAACTATCGGTTTACCCTAATTTCTTTGTTCTAACACGGGTTCAGAGCTTCTTGAAGACGTGTGAAAAGAGAGAAAAAGGCGCTTTGATTTCTTTTTCTTTTTTTTGAAGAAATTTTCTGGGTTTTGTTTTTGAAGTAAAAATGGATGAGGGGTTACTTGATGATATAATTAGGAGGCTGTTAGAGGCTAAAAATGGAAGGGTACCGAAGCAGGTACAGCTAACGGAGGCCGAAATTAAACAGCTCTGTTCAGCTTCCAGGGAGATTTTTCTTAGCCAACCTAATCTTCTCGAGCTTGAAGCTCCTGTCAAAATTTGTGGTAATTTTTCGAAACCCCCCAGAACACTCTAACCCTAGAAATGAATCAGAGATGAAAGCTGTTTCTTAGTATTATTGTTATTGTTATTGTTATTATTTATTTTTTTTAAACCCCCCTGTTGTGAGTTTTTGTGATATAGGATTAGAGAATAAAATCACTGAACTAGATTGTTACTGTAACCAGAAAAGAGAAAGGAAAAACCAATTGAAATTTTGTCTTCTTCCTTAGTTGTTTGATTGTCTCTGTATTTAACTGTAGTTAGGAACGATTGAAGCATTTTACGGAATGTAAAAGTGAGATTGAATAGTGATGCTTGAGTGCTTATGTTCTCATGTTCTGACCATCGTCTGAAGTATGATGGACATTAAAATGAAGTGCCCTTCTTATATTTAGCAATAAATTTTCTCTGATCAATTTTATACGTTTGCATGATAATCAATTTGTTTCTTTGTCCCATAAAAGGAAAATGTGAAATTGAAGAGATTAATTCCCTAGTAAGTTAGGGATCCTCTTACATTTGCACTTATGATGGGTTTGTGCATTGGTATTGATGTTTCTTGCAGGAGATATCCATGGCCAGTATTCTGACCTTCTTCGTCTGTTTGAGTATGGAGGTTATCCCCCTGAAGCCAATTATTTGTTTCTGGGGGACTATGTTGACCGTGGTAAGCAGAGTATAGAGACAATATGTCTTCTCCTTGCATACAAGATAAAGTACAAGGAAAACTTTTTTCTTCTCCGAGGCAACCATGAATGCGCTTCAATAAATCGTATTTATGGATTTTTTGATGAATGCAAAAGAAGGTACAATGTCCGCATTTGGAAAGTATTCACAGAATGCTTTAACTGTTTACCGGTTGCTGCTCTTATCGATGAAAAGATTCTTTGTATGCATGGGGGACTATCTCCTGATTTGAAGAACTTGGATCAGATAAGAAATATTGCTCGCCCTGTTGATGTGCCGGATCAGGGCCTTCTCTGTGATTTATTATGGGCTGATCCTGATAAAGATGTTGATGGATGGGGAGAAAATGATCGAGGTGTGTCTTATACGTTTGGAGCTGATGTGGTTAGTGAATTCCTTCAGAAGCATGACCTTGATCTTGTCTGTCGAGCTCATCAGGTAAAAGAAACGAAAGAGGATGATGGGGAAAACAATTATTTTGTTATGATTTTTCCTGGAAAAAGTTATTTGTTGTCTATGCTTCCTAGAGGAAGAGTAACTCGTTTTGTTTTAGGTTATTCTTCTTATTTCAGAAGGCTACTTTAATATCATTCTTGTCTATAGTTCACTATTAGTTTCCTTTTTTATGTGTCTAAAATATACTTTGGCTCTGGAAGTTTCATCATTGTCACCTGTGTGGTTAATTTCAAGAAAATGTCATAATGACACCATACATGCTTCTAAATAATTGGTCAAGTGCACCCTGTACTTTCATGATCTTCTGGACTGATATTTTTAATTCCATTAATTTTTCTTTCTGCCCATTCTCCCTTCTTGTTTTGAGTGGAAACATGTGGGATGCCTTCTTCTGGAAGCTAATCAGATTGATATTTAGTAAGGTGTCAAGTGGCATTTAAAAATTTTAGAGTTCATCTGGGAAAGCAAACCCCAAGCTAAGTCTTTAGGCCTTGTTGCACATGGGTATGGTAAATTTTAATATTTCTCCATTGTCTATGATTGATTGATACGTGCCAGTGCCTTCCTAGTGATTTTATATGTGTCAATGCCCATCAAGTTACTTACTGTTTACTTTCCAATGTGAAAAGTGAGAAGTTTCTGCACCATCTGTCCCGATTTTCCATC
Organism: Cynanchum wilfordii; assembly: GCA_025388415.1. Taxonomy (NCBI): domain Eukaryota; kingdom Viridiplantae; phylum Streptophyta; class Magnoliopsida; order Gentianales; family Apocynaceae; genus Cynanchum; species Cynanchum wilfordii. Next base: position 3,847,346 of record JAHSUH010001581.1, read on the forward strand.
TCCCAACAAAAGAAATGTATTTCTGCTCCTGATCACATTGAATTTTGTGTGTTCTGAGATTTTTATTTATTTTTCCTTAATGTTCTCCATTTGATAATTATGCCATACAATTGTTAGGTTGTGGAAGAGGGATATGAGTTTTTTGCCAAACGCCATCTTGTCACCATATTCTCTGCACCAAATTACTGTGGTGAGTTTGATAATGCTGGTGCAATGATGAGTGTGGATGACACACTGACCTGTTCCTTTCAAATACTGAAAGCTACAGAGAAGAAAGGAAAATTTGGATTTGGTAACAACATGTTGAGACCTGGTACACCACCTCATAAGGTAAATAAAGGAATTTTTTTTTTTTTTTTTGAGAAGGTCAAGTTCTAAAATGTCTTCAAGTTACTGTATAAACAATCCCAGGCATGGTTTACTGAGGCAAGTTTTGATTTGTTTAGCATTCTTTTTCTAGCATATGCTACTATCTCCCATAGTTTTGCACTTGTAAAGCTGATTGGAGCTTGGAACTTGATTTATTAGCCTTCAATTCACATCCTCAATCAAGGCTAGCCTTGAAAATTGTTTAGTAAATGATAATTACCTGCAATCATTATTTGTTTTGGCAACTACCTTGAGTACTTATTATAGAATAAAAGTAAAAATTGCAGCTATCTGAATTGCTGAATCAACTGCTTGTTCCTGAGCGACTTCTTTTGGTGAATTTCTCAAATAAACCTCTCCAGGGAGTTGGAGATTGCATGCTGACACTCTTGGCAATTTTTTATTTTGTTATTATTAGTTTGAGTGCTGGAAATGTTGTATCAAGCTCTATCTTATTAGTGGTTCTTTTGATACCTTAAATTTTCAACCCCCTTTGAGAGGTAAGTTTCATATATACTCTTGATAACTCTTTTCAGGGTGGAAAAGGCTGACAATTTGTTACACTTTCCAGAAGACACTCAAGACGGCAGCTACCTATGAGGATATTGTGTTTGGTGCACTCCTCTGAACTGCTTTGTGGTGGATCATTCTGTTGTTAAAGTTTGCACTGCTTCATACCCAGATTTCATGTTCAGAACTTGTTCATGTAAGGAAATGAAGATGCTGCACTGCAATGTCAAAAAAAAAAAAAAAACAAACACTGAAGTGTTTCTTCATCATCTGCCTGTACACGTATTTTGTCATAAAAATGATGATCCAACTCCTTTTCTATTGAACAGTAGTTTAGGAGTGCTTATTGTTGCCTATACTCAGAGGTTCACAGCCTTTACATTCTTGGCTAAACATGTGGATTTCGGGCTTTTTAGGTTTTTTACTAATTTGCTTCTGTACTACTACTACTACTCTTCTGGATCAGATTGTTAATTATTTTCCTCCTATAGCTGAACAATGTTTTTCTTTTTTTTTTTTTTTTTTTTTTTAAATAAAATTAATTTTTTAGCCACTAAGGCAAGTTTAAAAATTCGAATATCACCTATTAAAATAGTGCATATTTTACCCCATATAAATATATATATATATATATATATATATATATATATATATATAAAATTAATTGCTTATTCCGATTATTCAATTATTTTTAATTTAATGTAATTTTTTTTCTAAGGGTAGGATGTATCTTAGATAGATCAAATTATGCTCTAAATAAATATCTTTAAATCAATTTATATTCAGACTAATTTTAAACATTTAACCTCACTAAGTAGCTGACCAACATAGGGTATTTATTAGCTCATTTGTGCTTTAGGATTAATTTAAATGTAATTGGAGAAAAAAATGTAAATGTAATAAATAATTTTGGGGGCTTAAATGATATTTTTCCGATATACATATATAAATTTTAAAATAAATTCCTATAGTTTTATAGTTTATATTTGTATATAAAAAAGGATAGTGTTGTGGATAAAAAGATTGCATTCAATGCAACAATGGACCAAACTAATAAAAGAGTTACAAATGGATTTTGGTAACCTACAATAGTAGGTTAACAAGTTAAGGGGAGATGTGACATGCTCTATGTTTGACATGTTATAATTCAATAGGTTACCAACAAGTTTTGATAAAATAAAATAATAATATTATATTGTAGTAGTAATTTTTAACCATTTTATAGTAAATATTAACATAAAAATGATAAGTTTGATACAAAAAATGATAAGTTATCAATTTTGATAAACATCTTACCATTTTTTTCACAAATCTTACCATTTTTGCCATGAACCTTACTATTGATGTAAATATCAAAACATCTTACCATTTTTTTTCACAAATCTTACTATTCAAGATTTTGGTCTCTTAAAACATCTTACCATTTTTTGAACAAATCTTACAATTTTCTTTATAAATTTTATTATTTGGAGAAACTAAAGCATCTTACCATTTTTTTCATAAATCTTACCATTTTCTTTATAAATTTTACTATTTGAAGAAACTAAAACATCTTACCATTTTTTTCACACATCTTACCATTTTCTTTATAAATTTTACCATTTGAAGAAACTAAAACATTTTAGTTTGAACAAAACTTACCATTTTTGTCATAAACCTTACTATTGATAAGCATTTTACCATTTTTTAAACAAAACTTACCATTTTTGCCATGAATCTTACTATTGATAAGCATCTTACCATTTTTTAACAAAACTTACCATTTTTTCCATAAACCTTACTATTGATAAGCATTTTACCATTTTTTGAACAAAACTTACCATTTTTTCATAAACCTAACTATTGATAAGCATCTTACCATTTTTTTTCACAAAACTTACCATTTTTGCCATGAGCCTTACTATTGAACAAATAGTAAAATTTTTAAAAAAAATGGTAAGATTTGTGAAATAAATGATAAGATGCTTTAGTTTCTTCAAATATTAAAATTTCTAAAGAAATTGGTAAGATTTGTGAAAAAAATGGTAAGATGTTTTAGTTTCTTCAAATAGGAAGATTTATAAAAAAAATGGTAAAATTTGTTCAAAACATGGTAAGATGCTTATCAATAGCAAGGTTGATGACAAAAATAGTAAGTTTTGTTCAAAAAATGGTAAGATGCTTATCAATAGTAAGGTTCATGAAAAAATGGTAAATATTGTTCAAAAAATGGTAAGATGCTTATCAATAGTAATGTTCATATTAATAGTAAGGTTGATGACAAAAATGGTAAGTTTTGTTCAAAAAATGGTAAGATACTTATCAATAGTAAGGTTGATGACAAAAATGGTAAGTTTTGTTCAAAAAATGGTAAGATGTTTATTAATGGTAAGGTTCATGACAAAAATGGTAAGATTTGTGAAAAAAATGGTAAGATGCTTACCAATAGTAATGTTCATGGAAAAAATTGTAAGTTTTGTTAAAAAATGGTAAGATGTTTATCAATAATAATGTTCATGACAAAAATGGTAAGTTTTGTTAACAAATGGTAAGATGTTTATCAATAGTAAGGTTCATGGAAAAAATGGTAAGTTTTGTTCAAAAAATGGTAAGATGCTTATCAATAGTAAGGTTCATGACAAAAATGATAAGTTTTGTTCAAAAAATGGTAAAATACTTATCAATAGTAAGGTTCATGACAAAAATGATAAGTTTTGTTAAAAAAATGGTAAGATGCTTATCAATAGTAAGGTTCATGACAAAAATGCTAAGTTTTGTTCAAAAAATGGTAAGATGCTTATCAATAGTAAGGTTCATTACAAAAATGGTAAGATTTGTGAAAAAAATGGTAAGATGTTTATCAAAATTGATAACTTACCATTTTTATGTTAGTGTTTATTATAAAATGGTTAAAAATTACTACTACAATATAATATTATTATTTTATTTTATCAAAACTTGTGGGTAACCTATTAAATATGTCATTTTTTATGACATGTCAAATATAGAACATGCCACATTTCCCTTAACTTGTTAACCTACTATTGTAGGATATCAAAATCCATTTGTAACTCTTTTATTTGTTTGGTCCATGGTTGCATTGGATGCAATTCTTTGATGGATTCCACCACAACACAATCCTATAAAAAAAGTCCTATAGTTTTTATTTCTTTTAAAATATTCCTATAATTTAAAATGATTAATTAGCTTGGGGAAAACCCCTTTTTGAGGAGAGAGAGAAAATTTAAAGCTCGAACAAAGAAATAGCCCAAAAGAGGGAAGTGGAAAGAGTTAACGTTAAACTGGCGGAGGTTTCTGCTGCTTCCGGTGAACAACAGAATGGAGGTGGCGAAGGAGGGAATGAGTGCTGATAGGGATTCGAAAGTAAATGCTTGTCGTATTGCTGCCGTAATTGATCGATTAACTTCTCAATTTCGCAGTATGGCCAAGATAGAGTCAGTCGAATTCTTCAATCTCTGTCTCTCCCTCGCCAGGTCTTTTCGTTTGCCATTCTGAACTAAATTTCGGAAGTTTGTACAACTAATTGAAGAATGTTTGTGTCTATATATATATATATATATATATATATATATTTGTGTATTCTTGTGTAACAGTTTTGCTGTATTTCAGTCGGTAGTGGGTTTCTTCTTAAGGGTTTTTTGTTGAATTCTTGTAGTGAAAGATTTTATCATTCTACTTGCATCATTCTGTTGAATTATTGTTGATAGTTTCACTGTGTTTGCACTGGGCAATACATTTTTAAGTTCTTTTTTTTTTTTTTTTTTTTAATTCTACTTGGCGTTGTTGCTTTTCTTTGTTGGTGTGATTTCTTGGGGATTAGAAAGTAACTTTGAATAAACATGTGAAAATAAATGGTTTAACAGTTTTTTCTCCTTCAATCTTTCTTTCTGATCTTTACATATTATGAATTAGTGATGAGTTTATAACCATGTTGCTTGGCTTTTTTTACCCTAGAGTAGATTTTGCAAACATGGTAGAACAAAGGAAAGTTTTTTTGTTTTGGGTTCCTTGATTTGTATATTACTCATTCAAATGGATGATGGGTGAGAATACATCATGGGAAAATTTGTAGGTTATATAGATGGCAATCTGACATTTTCTTAAATCTATGTATTGGAAGTATCTTTTTGTGGGTAATTGATCTAGGTTCGTCCAACATCTCTTCCCCTTGATGTATTGAACTGAAAAGAAAGTGAATTAATATTCTTTCCCGTCTTATCTTTTTTAATTGCTTTCTTATCTACTAATTTTTGGATCTCCATTTGCAGTCATTTCAGGAAAGTTTTCTTTTAAATTAAAATGTAAAATTTTAAATCTGTCAAAGTAATAAAGTTCATGGCATCTCATTTCAGATTCTAGTTTTAGGTTTAGCTTTTATCCCTTTCTCATTATTCATTTCCTCTTGTTTGTACTTATTTTTGTGGACTTGATACTTTTGTGGATGCAGAGGAATAGACTATGCTGTGGCAAACCATGAGATTCCTACTAGAGCCCAAGAATTGCCTATGCTATTGAAGAAGGTGCTTTTTCGACTCTATTAAGTAGTTACCAAGTCTTTGATTTATTTGGGTTTTCCCTGGATACCTACCTATCTAAATACTCGATTTGAGTTTCAGAGTATTTATTTTTTCTAATATTCATTGTTGCTTCATTAGACACAAAAATCACATGAAAGAGTTCTTCTCTAACTTACAAGTACAACGCCGGATCCTTTTTTATCTCTTTATATGTGGCATTTCTTTTCGCAAAGGAAGAAGATACAGAAAATTCTTTGATGCAAATTGTACCTATGCTGCCTAATTACTTCATAATTAACAGTTTTGTATCTGTGTCTGATGGTTTTACATGTTCAAGATTAATGGAGTGTTAAAATCCATTTGGCACTAGTTTGTTTCAATATTTTTTTTATACCTGGAATTGTATCATGGCCATCTTATGTTTCTGTCATTCAAGTATATGGATATATTTCCCAAAAAAATTATTTGGATATATTTCAACAATTGTACGTTTTGGAGGTTACAGGCTCAGGAGAGTTCAATGATGCTGATTGTTGAGAAATAATAACAAAGTTTGGCCTTCCATTATTCTTGTATTGGCTTATGTAAATCTTACGAGGCATCTTTCTAAGGGAACAATGTACTCCATTATGACTAATCGATTTTCTTTGTCCACAAACTGCTTTCTTAAGTTCCCTTTGTCTTGTCTCTTCTTATTGTGTGATTTGCAAACTTGCTTTAGCTGCTCTTGTTGTTTGTTAGACAGTTATTATTAACACTTTAAACATGAAATCATTTGTCTCCAATTATGGCTGTTTCCTACTTATGTTCATTCAAACATTTGTATGGAATAGAACTTTATTGTTGGTTGATTACTTGATGGAGAAAGAAGTTAATCGGATGTGCCCTGAGGATCTTCTTTTCTTAGCTTGTCCTATATAAAATCCCTTATATTGGTAGTAAAAGTATTCTACAGAGACTTATTTTATGTTCCTGTAGTCAGTCTTAATTACTCACATGGACTTGAAAATAGGCATCTTTCTGAGTTAGGCAATTAGGCCCAGACAATTTTTTATGTTTTAATTCCGAGGTCAGACCAAGACAGTTCACTCAGGTATCGACCTTGCTTTCTAGCACATGATATTTGGCTAATCCTACTGTCTCAAAATATACCTCATGTAGGAGGCATATAAAATAATTCATTATTTCCTTGCTATGCATTCTGGTCGCTCAAGTTCTTAAACTTACATGTTACTCTCTCAGATTCATTTTTCCATCTACAATTATATGGATATTTGTGATTTAACTTCCTATGTTGAGCAGCAACTATTTTCAAGTTGACTTTACCCAGTTACATGCATGAACTCTGCAAGAAAATAATGGTGAATGCCCTGTTTTGGTTCCTAGTCTTTCATTTTTTCTTGGTACACAGGTATGTGGAAGCAGAAATGATGTCCTATTGCTAGCAGCCATTATGGTTCTCATGATATCTGTTAAGGTAATTCTTTGATCCCAACAATTATTACTCTTTATTGGATTGTCGTTAGTATAGTGAAGAACACTAAAACCAAGATGCCTCTTTTATGTTTCTTCTTCATTTTAAGTATGATTTGTCTTGAAGGATTTGAATATTGAGTTAAATGTTGTTGTCTTCTGTTACTTATGATTGTATTAATTTTATTATTGGTTAAAGTCTTATAAGATGAGAATCTGATGCTGTGAAAGATTAATGGACTTTCTCTTTGAGTTGGTCTTCTTTTTCTTCAGGATGTTGTATGGGCACTTTTAGCAGTGCATGTATGAAATCTTCTTTATTTGGCATTGACTAGGATCTGTGTATGTCAAGGCACTTTTACATCATGATTTGATTAAGATTAACCTGGACTGCTATGGATTCCATTTCTTAAAAGCATGATGCTATATTGTGCACAATGCAACTGTTTGAAGTTTGAAAACAACCAGCAAGCCTTTTTAATTGGTGGTGTTGAATCCACCTAATCTAAAAGCTTAAACCATTAAAAGAGGATCTATGAATTTAGCATTTATGAAAAACACATTTTACCAGTAGTTTGCAGTGCACATATTTGTCACTTTTCTTTTATAAAATAATAAATAAATGGTAGCAGGACTGGTACATCCGACCTCCCCCTATAATATCACGTTTTAAAAGTTCGAAGTATTAGACAGGACTATAGTTTATAGATTGAACAAGTATTATGAACAAATTTTATATTCTGATGGTTAAATACTAGCTGTCAAGTGTTAGTTTCCTTCCACCCTTCATGCCCCGGTAAAAAGAAAAAGTCCCCTTACAAAATCTGTAACAAGAAGCAATTCATGTCTTCTGGATGGTGCTGAAATAAGACAAAGAATACACACGTTTTAGTGCTGAGTCCTCTTTTTTTTCGCCATCATTTATTCTCTGTATTTTTTGTTTACATGAAAAGACATTTTGTATTAAAGAGGTCTATGAATGCTTTAACAATGGAAATAGAACTTCCATTTCTTTTGCACATCTGTTACTAACCTAGCACTTTGTGTGGTAGAATGCTTGTCAAAGCAAATGGTTTTCAGATAGAGATTCTGAAGAGCTTTGTGGTCTTGCAAATCAGGTTATCAGTGTTACGCTGTTTCCTTATGCTTCTTTAACTTTATAAATTTTGAAAGTTAGATTGGGCTGATTTTCCAATTCTATGCATGTGTTTAAGATCGAAAGATGCTTCTGCACCTCAATGGATTTCGTTACTGAACCAAGTAGTTGCCAGACCACTATATCAACAATCATGACCAGGTGGGAAGTTTAGTTTATTATACTTTTGGCAAAAAATTTAATGAATGTTAATTTAAGTCTATCTTCCTAACTTATGTGTAGTGACCTTACTACTTAGTGGATCTTGCCAGATGTTTTAAAGTTTTCTGAAGGCAAAAAGTTGCCTTGTATAGTGAACTCATGAAGTAACTGCTAAGTAGGTTAAACAAAATATTTTCTACACAGTCTGAACCTGACCTATTTGTATTTCAGTGTAGCCTTTTTTTGCTTGCAATGTATTCCCTCCCCATTAGATGAAATTATGTGCAGAAAGTTCTAATCTAAGAAGAAAAATTAAAGAGCTTTGAAATGAGAGATTTTTCTATATTGGATACTATGCAAATATATTTGGTTAACATTTGTTTTAGCTAAAAAAAGATTTGTCTTTTTTCTTCTCAATTTGTATTTTTTCCCAAAATTTGAATTAAAAACTGACCATATGGGTCCCCCAACACATTAAATATACGTTTTCAGGCTTTTGTTACTTAAATTTTCTCACAACTTTTGAATTTATTAATTATATTTGATCTCTCTTATTAGCTTATCTGATGGGTGGAATCCAATTACCATCAAATAAAAAATTCAACACAAACACTAACAATTTTATCTGAGTAAATTTTCTTCAATTTTCTAATTTTTTTTTTTTTTAAAAAAAAAAAGAAGATTTTTTGAATCAATTTTCTAAACTGCTTTAGTGTTGAAATTATAATGTAATGTTTGCAGATTCTATCCAAGGTTGAAAGTGGATCAGATATTCTTGTCTCTTGAGGTCAAGGTGACAATATGGTTCCTCCATCTTCTTCCCCAATTCATTTAGTAAGAAAATAAGGAATGAAATTTTTTAACAATTTATTTATATTCTTTCTTGTAGCCTGGATTTGGCACTTATGTAAGGGACTTCCAGATATCGAAACAAATATCTCGTGATGACAAAATTGTAAGGCTCTTCTTTTGTGAATTGGATGTCCATTTTTGTTTATGCTTATTTCTATATTCTAAGGGCCTATCAAATGCTAAGTCCTTGATTATCTCTGAAGAAAAAATTGGTGATCCCATTGCAATATTTATCTTTACCTGCAGAAACTACTTGTTGCTCAGACTGATAATACTGAGACATCTTCATGTCTCATAAGCCCTCAACATGTGAAGTATGATTGCTACATCCCTCTGTTCTATGTTGTTGTTGTTCTCAAACACTCTTTTGGTTAATAGTGTTAGAAAATGTTGCCTGACATCAAATTTTATGTGTTTCACTTTGTAGCTTTCTGTTGAATGGTAAGGGAGTTGATAGGAGAATTAATGTATTCATGGTATGCATCTATGTGACTCTTTCATGTTCTTATCTACAGATCTATATCTTGTCCTTTTTCTTTTTTCTTTTGGCGGAAAATTTCAACAGGTTACCCTAAATTCTGTTTGTTCTCTTAGGACACTGGACCTCAGATGCCAACTACTGTAAATAACTTCCTTAAGTATGGAACAAATCTCCTGCAAGTTATAGGCCAGTTCAATGGTATGTCTGAATACAGGATTTTGTGGCTGATATTCCTCCTCTTATTGCCTTTAAGATAGCATGTATTAATTCTGTCTTTTATTATTGTAAAGGAAACTATGTAATGGTCATTGCTGTGATGTCTGAGTTGCCAACTATGGACAATCCAGTTCTTCAGGACCATGTGCAGCCTGCTGCTACTGTTGTTGACCCAGGTATGCCCAATCAATGACTTTTAAAAAGCGATGAGAAGTGATCTTTTACACTATTTTGGTTCTTATTTTTATTTTATCCAAAAATAACTTTGTTCATGGATTTTGCCCATTTTTGCACTAACCTTAGAATGTTTTCTTATTTCCCTTTTAATTCCATTAGATTCTGAGATCATTGAGGGTCCATCAAGAATATCGCTTAATTGTCCAATAAGGTAGGAGACTGTGTTTCTTGCCTGTAAAACCGTTTTTTTCTGAACAAGTACCCTTTAAGGTTGTAGTTTCTTTTATATTCCTAAACTTACTGCTTCAGATTTTATATATAAATGTATAGTTTTTATTCTACTCTTTCTTTTTTAATAATCCCCAGCCTTTGAGATGTAGCACCTGCAGAATTATTTCCCAACCTGTAAACTATGAACGGTGGTTGAATAAAACTTTTCACTGGATAACCTAACTGATGAATTATTTCTGTTATATCTGTGAGGTGAATAAGAGGTTAATTTCTCGGATTTTCGAAGGAGTCAACAACAAATTAAGTATGTTGGTGAAAAAATTGTCCTGCCAAGTGCAAATTTATTTTTTAAATAATGAACCTTCATCCAGATTGCTGTACATCTACAGGATGATCTTCTCCTCCTTTATTGTTGTTTGGCTACTCACAGGTTTCTGGATAGTGAAGTTTTAACTTAATTTGGTGCAGCATTTTCATATTCTGTCAAAGAGGTGAAATGCTGAGCCTGTAGCAAATCTTACTCCAATTTCATTTCCTCTGATCAATGTAGCATGATTCCATTTTCTTGACAGCTTCAAGCGTATCAAGACCCCTGTTAAAGGACACTCTTGCAAACATCTCCAGGTCAGTGCTCTTTGCCGGATGTCTCTCTGAAGATTGATTAAAAGCACTTTCGTTGAGTTGCTGCATTCCATCCATTATATTCCTTCGCTTTTGAATATATTTCTGATGCTCTCTGTATCTTCTCCCTTTTAGTGTTTTGATTTTGACAACTTCATGGACATAAACTCGAAGAGGCCGTCCTGGCGCTGTCCGCACTGCAATCATCATGTGTGCTTCACTGACATCCGCATTGATCAAAATATGGTTAAGGTAAGTTGATTTTTTTTTTTTTCCCAGTTTCTACACTGTATGGACTCCCTCAGTTTTACTTGACAGCATTTTATTCCTTTCAGGTATTAAAAGATGTCGGAAAGAATGTAAATGATGTCATCATCTCAGCAGATGGATCATGGAAGGCTATTTTGGAAAGTGATGATCATACTGAAAAGGAACAGGATAAACATTCTCTTATGGAAGATGATGGGTCTGAAGAGCCCGGCTCTGCCATCTCAAATGCTGCACCAGCTTTTCTGGATCTAACTGGGGCTGATGATGTTCTCATGGTTGAAACTGAAGATAGAAAAGTTTTCCCCAATAATTCTGAAGCTCAAGGTATTTCTGAGAATGTGACATCCAGTCTCCTGACTAGAAATGAGGTCAATCAAAATATTTCTCTTCAAACCGATGATAACTTTTGGACAGGAGTTTATTTGTCAACCTTTGGATCCACTGGTCCCATGTCAGGTCAGCTGAATGGTGGTATTCCGGAGACATCATCTATGAATGCCAGTTCTCCTACTGCTGATTGTGAAGCTGGGGTTTCTCAAGGGAATGCTCTCGTTGCCCTATCTAATCCGCAAAATGAAATATCTTCTCAAAATTCTATGGTCTTGCAACCGTACCAATTAGGAAACTCATCAAACAGCAGTGAATATGGCCGGTCTCTGTCAACAGCTCAATATATGAGCAGAACACCTGTTGCTGTTCAAGCCCTGCCAGCCCAGGCCTCTACAGCTGTTCCTAAAAGACCAAGACTAAGCCAAAGTGATTCGATCCAAAGTATCCCTCTGTCTGCAGCTCAGACCTCAGCTGCCACATTTTCGAGGAATAATGAAAGACCACAGCTGTTTGCTAGACCTCATGATTCCTTCCAGGCTTCACGAATGGCCTCGCCTTCATTTCCGCAAAACTTGTATCCCCAGGTAGATTTACTCGATGCTATTCTTATTTTTTGGTAACACCTCTTTGTTGGTAGTTAGATAACTGAGTTTTAGATAGAGTGCTTATGATTTCTTCTGGTACATATCTTAACCTCTATTCATTGTGGAACTGGGAGCAGCAGCAGAATCGTCAATTTTCATCAGTTAGACCTCAGCAAATCACTGGCCGGCAGGCTTCAAATCATGTGCGTGTTCCTTATTCTTCTCAGCCAAGGTTGAACTTAAGAATGCCAACTCCAAGGAATCCGTCTCCAGGTATCTCAAGCCCACAGACATCAAACCTCAGGATGCCACAAACAGTGAATCAATCTACAGGTATGTTCCGGCCCCCAGTTCAACCATTGAATCCTCAAGTTCAGCTTAGAGGTTCACAAGGTCTGCCAAGTATAGCAATAGGTGGCATGAATGGCCAACAAGCTCGTACAATTGCTGCACAACGACCTGCTCAGGTGCCGGCAGCTCCCAGAATGCCATCTTTTCCAGGGAACACTGGGGGTAATAGAGTGGGAGATCAGGGAAGGATTAATGAAAGCATGACGCACTCCACTACAAGATTAGATCCTTCTGGAACTGCACCAGCAGATCCAAATTGGCGCCCTCCCGGACGCATGCGTGGTAGTTTAACAGGTCGTGCCTATGATGCTCTAAGTCAACACATCATTCAGCCAACACAGCAGACACAAAATACCAGAGCACCTTCTACTCCAATTCCACCTAATGTCTCAAACCAATTGCAGATTTTGTTGGCGAATAGGGCTGCTCTTCAGGCAGCAGGTAATCCTTCTACAGTATCTAGCATGTCTGGCGGTTCTGGTGCTCTTCCTCCGGGGCCTTCAAAAATGAACTGACAGTAGACACACAGAGAGTTCTTTCCACAATATAGCTGTATAGCTTGTCCAGTTTTGTCTTGACGCTGACTTGTGCAGATACCTCCCAAGTTCATATATGGTACGGACTACAAATAGAGCAGATTAGAATGATGGATATAGAGATTATGGTGAAACCTCTCCCTATTGTTCTGAGTATATATATATCATTCTCTTCCTTGTACTATGAACAAACGGTCCATGAATGCATCATGGATCCTTCCACTTAATTACCATATATTTGGAACAAAATTTCTCATTTTCCTCATTTTTTATCTTTTAATCCTGATCTTGATTGATCCAATTCACACTAGTCCCTTGAGGTGTATATATGAGTAGGTTCAAATTCTTGATCTCTTAAGTGAGCCGAACTCTTTATCAATTTCATTAACTTTTTAAATGAAAGTAATGGACATTGGTATATGATTTATTTCAGATTTGTTTTTAATAAATTATAGTAATAAATGAAAATTAAAAAAAAAAAAAAAAAAACTGCATTTTTCTCCATTCTATCTAATCTAATATAAAGTTCCTCAAAACAAAATCTTAAAAAGAATAATAATAATAATAATAATAAAAAAAGTTGCTCAAGAAATTTTCAAAATTAAGAAAACCCGTTTAATTTGGTATCGAAGTAAAACCGAAAAGATTGAATTCATTTAAATTTGCTGTCGCCGTGAAACGTGATCTTAACCGGGCCTGGAGTTCACCGGACCGGTTAACCGATGAAGTGTAGATCTGTAGCATGTATATGGTCAGACTCTCCGCCGGTTCATGAAGTCACCGCGACCACCGTTCTCGACTATCCTGCCACCCTCTATACAGGTGGTTCCGATGGCTCCATCATCTGGTGGAATCTCCCTAACTCCAAGGAAACCAAACAGGTAATCTTTGCACTTGTATTTTCCCTTCTTGAAAGTTTAGCTATGTTAAGGAAGTCGATTTCTTTATTATTTTTGCCGTGTTCTCTGCTGCTTCAGAGTTCATCAAGGTTGTAACTCTGTGTAGTGTAATTCTTTAAAACGTTGAATTTTTGGAAGTTCTTTATTGGTTTTGTGGAATAATGTAAACTTGTTTGTATAGGATTGGTTAAGCATTGCCTATGTTCTGAGAAAAGAGAAAAGGAGAAAACTTATGAACTGAAAGTTTCAAGCTTTACTGCTTAATTTGTGTTTGTGGGAATTATTATTTGTGGTGATTTTCCTAACTTTGTCAGGATGCAAAACCAATCGCGATGTTATGTGGCCATGCTGCTCCAATAGCTGATTTAGGGATATGTTTTCCCTCTGCAGTTTCAGGAGATGAGAAATTAAGTGACACTAATAGTTCCCTGTCGAGCTTGAATTCAGATAATTGTGGTGCATTATTCAGCGCTTGCAAGGATGGGGTATTGTGTGTGTGGAGTAGGACAAGTGGGCATTGCAGACGTCGGAGGAAATTGCCTCCTTGGGTTGGCCGTCCTTCCATGGCCCAGCCGTTGCCTGGAAACAGAAGATATGTATGTATTGCATGTACTTATTCTGATTATCAATCTATTGATCGTAAGGATGAAGACTTGGCACACGGAGAATCTGATTATGGTAAACCTTCCAAATGCACAATTGTAGTAGTTGACTCATATACTCTTACTACAGTACAAACAGTATTTCATGGAACTTTATCTATTGGGCCATTGAAGTCCATGTCCATAATATTGTCCACTAAACATATTGAGAAGCAGTCAATTATGCTAATTGATTTATTTGGTAAATTACAACTATTGCCAATCTTAAAGGATTCCCATCCAGACGGGGAAAATGGATCCACACAAAGGAGTTCCTCTGAGGCGGAGATGGAGGATTTCTCAGATGCAACAGAAAATAAGGGGCTCTTGGTGGCATGTGCAACTCATGGACAGGTATTAGTCCTTGTATATGCAACTTATTGCACCTTTATCCTGGTGGATGATGGCATTAAAATTGGAGAAATTGTTTTCTTGGATGGTCAACTTTGTGTTGAAGGAAAATCATTCATAGCAGGTGGCACATTTCTAGGAGATCATGATAGTGGCGCAATGCAGGATTCTCGGAAATCTGGTGATGTATTTTCAGATAAATTCATGGTGTGGAACAATAGAGGTTCAGCTGTTGTATACAAGATATTGTATTCAAGCAATATGTTCAAGTCTGAGCCTCACTTTAGAATTCCTGCTGTTCCACATTCTCATGATATGAAATTATCCATTTCTTTTGTTCAAGCAAATAATTACCTTCTTTCCATTGAGTCAATTGGCTTCCATTTTAAGGAATCTTTGCTATGGAAACCTCATATAACAGTTTGGTTGCTGCCACAGGAACCTCATGATAAGTGGAAGTTTTCTGGAGAGTGCAAACAATTTGGTGAAGGTGGATTTTTTGATGATTGGATTTGGAACACTGCTTCTGGAGTGGCAGGTTTAACTGATAGCATTTCCTTAAAAACAATTAGCCAGGAGGATGAGACTTCTTGCTCAAACAGTTTGGAAAAAATATCTGCTAGTAACAGTAGATATTCACTTAATAGGACGGAAAAAATTGTTTCTTCCTCGATGGTAATTTCTGAGAACTGCTATGCGCCGATTGCCCTTGTTTATGGATTCCATGATGGAAACATAGAAGTTGTGCGGTTGGATGTGTTCTTTGAGGGATTTAGTTATCATAATGAAAATCTGCATTGTGGGTCAAGTTCTTCTGCAGAGAAACTTTGTCTTTCAGGTCATGAGGGGGCTGTCCTATGTTTGGCTTCTCACAGGATAGTGAGTGTCTCCTCAAAAGGGAATTTAAATCATGTTTTAATATCTGGAAGCATGGACTGTACTGTAAGGATTTGGGACCCTGTCTCTGGCAGTCCTATTCTTGTGATGCACCAACATGTTGCTCCAGTACGCCAAATAATTCTTCCTCCACCAGAAACTTTGTGTCCTTGGAGTGATTGTTTTCTCTCTGTTGCAGATGATTCGTGTGTTTCCCTTACTTCATTTCATACTTTGCGGGTGGAAAGATTGTTTCCTGGACACCCTTACTATCCTGAAAATGTTGTGTGGGATAGTGCAAGGGGCTATATAGCATGCCTCTGCCCTAACCATTCAGGAATCTCAGATACTCATGACGTTTTATATATTTGGGATGTAAAAACAGGTGCTCGTGAGCGGGCAATCCGTGGGGCTGCAGCTCATACAATGTTCAATCATTTCTGTACAGGCATCAAAAGGAAAGAGTCCTCTTTCAGTGAACTACTGCATGGAAATACCTCAGCTTCTTCTTTAATACTTTATATGACAGAAGAGGCTAAGAATTCACAATCTCATTTAAAAAATCCTGTGAAGGGGGTTTCTTCATCACGTACTGTCCCTGCTTCTTCAAGCACAAAAGAATCCAATAGAGTACAAGAACATGCTGGCAAGGGAACTATAACAGAATCAGTTCAATCTATAGGGTCTATCTTTTCACGCAACAGACCTGCAATTGAGGGCTCCTGCCCATTTCCTGGAGTTGCCACACTGAGTTTTGATCTTAAGTTAATGATGTCTCTCTGTCAGGGCTCTGAATTCTCTAAAACTGGTGGAGTTTGGAAAAGGAATATTCACTCAGAAACAATGGGAGTGGAGACACATGAAAAGAGTGCTCAACAGAAGTGGGATATTCAGGATCCAGTGGCGGAGGATCCAAGTCCTCACCATGTTCATGAGAGTGGAAATTCTAGTTTTAATTGGTCCCCAACTGGTGTGACAACAGATCATGAATGGCTTTGCTGTGTTGAAGAATCCTTGCTTCAATTTGGCTTGTCCTTTTTGCACTTGTGGGATGTTGACCATGAGCTTGACAGTTTGTTAGTAAGCGAAATGAAGCTAAAAAGACCAGAACTTTTAAATGTGGCTTCTGGTTTAATAGGTGATAGAGGGTCTCTAACAGTGACCTTTCCCGGTTCACATGCTACTCTGGAGGTATTGTAACGGGCATACAATTTTGACCTTTTGACTTGGATTAATGCATATAGTTTTGATCTTTTCAAAAAAAATTTCCCTTTGTATATAAGAATTAATAATTGACATTACAGCTTTGGAAATCCTCATCAGAGTACTGTGCAATGAGATCATTAACCATGGTGTCTCTCGCTCAGCACATGATTAGTTTATCCAATTCCTATTCGGCATCCAGCAGGTCATACATCCTATGTATTTATTTTTTGTTACTGAAACTTTTTTATACATATCTTCTGCATTAATGATCTCTTACATGAGTACCGGGATTGGTTTTAACTTGGAGAAAAGGAAATAAGTCTTCTGTTTCATTTCGTTTGCTTCTTTTTGTTTTTTTAAAAAAAATTATTTATATTATTTATTTATTGAGGTGAGAAAACAGGAGGAAGGGGTATCTCTTCAGAGATTTTGAAAAAGATGGAAAATGTTACATCAGTGGGCATTCTTTTAAGCATCATTCATCGTTGAATTTTTGCATGATATTTTGATTCCTTTCTCATTTTTGAGTTTGGATGCCTTGTGTATTTTTTCATGTTACTGCATTTGTTAATGTCTTTTCTTTTATACAGTGCTTTGGCTGCATTTTATACTCGGAATTTTGCTGAGATAATGCCCGATATAAAACCCCCCTTGCTCCAGGTAATAATATGATGTGTAGAGCTTGATGTTTGTACTGCCCATCTGTTTGTTAATTCTTGTGAAACTAATGAAATGATAAGGTGTTTGGTTACAGGATGAGTCAGGGTTAGAATATGGACCCTGTGTGGAGTCATGCATGTATCATATTCTTCCTTTCAATAGAAAATGACAAATGGAAAAGAAATTGGCCTCTTTTGTATGATCATGCTTGAGGGAAATCTAGCTTGAGAATTTTAGAATAATTTTCCTGTGGACGCTTTTCTTGTTCTTCTTTTCTCTCTCCCTCACCAAAAGAATTGCAAAGTTCACAGAAACGAGTAAAAAATTGGAAATATTCTTCCATTTAGACTGGATCTAATTTTTATCTTTGGTGTCTTCTGGAAAATTATTAGGCTTGTAATAATGTTACATTAGCTCTTATCATTGTTCCTTCTATATAGTGTCATGAAAAACTGGAGCCATTATTGTGTTCCTGAAGATTTTGTACCAGAATTATTCTATTGGCAACTGTAGGGGATGGTTTAATTTAGGGCATGAAGCTTGAATTTCAGGTGTCAGGGATGTTGCCAAGGAATTTGTTTCAATGACATTAAGGCAGTTTCATTACATGTTCAGTCATTTGCAGTTATCTTTCCTCTGTTCTTAGACTGCTTACTTGGCTCACTTTCTTTTTTCCCCTTTTTAAAGCTCTTGGTGAGCTTTTGGCAAGATGAATTTGAACATGTAAGAATGGCTGCTCGCTCTCTATTCCATTGTGCTGCATCACGAGCTATTCCACGTCCATTATGTTGTCACAAAGCAAATGGTCAGGGTAGCTTTCTTGGTGTTCCTAAAAGAATTGCAGAAGATGAAGTTAAAAATCTAACAGAAAAGAAAGTCTTGAAAAGTATGAGTTTCAACAAGGAGCTGGAGGTGCAGGGTGATTCACATACTGAAGATTCTGATATTCTCTCATGGTTAGAGTCATTTGATGTGCAAGATTGGATCTCTTGTGTTGGAGGAACAACTCAAGATGCGATGACTTCTCATATAATCGTTGCCGCTGCATTTGCTGTTTGGTATCCTAGCCTTGTGAAACCAAATCTTGCCATGCTGACTGTTCAGTCACTGATAAAGTTGGTAAGGGCTATGAATGAAAAATATAGTTCTACTGCAGCAGAAATTCTGGCAGAAGGTATGGAAAGTACATGGAGAGAATGTATTCATACCGAAATACCTCACCTGATCAAGGACATATTCTTCCAGATTGAATGTGTTAGTGGTGCATCTGTGCAGAATTCTGCTGCATCTCTTAACATTAAGGAGTCTCTGGTTGGGATACTTCTTCCAAGTTTAGCAATGGCCGATGTACCTGGCTTTCTGAATGTAATAGAAAGCCAAATCTGGTCCACTGCATCTGACTCACCTGTTCATGTCATCTCTCTTGTAACACTCCTCAGGGTTATACGTGGTTCTCCAAGAAACTTAGCCATACACCTTGACAAGGTTTGTAGGAGGAATTCTTTAATAGGACATTGATAGATCTGCCTCTTTTTTGAATGCTTTTATGCATATAATAATGCTGATGATATATCGTGTCCTCTATTCTAATCTAAAACCATTAGTATGGTTGTGGACTCTGAGTTTCGATATTTCTAACATCTAGACAGATATGCAGGTACTTACTTTCATCTTGCATACCATGGATCCCAGCAATGTGGTCATGCGTAGAACTTGCTTTCAAAGTTCAATGGTCGTGTTGAAGGAATTAGTACTTGTGTTTCCTATGGTGGCTCTGAATGATACTTCAACTCGGTTAGCTGTTGGGGATGCAATTGCAGACATAAATAGTGCAATCATTCGGGTATATGACATGCAAAGGTACGAATTGTACTTGAAATTTCATAATCTTTCTTGAGAATTTCTGTTACTCATTCTAAGGTTTATTAAGCATGCATGGAAGATGAAAATTTGACCTAAATAGGTCAAGGATTGCCTCAATTTGAAAATTTCAAATAAAAAAGGCACTGACTGCAAATATGATAGCCATTTAAATGTAGCTAACTGCAAAGCTATTGTTAGTTAGAAGAAAGCATTGAGTTGTGCTTTTGCTTTAATCTTTCCGATGTCTTCATTGTAGCATGACCAAAATAAAGGTCTTAGATGCAAGTGGACCTCCCGGACTTCCAAGTTTGCTCGGAGGAGGAGCTTCAGAAGTGGGAGCTTCGACTGCAATATCAGCTCTAAGCTTTTCACTGGATGGAGAGGTACCATTATGAATCCTTCAAATGAATATTCAATATTTAAAAGAATTTTTTCTTCGAATTATGCTTTTTCTTTCTCTCTTACATTTCGCTGATTTCATTCAGGGCTGTATTTTTATTCACTCATCTGAGTGTCCCTTTTACTGGCAGGGTCTTGTTGCTTTTTCTGAGAATGGACTGATGATTAGGTGGTGGTCATTGGGATCCGTCTGGTGGGAGAAAATAAGCAGGAATCTCACTCCTGTTCAGTGCACAAAACTTATTTTTGTTCCTCCATGGGAGGGATTTTCTCCTAGTTCTACTAGGTCCAGCATCATGGCAAATGTCATGTTAGATGCTGGTCAGAGCAATTCAAAGGTTATTTTTTTTATTTTTTTTCCTTGTCTAGCAGGAGACTTTTTGATTTCTCCATGATTCTTGATCTGCATTTTCTTTAGCTATTCACATCATTCATTTTTTTCATTCTCCCTTTTACAGGATAATAATAATCATAATAAAGGTTGTGGTGAAATGGATAGATTGAATCTCTTAATTCATAATCTGGACCTGTCTTACCGTCTTGAATGGACTGGTGAAAGACAAGTAAAGCTCTCTCGCCATGGTCATCAGTTGGGCATTTTCCAGCTATAATCCTGCCTCCCAGCATGGATAGATTAATGCAGTTCACAGATATTAACCCAAGAATTTTGAAGCGCACACGGTTTTTTTATATATCCCTTCTCTCTCTCTCTCTATATATATACACATACAGAAGCATAAAAGATGATAAACGTGCCAGTTTCTTTCTTTCTTTCTTCTTTTTGGTGCTTTTCATGTCTAGGCACCCTTGGTTTTGTTGATTTTTGTAATTAATAATAGTCTATATATAGTTGGTAAGAAGTGCTTATTAGAATCTTTCAACATAGATGAGTTGGTAAAGAATTTGAATTGTATTTATGTATGCAGTCGAATAGAACGAGAATTACTTTAGATGTGGATATGATTGCATGATTCAAGATAGTGTATGTGTTTTCTTGTTTTTGATGGAGATGTTTTATTAATTAAAATCAAGGGAAATGCATTGAATTGAACATCATGGAGGGTGATATTTTCAAATTACAAACTTCTTGAATATTTCTTTACATTACATTACATTTTTCTATACAATGTTTAGAAGAAACCTTTTGGACAATTGTTGTTTTTTTTGCAAGTATTATAATATATATATATATATATGTATGTATATGTAATTAGAATCTAGTAAGAAACTGAAGTTGCTTGAGGAGAGGACTCAATGTCTCCATTAGTTTCTCACATGGATGATTGTGAATCCCTTCGTACGTTGTCACCACAATGCTGGTATCCTTGGACAGTCGCTGGATTTGTTTCTTTACATTACAAGTATGATGTGTACAACGGTAGTAGCTCCTTTTACAATCCACACACACACACAAAAAAATCTCATCAAAAATTTATTTATTTTTCCTCAAATAATGTATATATATAAAATAATCATACATAAAGATGACAAAAATATTTACATATTTATATTTTTTCTGTTAAATATTTATATTTGTAGGGGTATTTACAAATAATAGACAAAAATACCCCTACAATTATAAATAACTTTTGTTTGATCGAAAATTCTTAAAATGCATTTTAATTAAAAAATGAACATACATACATACATACCTAGGATGGTTGCTATTCTTGACAGACTTCTGGCCATACTTTCTCCATTTATATCCATCATCAAGAATATCCTCAGTACTTCTGGTATGGAAAGCGAATCTTGGCGGCACGTACTTCTTCGATCTCCCAGACTTTCCTTTGTGCTTGTTCTGGTTATGATTATGGTTATTATCTCTTTCATTGTTTAGATTCCTAGCAGATGGCGCCAGCTGTAGTACCGATGAAATATTATTACTGTTCTTTTGTAATTCTGATAATCCTCCATTAATAACGGAGCCAGACAAGATATTTGCCCAGTCAATATGATCTGAATTAGCAACCTGCTGAGAATTTTGCAATGGCTGATTTAGCAGTAATGAAGAAGAAGGAGAAACAGAAGGAAATGGAGGTAAAGGGTGGTCGAAGAACATTAATGGTAGTAGATCGTTTTCTGGTAGAGGAGGTAGCAGGTCTCCTCCTTCCATGTACATAATTTTGATCTTGTCTCTATCGCCCATTAATTGATTAAATTCAAGAACTTATATATATAGATGAGAATGTTTTCTGAATTTTATTTGTAGTGCTCCTCAAAGATTGTGTTAGGTGGGCAGACCTGGACAATTTCCCATGCACACACACACACACACACACACATATATATATATATATATATATAAGAGAGAGAGAGAGAGAGAGAGAGAGAGAGAGAGAGAGAGAGAGAGAGAGACCATGGCTAATTGCAAAAAGGGAAAAAGGGCCAACTAAATATCACCTAATTTGATGAATAATATCTGTTCAACTGCCCTAATAGAAGGCAGAGGGAAGGAGGATTAATTTGATGAAAACAAATAGTATTATTACCATTAATTTTAGAGATGAGTGTTTATGAAGATTCATACGTTACCTATTCCACAAGTAATTAAATTACATGGAAAGCTAATTAATTGTGAGCACATATATATATATATATATATATATATATATATATATATATGTATGTATATATATATGTATATATATGTATGTATATATTTGTGGGAAGATGATTGGCTAAGATCATGTAAATAAGTACAGAGGTTTTGGATATATATTTGTTAAACAACTACTACTTCAGTAACGTGAGGTTAAAACCAATCTATACTGTTGTTGGGGGTTGTTTAGAAAAACATTGGCTCTTTGTTTTAGTTAACCATATTAATCCTATATATATATATATATATATGAAAAACTATATTCAATAACTCTCTCTCTCTCTCTCTATATATATATGCATATCATTTGTATATTCATGGGAGATTAATTAGAAAATAATAATAATAATCCTTGGACGTATTCCATGCATGTAGATTCTTAAGGTTATACCTCGTACTTTATATATATATATATAGTTTTTGTCTTATTGAAATATTGATTTCTTATTTAAATAATATGTCACTCCATCGAAATATATAAGTTTGTATTTATTTATTTATTTTAAAGAGAGGTGGAAAAAACTAGAAAAGGGAATTATAAGCATACAATATTATATTTTCTTGTCATATTCGAAATAAAGATCTCAAAATTATATAAATAAAATATAATAATAATTATTATTATATTTACTCTATAATAAATAAATAAATAACATTGAACTTTTATTACATAATTTTCTTATTTTATTACCTTTTTCATTTATATATGTATAAGTTATACCTTAAACTTAAACTTGATGATGGATATCAAACAATGGATTTTGATTAATTCATTTGCTTAGTACAATAAGAAAAGAAAGATATTGTCCGCTTTGGGGCTAAGCTCTCACAGGTTTGTTCTTGGGACTTTCCCAAAATGGAGACAACTCTTGCCTGTGGGCCTCCCTTCCAACGGAATCCGCTCCGGACCACCACACACCCGTGGCCTCCCTCCGGAACACACCGCAAGACACTACCATCGTTGGAAATCACATTGAAGGCTTGACTTCTCCCACACCGAACATGCAACCCACTTAACCTTGGGCTCTGAAACCACTTGTTGGACCCAATTCTCCCATCAGGTTGGGTCGCCTCCTCACCTAACTCCACATTAGTATGATATTGTCTGTTTTGGGTCTAAGCCCTCGCGGGTTTGTTCTTGGGACTTTCCCAAAAGGCTTCATATTAATGAAGTAGGTGAAACTCCTTATATATTAGGTAACTCTTGCCTAATCTTCCAATGTGGGACTTGGGTTGACACCACAACCCCAACAAAGGCGCATTATATATATTATAAGTAATTTGACACATTGTAAATATGATATAAGAGTTAAGGTAAATTTTTTTTTTCAAATAAAAGTTATATTGTCAGTATAATCCAAATCAAATTCAAATTAGTCAAAAAAAAAAATTGATTTCATAAATAAGTTCAAAATCGTTGTCAAACAATATTCCATAATTTGTTAAAATAACTTAACATATATATATATATATATATATATATGTATATATAGATTTGCTGTGGTAAGAAATCTATTCCTCCATTACTGAAAAGCAGTGGTTATTGTCATTTGCGATATGGGGGATATATAGAGATGCATGCATCTCTAATTAATTAGCCGCGGGAATGCTTTTGATTGGCCGTTTAGTTGTATTAATTTGTTGCGGCACCTCTTTAACCCACTCTTTACCAATCCTCGTATGCCAATTGACACGATTGCTCTCTGAAAAGCGCTTCCTCAGTGACGCTTCACCAGGCCCTTTTTCTACTACTAATGCGTATGCAGAGATTGCATGTAATCTCCATTTCCACGTGCATGCCCATGCAGTTTTGAAAATATCAAGGTTTGATTTCGTGTGTCCGGAAAACGTCCGATTCCTAAGTCATGCCACATACTCTTTAACTTAATTAATATAATAAGTTTAGATTTATTCTTTTAACATTCCCCTTCATATGTGGGTCGACCCATCATGTGTGCACAAATTAAACCAATACAAACTTCTAACGATAACACAAATCAAATTTCAATAGTTAGGATTCGATCGCTCGACCTCCCGCTCCGATACAATGTTAAAATGTTATAAATTGTCACCTACTCTAAAAGCTTAAGCTAATAGAATGGACTTAGATTTATTCTCTTAACAACCACGATTCCGACTAATCCAGATTCGGCCTAAGTTGCGCCTTCAAAGTCTAACTTTTACTTGGGCGAAGGCTTTACCTTGCCTCTTACATGATACTCACAGCGAGTGTCGAACCTATTGAGGTATCAACCTAAGTCCCATATTTGAAGATGAGACGAGTACTTTGTCTAGTATATAAGTATTTCACCTACTCCATTAGTATAAAGTCTTTTAGAAAGGTGCTTAAAAAACAAAATTGTGAGAGCTTATTGAGTGAATGAAAGAGCTCAACACAATGCGCTTTCTCATTGACCAAGACAAGACCTTCTTGTTCGACAAATTTGAACTAACATAATTTTTCTTTTTTCGAAATTTTTGTAATTTAGTCCTCTTTAACAATATTCTTTCCTTTAATATGAATTATATATGAAAAAGGATTCAGGTTTTGATATCCTACCGAAGATCTTTGTGACTCTAAAGCAAAAGATTTCTCGCATGATTACTTATTTCAGCCCTCACGCCATACCCCCATTCCTAATTCTTGTCATGCATGCTTCCATATGTTTTTACTATTACTAGGGCAAACACACCTAGAGTTTTGCTTTGATAGAACACAACCTATAATATACTAATAATTACGTAATATATAAAATATATATATATATAGACTCGTCTTTTATTTTATAGAATATATATATATATATATATATATATATATATATATATATATATTTAGACCCGTATTTATTGTCTAAGTAAAAATGAGCCAAGATTAATCCAACGTCAATATCATGAAAGAGGAACAAGACATTATGTCCGGCATGCACAACACTGTTCATTCTTACGTAAAAGGAAAATAAATGATCGATCCATGGCATTAGTACAAGAATAGGAAGTTTCGGTTTGTATGTATCTATCTATCTATATATATATATATATATATATATATATATATTACACAATGCATACGTTGCTAAGTGCTAACCTACGTCCCATATCATCAAATCGTTCCTATATATATACACGTCCAACAACAAAAATATATATATATATATACATATATTGATAAAACCATGCATATGGGTTGTGTTTTCCTTCTCTTCTTTCTTTTCACATTTTGTTCCTCGGCTGTCACTGGGGATGATGTTTCTTCTTACAATGATGCTCTTGCGAAAGCTATATTGTTCTTTGAAGGACAACGTTCGGGGAAATTGCCTGAAAATCAACAAGTACAGTGGAGAGGAAATTCAGGACTCTCCGATGGCAAGATTGAAAATGTAATTATACAATAATTAATTAATTTCTTTCAATTCTATATATTTAATTTATGTGATTAATTTTATGAATCCAGGTGAACTTAATTGGAGGCTACTATGATGCGGGTGATAACGTTAAGTTTGGGTGGCCAATGGCGTTTTCTATAACCTTGTTGAGTTGGGCTGCTGTTGAATACCGTACAGATCATCATCTCCAACTCCTCCAAGCAATCCGATGGGGCACAGATTTTATAATTAAGTCTCATACTTCTCCCACCACGCTCTACACTCAGGTATGTGCCAACCAATATTTGATTATATATATATATATATATATGATAATCCTTCCGATATTGATACTACAGTCAACTCCTTGTTATTATCTTCATTATACCATGGATCGTAATAGTTGATATCAAAATGGGTAGCTAGCCCAAACTGTGGAAACTAAGCCCTACTCCACAAGGACTAGAGTCATCTTTAGAATTCTGGATTTCATATAAGAATGAGGAGAATGCCAACTTGGAAACTATGGAAACTAAACCCTACTCAACAAGTGCTAGAACCACCTTTAGATTTTCGAACTTCATATAAGAATGAGAACAGTGCCAACTTGTGGATCCACAATTGTTCGGGTTCAACCCAAACTATAGAAACTAAACCCTACTCCACAAGAATTAGAGCCACCTTTAAAATCTTAGATAAAATCATTCTTTATTATTATTATTATTTTCATAAATAAGGTACTTTGATAATAAAATCTTTTTTATGTACACAATGTCAAAGAGAATAAGGCGTTAAACTAAAGATCTAATTGACGAAAATGTGCCTACAAAGAATCAAATTGTCTAATTTATCTATCTCTCTATATATGTCTGTGGGTAATTATGTATGATATTTTAGGTAGGAGATGCAAATGGAGATCACCGATGTTGGGAGCGGCCAGAAGACATGGATACTCCTCGTACTCTATTTAAGATCACAGCTAATTCTCCTGGAACTGAGGTTGCAGCTGATGCATCGGCTGCTCTTGCTGCTGCCTCAATTGCCTTCAAAAATGTTGATTCCAATTACTCCACTGTTCTACGTAGACATTCAAAATCATTATTTCAATTTGCTGACAAGTATAGAGGATCTTACTCCAGTTCCTGCCCTTTTTACTGCTCTTTCTCAGGTTATCAGGTACATTATTTATCATCTTGAATATGTATATATCTATAAACAAAACCAATTAATAATAAAAGTTGAAAATTTTAAGCTACAAGTTCAACACTTGTAGTAAATGCTATGTATTATAAGTCTGTATTAGATTAGTTGTAAGAGTGATTTTGAATATAAGATGGTGTAATAAAAAAATTGGTTCTAAATATAGTCGGAGTAGTGGTTCTGAATATAGTATGGTGTAATGAACTAAATTGATCACTGATTATAATTTGTTTCGGTTTCTTTAAGGATGAATTGTTGTGGGCTGCTGGTTGGCTTTATAAAGCAACTGGCAAAGATAGGTATTTGGACTTTGTATTAAGCAATCAGGGTTGGAGTCAGACTGTCCCTGAGTTCAGTTGGGACAATAAATTTGCAGGCTTTCAGACATTACTGGCAAAGGTACCTATATATATAAATGTGTATGTATTTTATTCTTCTTATTATTATTATCAAGAAATTAAAAGGATAAAGAAAAATAAAATTCATGGTGTAGGAATTTCTTAAGGGCAACAAGAACTTGGCAAGATTCAAAAATGAAGCCGATTCATTTGTGTGTGCTTTGATGCCTGGAAGCAGCTATGTGCAGATTCGGACCACCCCAGGCATGTATAAATATATATATATATACTTTGACTATATATATATATATATATAATTTAATTTTGTCATGACATGCAGGAGGGCTTCTTTATACTAGAGATAGTAGCAACTTGCAATACGTTAGCAGCGGTACTATGGTTCTGCTGTTTTATTCCGACATCTTAAGTACAGCTGGTGTTGATGGCGTCCAATGTGGTTATGTAAAGTTCTCCACCGCCCAAATCAAAGCTTTTGCAAAATCACAGGTTCGCAAACATCGTATCTTTCTTTTCCTCCATATTTTCAGTCATTTTTCTTGTTTAATATATATATATATATATATATATATATATATATATATAATTTTTTTTTTTTTTGACCCTTTTAAGAGTTTGACATTTTTGGTAAATTGAGGCCGACAAGGGCGACTAATTGGTCGAACAAAATTCCAAAATTGGATCAGATTTTTTTACTGCTCGGATTCTGTTCTTGACTTCCCTGAAATATTCCGTGATCGCGTGCTTGTGCTTCCAATTGACCCCTTCCTTCATAACCCTCAACATACAGTTGAATTTTAATTTAACTATTCCCAATTTGGTTACATTTTACAGAAATAAAAAAGATAAAAACAAAAATCGTAAATTAAAAAAAAAAATACAAGAAAAATATATATTTTACATAGAAACCATATATAAATAGATAAAAAATTACGGGCAAAGAAGATAAAAATTTACTATAGTTGAAATTTTTACAAGACAAAAGATCGAAAACTCTAAAATACACTTTAAATATATATATATGTATGCTACCACCACAAACCCTCAATTTCTTTCTCCCAAATAAGTTTTTACTAAGAGAGTGACACTCATAAACTTTTTGGATTAGTCGATAATGAAATTTGGGTTCACCTTCTCTAATATTACATTATATTTGTAGACGAAGTAAAGATTTAATCTGGTATTAAAACGGGTAAACTTTTTGTTTTTTTTGCAGATAGATTACATACTAGGGAAGAATCCCTTAAAGATGTCATACATGGTGGGATACGGAACCAAATATCCAACACAGTTACACCACAGAGGTGCATCAATCCCTTCCATAAATATCCACCCAGAAAAAGTAAGTTGCGACGACGGCGTTTCAACATGGTACCATTCATCCAATTCGAATCCGAACGTTCATGTCGGAGCTGTCGTCGGAGGTCCGAATTCAGACGACCAATTCAACGACCTGAGATCGGATTACTCCCATTTGGAGCCCACCACTTATATCAATGCAGCCGTTGTTGGTTCCTTGACTGCCTTGCTCCGACAAATGAAGGCCGATCATGGTTTGCAAATGCCCGGCGGTCATACTTTAACTACCGAAGACATCGAGGTTTATGGTGAATTCCTAGTTTACTGAGATATATGATTGACCGATCGATGAGGTGGCTTGTAATAGAAATAAAAGTTTCCTAAATAGTAACTTCAGTTTGATTCTTGAATTGAAGTCAACTTTTGGTGAATATTATATATACATACACAATTATTCAATAAGATGAACCTACCTATTTATAGCATATTACATGTTTACAATGTAAGATGTTTATCACATTTATCCCTCTTTTAAGGATCAGCGTATCTGTTAGATACAACTGAATATAATTATTGGTCTATCAACTGTCAAGACTCGGACCTCATGAGCTCATGCTACAACTATAGGTCGTGTGGTTATTGTATCAAAAGAATATTTCAATTTAACAATGATTATTCTTATATTATTTATTACATCCGGACAAAACTTTTTTTTATATTGCCTTTGTGTATAAGGAAACTTTATCATTTAAAAAAAAAAAATGTATGGTTCATGCTGTCTTTTTCTATCAAGGTCGAATAATTCACAATTAATTAGCATTTGGAAAAAAAAATTAAAAAATAATAATATTATAATCTTCAAAATCTCAGTTGATTATCGCTTTGACATCACCAATATAATGTTCAATAAATAAAAGCAAGATGTGATTGTCAGCATTATCTGGAGTTATAAAATACTCCCATATTTATTAAATTTTATAGATTTATTCAATTAATATACTACATTATATATATATATATAAAATTTCGATTATATATACTACTAGTAATTAATTCTGTAGCAGCAAGAATTAATATCCCAAATTTCAGATTTATATGAAAATATGGAAAATGCATAATAATGTATTTCTAAAAGTAGTCAAACTAAGACAGTAATGAACTCTCTATATATAGACTCAGTCATCGATTTTTTAAGGATAAAAAAATCTCAACTTGTTCTGCCACTAAAAAGCTGTCCTTACATAATTCTCTCTCTTCTCTCTCTATATATATATATAAGATATAAATGGAAACCATTAAAAAAAACGATTACATACAACTTCACTTATTATCATAGATCGAGTTGAGAATAAACATATATAATATATATATATATATATATATATATATATATATATATAGCAGCCAAGAAAAAGAAAATCACTTCATCAGAAGCAAGCCTCGATCAACTCTAAGTGATTTTATAACATAATTATACACTGCATAGCTAGCTAGCACTGAATTCCTAATCCTTCTGCACTAAGCTTAGCTATCTTAGGTCATGAATTTCCCGGGAACTGTTCTTTAGTTAAACAATGGCGTCCATTTGATAATTCTGAAATTAAGTCATCAATATCTTCCAACCCGGAGAAAAAATCATCGTCTAGATTAATACCTGAAAAGATAACGTTATTATTATCATTAATATTATCAACCATTTCCTCCATGATCATCATCTCTTCTTTGACGTTTCTTGGAACAGCGGGTGACAGCTGGACGTCGACCGCGCCGGTACTAGTATTACTTGATGACGCCGGAGAAGAAGAAGCTGCGGAGGATGGCGGTGTCGGTGGTGCAGATGGACTTTTTGGGTTGGGAAATTTGTGCCTGATTGTTCCTGCTAGGGCATTTTTTCTTGTTGGCTGACTGTGGTTATGTTCTCCACTGTAGGTTACGATATATGTACTTGCATCCGTACAACTTTGCTCCACTTGCCTCCTTGCTAGACATCCCTTTGTGCTACTACACCTGTAGTAACTCCTACCATCGTTGCACCAAACCCCAATCAATTTCTTTTTCTTTCACTTC
Source organism: Cynanchum wilfordii (assembly GCA_025388415.1). Lineage (NCBI taxonomy): Eukaryota > Viridiplantae > Streptophyta > Magnoliopsida > Gentianales > Apocynaceae > Cynanchum > Cynanchum wilfordii. The sequence goes on from JAHSUH010001581.1 coordinate 3,877,945, forward strand.
GTCACGTTAAGAAATTTATTTGATATTTATTAATATTTTTCAACTAAAAGTGTTACGAAACTAGCAAAGATAAAGATAAAATGAAAAAAAAAAAGAAACAATATAAATACACATATGTTGGTGAAAGCCCTAAACTAGAAAAAACTATATAGGCAGATGAGAAAAGAGTTCACTATACTCAACTTTATAGAGAGTTCTAAACTCTTAAACAAGACTAAAAACATAATCTGCTAATCCATATTTTTTCTCAAAAATTAAATTTTTATAAATAAGCTGTATTACTAACATTTTGAGTCAATCATATAAAATTTGGATCACAATCTCTAACAAAAACGATAGATTGATTATTCATATATCGTTTACAATAAGTAAAGAAAGTATACGTAGTTGCACCTGGGATAAGGGGAACCTTTTATGGGTTTCTGACCATATTTTCGCCAAGCCCACATATCAGAAGACAGATCCTCCGCTGTAATTTGAAGCACCACTCTTTTTTGTTGATTCTTCCTGTTGATAGATCAATCAATCAATCAATTAATCCATTCTCGTGATCAAATCTGTTAAATCGAGTTAATTAAATTAATTACTAAGTATATATATATATTACTAATTACCTTCTTAATTTGTACTTAGGCACGTATGAAGTCACCACTGCACCAGACTGAACGAGGTCCGTACAAGTCTGCTTCTGTTCAGCAGATTTCTCTTCATGAACTTCAGCCGATGAAGAAGAATTAGAAGGAGAACCACCTGAAACGGGGAACATCATCAACGGCTGATTGTAAACTCCTTCTAATTCGTCAGTCGTCGTCAACGGTGGAGATCTAGTCTCGAAGAACATATCAGGAAAACTGAAGAGAAAATCATCTTTAATTGGTAGATCCATTACATTTACAGACGAAGAACTACTACTGAAAAGTCCTCCTCCAACAATGGCTTGTAAACCCCAGCTATCATCCAGCCCAGCTGCAAACTCAGCCATCATATTTGATATATGATTCCAATCCTTAGCCGCTGACTTTTTGCAATTTCTCTGATCTGATCAAATATATGAGATAATATTCTCACGAGAGAAGATGAATCACAAGGGAGAATATTTTATAGCATTAATAATTTACATACATATATATATACAAGAGGGTATAAAGAAGAAATTTGTTATGGACTGTGGAGTTGGGTAGGGTTGACCTTTGTACAAATGTCAAAGGCGAGCCAAACAGGAAAAGCACACGCTTTTAAGCCACTATTCTTGGTTTCTCTAGTTCTCATTGCTGACGAGGATTTTGAGGACTAGATTTAGATTTTTGGACCAGGCCAGAACCCGGTATATATATGTATATATGTGTATGTATACATACATACATACATACAGCTTGGTGCTAGATGGTAAAGATCTTTTAGGTATGGCGAAGGCATATTTTTATATGGGTGATAGATAAGTACTTCTTGCTTATGTCAAGGTTCCGTGAGCAAATTAAGAATAATTTAGGGTAAAATAAGAAATGGATAATGTGTTTATAATATATATATATATATATATATATATATATATGCACCAATATGTACTCGCACATCGATTGAGTCAAAAGTTACAAAATATTATAGAAATATGCATCAAGTACCACAAATATTATTTTTATATATATATATATATATTTGTGATATAATTGAACTAACTAAATGCAATTCAAACTCAAAGTAGTTTATGAAACACCAAATATGTTTGTTATTCATAAATAACGAGATTGGGTGGTCACAATAGGTTGAAGTTTAAACATGATTATTTATAATTAAATGAATTCGATTCATTTGAAAACCTAACACAATTGTAAAAATTCAAGGCAATTATTAATGCTAATTAAGTAAATATGTAACTAATTAAAGCTAGCACTCTATGAAAACACTAATCTATAGTAATTAATTAATTAAACCAGCAAGGATCCACGTCTGATATACATATAATTAATTTAATTATATGTATATATGCATCATTTAATTAATTTATTAAATGTTACCTCAGAAAGTGAGAATTTGTTTCTAGCACGTAAATATAATTAGTCCATTAATAATACTACTATTAATATAGCTATGACCAACAAGTTTACTGCCACTATTTCACCCTTTCTTTTCACCGAGTTTAAGTCAATTAGATTCCTTTTGTTTGGTCTTTTAAGAATAATAATAATAATAGTGATACTGATAAATATATATATATATATATATATATATATATATATATATATATATGAATCCTACAAGAGGTCGAGGTTCGACACTTATTGTGAACACTATTTAAGAGTCAAGGTGAGACCTTTTCTCGAGTAAGAGTTGGATTCTTTGGGCACAACCCATGTCAAATTTGGATTAGTTGGAGTCGATAATCTAACCAAAAAAATAATACTAGATAATCTAACCAAAAAAATAATAGCAATAAATATATATATTGTGTTATTCATGCTTAACAATGTGGTTCAAAAATCTTTAAAGTGAGTGACGTGAGAATTTAGTTTACAACATGCACTTCTATCATGAACATCATATTATAATAATAAGTAAATGATATTATTGCTTTCACACACTTTAGGTGCACTTCATATAGATTTACAACTCATTATTAAGTAAATTGTTGCAGATTCATACTACTCAGAGATTTCTTTTGTGATCGATGTGAGAATATAGTTTATAAAAAAAAAAAATATATATATATATATATATATAACCGTACTCGTAGATGGTAGACTATAGATTTGTACAAATTAAGTCGGTAAATTGACCATCGGAATATCTATACGTATTCGGAGACGAGACCACCACCCCCCCATACCTCCTTTGTCAATATGGATGCGATAACGACACTGCAAATGCTTGCAACTTGCATCCATCCACAGGAATTTCTCGGCCAAATTGTAAGCTAGCTAGCGTGCATCGTATGCCAATATTAAAGACCACACCCTCCATGACCAATTCCACGACAGTGCTCAATATTATATATATATATATATATATATAGCGTGAGTACCAACTTAAAAAATATCAACTAATAAGGAATATAAGATAGTAAAAACCCGAAAATTTTTTGACTTGATAACGTGATGTGAACATGTATTACTCTATTTGAGTTTAGTCTAATGAATTAGGTTTTAAGAAAGTTTCAAGACAATAGTCGCATTGCGACAATGCGATGGGGACTATATAATTACTAGAGGATTACTTGGAAAACCGGGAACCAAAAAGGATAATATATGGAGAACTGAGGACCACCACCACCGCCACTACCAGTAAGGCTGAGACATGCAGCCACCGTCGTTTCCGTTGGATCTTTGGCCTTTTCACTTCTTTTTAATTTGGCACTGCATTAATTTCCATACCCCTAGCTATATACTCTATATTTGTAGGGAGAGCATGCCGTTGAACTTGAATATATATATATATATATATATATAAGACTATTCTGAAAGTTGCCGGTTCTGGCTAGTTTGTAAAATGGTTAAATAAATATATTATATTCCTTTTTTCATCAAAAATTAATTAAATATCCGTTGAGTCAAGTCTTCAATTAACATATAATGAGAAAACACAATGTAAATATCGCACGAGGTCTAACACTCAGACTTTCTTTTAAGTAGAAATTAAAAAATAAACAACATAAATCGAATTTAGATTAATTAAAGAATTTATGACATAATATTTAAAATTTTTGTGATTATATTAAAATTGATATTGTAATTGAAAATTCTTATATTTGAACATAAATAAAAATAAAATATTTAAAAGATATTATTCTAAAATTTTATATATATTGAAAAGAGTAGGTCTAAATTAATTAGTTATTAATAAATTAATGTAAATGGAATCATTTATATAATAAAATTATAATAATCGGTTATTAGTAAATTATGGAACCGTACAATTGAACTGACTATTTCTCCATTGCACCTATTAATTTTGTTTCCCATCTCCAATCATGGTTGAAACCAAACTTAGTTTTAATAATTAAAAATAAAAAAATAATAATAATAATAAAGAAAGCGTGTCAAAATTATCAAACAAGGTCGGTCGAAAATATTCAAAATTTTACACTTGAAAAAATAAAATAAAATAATAATAATAATAGAAGAAATTATTTAAATTGAAAATTGTACCCAACTTGAAGTTATTTAGCGGCAGAAAATTCTCTCAATTTATTTGTCACGACATCTGTTGTGGAATTTCTATTACTTTCTTCTTTTTTTTTTTTTTTTATACCCACTTGGACACTAATCCGGACTCGACCTGCAGAGCGCTCGCAGAGTTTAACTCTTACTCAAAGATAAAGATCTGACCCAGAGCTTTTTAACATGACGCTAACCACCTGAGAGAATTTCTATTACTTTCAATCATGAATTTAGGAAGAGGAATCAATTAGTTGATGCCCTTTTCAAAATAAAATAATATTAACTCCGAGTTGCATTTAATAAATGATCAATTACTTGATATTATTCTTATTAAGATATCTCGGATTAATTATAAATACAAATATATTATATCACATCTTTACATACTTACTATATAAAACAATGTATTATATATATATATAATAATAATTGTGTTATCATTATTATTAGTTAGCTTAACATATAATTGAATATGCTAGGTAAGGTGACGTTCAGGATTGGAATACTTGAAGAAACATTTAGTTTTTTTTTTTTTTTTGAGGAAAAAGAAACATTTAGTTTAATTATTAGTTTTTTTAGGGTCAAAAGTTAGGTTAGGCATCCACGGCCGTCAAACTAAATTATATTTTGCGTATTCGATAGGTTGCAAAAGGGGAGTTCCCATTTTATTTTATTATTATTTTTTTTATACCCACTTTTGGGCCGGTGTCCCCACCTTATTTGGTGAGACTAATCCAGATTTGACCTGCAGAGCGCTCGCAGAGTTCAACTCTTAATCGAAGGTGAGAGTCCGATCACCCAAAGTTTTTTTAACATGGCGTTAACCACCTCGGAGATTCGAAACTTCAACCATCTTCCTTAGAGGAAACATTAGGAATCTGCACACCAACTCTCTCAAGCTACCGAGTTAAAACGGGAGTTCCCATTGGCAATTAATCTCTTTTTTTTGCTGAACTTGTTTTGTTCCTTTTCCATAATAAACTCAATAATATTATTAATAATGCTACAAACTAAGGTTTTCAAATTAATGAAAATTCAAATTTTATGAGTCTATTGATGAACGAAAGGTTTTTATATATTACTACTCAAAATCAAGAACATAATATGTTAATACTAATTCAAATGTGAGTCGCATCGATTTTAAAGGAAAAAATATAAGGTTTAAATTCGAGACTTTATTTATGGACAATCAAAATTTTAAAGGTACAGGTTGTCTTAGATTGGTTCCAAACTATAAAAGAACACATTTAAACCATATTTATATCCAAACTAATCTTTAATTGAGTCGAGTTAATCCCTTACCGGAGGAATAATCTAACTCCAAATTTTAAATAGTAATTTATCAACTCACTTGTGGCCGTACGGTTGAAAAATGATAATTTTCATAAATCAACATGGGCCAAATGTTAAAAATGATATAATATGGGCTTGGATCTCTAATATGGGTATTATTAGACAATGACGATCCATGAGGTGGGTAAATAGATATAACATCACTTTGAATTGGCCCAATAATAAATTGTAATCCGGATTATTCGGCATTTCCCGCGTAAACTTCCAATTTTATACTCATACTCATCTCCAGCGGAAAGGAAAGCCCATTGTGCGGTGGTAGCAGAATGGGAGAATTGTACAAATCGTCCATTTTCTTCTCCGACCAACATCTCCGCTACGCCGATATCCTACCGCCCTCCGAGGTTACTCCACAGACTGTGCATATATATATATATATATATATATAGCATGAGAAAGATATAATTCGGTAGTCGTATTTTGAAGTTTTCCTTTTGCACCAATGGTTCAGGTTCGAGGTAGAATTGAAGTGGCGGTGCTCAACTTCTTAAAAATTCTCAATTCGCCGATACCTAAGATATCGGACCTTCCACTGGTTTGAATTTATATTTGAAATTTTTATTTGATTGATGCGATATTGCAGTAGAACTGTATGATTATGTTTTATTAATTTGGAAGTTATATAAAGTGTTCAAGGATTGCTGTGTTAATATATGCAAGTATAATTTGAACAGATTAGTAGAAATTCGAAGAATAGCAGGATTAGTCGCGGATTGCTCTCTGATGTTTCATCGATTTTTCTCTCTGATTCATTTTGTACGAGATCTTTGATGAGAGAAAATACAGCTAAATCCTTCATCAGAGGTAGAAAACAGATACAGAACATTTTGATGAAATTTTTGTTGGCTTTCAAAGTGAATTTGAGGTTGGGCTTATATTGATTTTTTATTATTTACACAATAATTTCGTTTTCCATTTTTTCCCAAAAAAAATGAAGTATGGAAGGTCATGGGAATGTGTTATCAGATATTGCTTCAGGAGAAAAGAGTGACTCAGAGAGAGCTATTCTACAAGTTGCTTTGTGATTCCCCAAATTATTTTCCTTCTCAGTTGTTTGTCAATAAGACAATCCAAGGTTACACTTCTCCTAAGGGGCATTCCCATATTGGTTTTTCATCATCTAATTGGTATTTATTTGAACACGTTTTTGGGAATGATCATGCATGTTTTTTGTTCTAACAGATGTAGTAGCATTACTTCAATGCAGTAGATACAGTCTCGGTATCATGGCATCTAGCAGGGGAGTTGTTGTTGGACGCCTATTGCTGCAGGTTTAATGCAGCTAATTGTTTTGCTTCAATCTTCACCAGTATGATCTTAATTATTAAATTTGTGATTTCACGGCTTAAAAAATATATCGAATTAGGTGCGTGATATTGTACTTTTGTCTTATTAGGACATTCTTAGTTGATACTCATAATTATTCATTTATGGAGGTCAAATTTATGAAGATAGAGAAAAAACGAGGCCAAAACAAAATCAGGAATATTATGTTTAAAATATAAGCTTATTTTCAATATGGTAGTGATGGGTTTTTCAAATTTATTCCATTTAATTTCATCTATTGAATAGGAGCCTCAAAAAGAGACAGTGGACTGCTCTCTCTGTGGATCTTCTGGTTATGTTATTTCTGGTGACCTAAATTTACTTGAGAACTTGTTGATTAAGACAGATGCCCGTTATATAATTGTGGTGGAGAAGGTTTTTCCTAGTTAACTCTCATGATATCAATTTCTACCAATTTTCTTGAACCCATTTGTTGAAACTACTGCTGTTGCTCAGCATGCTATATTCCAGAGACTAGCTGAGGACCGTGTTTTCAATCAAATTCCAAGCATTCTCATTACAGCAAAAGGCTATCCAGATATTGCCACTAGGTAACACATCAAGCTGTTATATAGGGCAGGTTTCCTTTCTGTTTATTTCAGTCCTTTATTCGGACATCAAGTGTCTATTTCTTTAAAACATCAGTGGAGATTGCTCTCGTGTTAATACTTCCTAATTGTTCTTGTAGGCTTCTTCTTCATCGTCTGACTAGAGCATTTCCTGATATGCCCGTTTTAGGGCTTGTTGACTGGTACAGCGGGCTTCCACTTTAACGGTAACATAGTATGATCAACTATCACCTAACACTAACAGCTCTTAAATTTAATCATTGAGGAATCCTGCTGGATTAGCAATATTATGCACCTTCAAGTATGGAAGCATAGGAATGGGTTTAGAAGCATACAGATATGGTATATTTCTGCAGACTTCTTGAACAAACTCAGATACCTCATGTGGGAGTAAATCGAGTAAAACCAGTAAAATTTTTCTCATGAATCAGCTTGCAACATAAGGTGGCTTGGATTACGAATGGATGATATATCTGAACTTGTTCCTGAAGAATCTCTAGTCCCATTAAAGTCAAAGGATCTACAAATTGCTAAAAGTTTGATGCAATTAGAATATATGGAGGTAACTTACATCAGTTGTCTAAATATCATTCTTCCATCCTGGATAACGAGTACAACCTTTGTTATTTATTTGAACAGGATAACTACAAACAAGAGCTGGAAGCAATGGTTCAAAGCGGGCAGAGAGCAGAAATTGAAGCTCTTTATTGCCATGGATATGATTTCCTAGGAAAATACTTAGCAAAGAAAATTGTTCAACTCAGTTACATCTAAGTACCCCTAAACATATTCTTATGTGTTTGTCCAGTAGAGCACAACAGATGAACCAATTTCTCCCACTAACCTGTAGTAGGGATTCATATGAGCGGTCTGGCTATGAAATCGCAAAGACAACAAGGGAATGGCTTATATTTGTAATCAATATAACCAGAACACCTCAATACATTGTTTACTTGCATTATTAAAAGTCCAGCAGAAATAATGGAAACCACAAAACAAATTACCGGATAAAGTGGTGCACAGCCTCTTCAAACTGATCAGGACAAAGTGTTACAACCTTCAGGCTCTTCACAAATGCATCAATCTCTGCTGTTCTTGTTTTCATCATTCTATTGATCGTAACATTACTTGTATTCAGTAATCATGAATTAACTAGAATATACTACATAGGTAAAGATTTGAAACAAATCAAACATCTAAAAACAGAATTTAAGGGGGAAAATTTTTGAGGGATGACATGCAACCTTCATGACTAGAACATGATTTTACTATCATCCTAGTCTCAGCAGCAATATACATATCGGTACAAGTCTCAACTTCTGAATTTAATCTACATATTCATTGTTTTCGTAAAGAAACTTTCTTTCCTTCTACAAAAAATTTGTCACTGCCTTCAAGCTGTAGCACAAAACAAGATAGATATATCATCAATAAGTCACACTTTTGTTTAAAAGAGAAACAAAAAAAGCCCTTTTTAGGCAAAAAAAAAGTACAAATACTTCATTGCATACCTTGCGTTTTAAAAATGCAAGTGCCTCCTTTTTAGAAGGGTAGTTAGAGAAAATATCAGAAGAATGTTCGCCAACAAGAACTTTAAGCTGCTTAAGCTTCAAGGACTCTCTGGGTGCCTGCTACAAGAGGTCAGTCAGCAAAATATAAATCTTACGATAAGTTTAGGGAATTTATCCTAGAGATTGAACAAGCATTTGCAGAACATGCACCTGTCGTAGAAGCTGTTTGCACAACTTTTTCAGCTTTACTTTAGAATACTCATTCTTTTCCACATTTGATAATTCGTCGCGTTTTCTTTTCACTGAAGAGAGGGAATCAGACGAGTCCTCGCCATCACTGTCATTGAAACACGTCTTTTTCCCTTGGAAATAGCAACCAGCTATTTTCTTTGTACGGTTCTTAATTCCAAGCCCTTGTTTTCCAGTTGTTGCTTTATCCTGTAAATGAGTACATCAAAGACATTCAATCATTGGGCTAGAAGTGAATAATCCTTCCAGCACACAAGTTCTTAACAAAAAATTCTACCTGCCCATAAATTTTACGAAAGCATTCTTCTAAACTCAAAAAACCCACCTCATTTTTTAAGAATAAATGGCTTTAACAGATGATAAATAGCATAGCCAACACTAACCTGAGCAAAAATATTAAGAGATAGAAAATAAAGTACCTACCTGGACAAGATTGTAGAGATTTTCTTGATCATCTTCATGGAATGCAGTCCTCTGGTTATCACTTTGGTGCTTCTTTTTCCGAGCTTCAGTACCAAGAAACCCACCAGAAACAAACCCAAAGGTGAAGCCCCACCATTCTGGAGAAACAACTTGGTGATCCTCTAATTTCACTGAAATAAAGGATTAAAAATCTGAATTCAGTTACAGACAAAAACAAGAATAACAGTACATTTAAGTGTACAATGATATCTCAACCATACACATGCACATACCCTCACTATCAGGAACTAATATGTCTATTGTCTCCATTACATCAACTGCATCATCAGCCTCAGTAGAAGGAACTTTCCTCTGGACCTGTAAAGGGCAAAAGAAAGGTGAACTTGGCTGCACAAATTTCCATCATCGGAATCGAATAGAAGGCAGAAATTAGCTTCCAGACTTGCAAGATGATCCAAATTATCCAACTATTTCTACACTTTTGTGACTCCAAAGTTGAAATTAGTTACTATTTTAAATTATTTTATTATTAAAAAAAAAAAAAAAACTGTAAAAACTTCAGTATAGCTGAACAGCTTCAGTTTTCAATTTTGAGAAACCAAAAGCCATGCTGTAGGAATGCTCAACAACTTCATTCTAATATAGTTGTTTCTCACAAGAATTTGCCTGTACTTTCTTACTTCATATCAGGACAAATTATCAAGCGTTCAATCAAATGCAGGGGGAAAAAGACCAAACCTGGATAGTGAGGAACAAAGAAAATCTAAAGGATCAACTTTTCCCAATTCTTGCCAGTTTTGAAAGTAGACATGGGAACCATCTCTAAATCAGAGGGAAGGTTCATGCAGAAAACAAAATTGGATTTTCAAATTTTCAACTACACAAGGAAACTGGTAAAACTAACACGGTATAACATAGCTTAAAAGTCATAACTACCATTTCAGATCAAAATAATCTATCAGATTAAATTAGGTATGACGATAACATAGAATAGAATAGGATATATTAAATGCAAAATTTAATAACTTACAAGAATTCCCTCAAGATCCTTAGAAGAATATGACTGGACAAGTTTTCCCCTTTCTCTCTTCGAGTACCTGACACATTGATAAACAAATATTAAAGTTCATTCATATAAAACTTTGAGCTCAATATTTCAAATTAACAGCTAAATCAAGCATAGAACAGGGTATACTCCAACAACCTTCCTCGTGCGCGAGTCGCCTTAGTGGTCACATCTTGATTGCCAGTAGAGTTCACAGAAACATCATCTCCTTTAGCATCTTCTTCTTGTTCAGCTGTTATGGGCATGAAAAAAAATTCAATCTTTAAGTTCTCCAATTTATAGAGTTAATCTCAAAACTAAACATGCTCCATTGCATATACCTTCCTGTCTGTTGACATCAACTGATTGCTGTCAAATTAACCAAAAACATTAATTAAAAACACAAGAAATTATTTGAAAATAACTTATATATGGTTAAACGTAAAGCTTGTGAAATTACCACTTTCAATTTTTTGAGGATGTTATCAAATTGAGTGGTATCAAACGCCCAGTTGTTGGGTTCCTCATTGCCAATTCCTAACAAAATTACCAAAATACTGCAATATTTAACTAGAAACAGCTAGAGAATTAACATAAGCATGAAGAAAAGCTCTCTTTGAACTAAATGCAGTTTCATTTCCCAGTATGCTAATCCCACAACAAAGGCGAACAAATATTTTTTTTTATAAAAAAAAAAAAAAAAAAAAAACAAAGCAACTAAAAAAATGAACTGAAAGCAGCAGAAGAAAGAAGACCTGTAGTATCTTGTTTGTTCTTAACCCTTATGTATCCTTTGATTCCTTGCTTGTCTTTGCCAAGTCCTTCCCCTTCTTCCCATCCCTATGAATTTCAGTACCATACAGCAACATTTTTCCATATAAACACCAAATTCCCACAACAGAAATAAAAAACCATTATGCGGGAAAAAAAGTCGTGGTAAGATAACCAGATAACTCTTGGCAAAAATACAGATCAGAGCCATATACGAATCTGTATAAAATCCACTAGCATTATGAGAACAACAGAGAGAAAGATTACAGATTTCGTATACCATTTGTTTCATGAGACGGAAAGCGGCCGACTTTCTGGCAACTCCCACATAATTAACAGGAGCTTCCGGCGCTGCCATGGTTACCAGAATTTTACAGCTTCCCTTCTTCCCTCTCCGTCTCTCCCTCCCTGCAGAGTATTCAATGGACTCTCTTCTCTGCGTAGGAAGAAAGAGAGCGGAGAGAACGGACTTTGGAACGGAGGGTTTTTCTGGCGGCGAAAGACTCGTCTTTTATATATAATTTTGTTCTCTATTTTTAGTCCGTTTAAGAATTTTTTTTTTTTTTTTAAACCAACCCTCAAAAATACCAATTAAAAAGTCAAAATAATATATATATTCTATTAAATTTTGTAGTTTTTTTTACTTACAAGAAAAAAATATGGGATTTAAAAAAAAAAAAAAAAAAAAGTGAACAAGAATTAAAAATATGGCTAAAAATCTCTGCAAAAACTTAAGTAAAATAGGAAAATGAATATTCATGGAGTAATGATTGTTATTTAATGCACTAGGGTGATTATTTCATGGGAGTTTCAAATCAGAGTGAATGAATCTAATATTGAAATATTTATGGTTGTTGAATGGTGAGAAAGTCTTATAGAGTAATGCAATACAGCTAAATTCTTTATCTTTCCAGTGTGAAATGAAATTTGCCCAAGAGAATGGGGAGAATCCACCTAACTTTAAAGATCTTCACATTTGATATTAGACCTTTAAAGTTATGACTGATACAAATCTGCCCAGAGTCATCATGATCTATCAGATCATCCTGAGGGCTAAGTATATATATAATTGGATCTTTGAGAAGAGTATTTGTTATAGTACTATCTGTCACAGTGTCCTGTGAACTGGAAGCATCAATCTCTTACTTCTTCATTAGAAGCACTACTGTATGAGCTGCAATACTTCGATTTTCCCCAAGACTATCAACCTTTTCATGTGTTTTTGCCTTCAAATTGACAACTGAAGGATCTGCACCAAGCAATTGACATAAATTTACCCTGATAGCCTCTTTATGGGGGCTTACTTTAGGTCTCTGCAAAATCAAAGTGGCATCCAAGTTTCCTAGTTCATAACCTGCCTCATGCATCAACCTCACCTGGTAGAAAACCACATTGCCAGTATATATAGTTAGACTATCTTCAAAATGTAAGCTAAATGTAAATCTCAAAAAAAAGTAATCAGATTTTTAAAGATGAAATGTCTCAGCAAGCTCAAGGGAATTCTTAGCTATTGTTACTACACTTTTATACATGTTGCATATCAAATAAAATACTCCACCATTTCTCTCCTGAATCTGGTACAAAAATCCCTCAGTGAACAAGGTGTAGAAGATAAGAACCAAGTTGCAGTTTGTTGCTAAGAGATGGCGTGTAACTACTGAGAGAATAACAAGTCTAATGAATTTGTTCTTTGATCTTCATGTGTTAGGAACCCATATTTTATGGCAAGAAATATCAAAGGAAGTACCTATCCAAACAAGATCCTTGAAGTTGTAGGAACTTTCTATAGTATTTTCAGAATATTATGTTTCCATTTTAGTTATATTATGTTTAGATTCATATCTAATTAATTAGGCATACTCTTTCCTACTACAGTTGTTACCAAATTAGTTAATCTAATTAGAGCCTATTTAAGTGGTTGTTCTGAAATAATAAAAGACCGATTTATTTCTCTAACTCATCTATTCTTCTTGAAGCAGTAAAAGTTCCCTCTTCTCAAGCCTTTATCTATCAGCAATCTTTCAGCAATCATAGTGTTCCCCCAGCCTGTGACACTATCCATGAGTAAGGCAACAACATTATGCCACTCTGATACCACTAGTCTGCAAAAAAAATCAATTTCAACAGAAAAGGAGATCTTCATTCTCTATGTGTGTGTAAATATCTTTGTGCATATATGTAGCATGTCCTAGCATAGCATAATTTCAATCCTAATCAAGTATCCCCATCAGGATATGCTTTAATCAACTCCATTCCCAATCAGCTGCACTTCTTCATTTCTCATTAACAATATAAGAAGTGATGAAGCAGTAAGCTGAGTGGCATAAAAGATAATGCTGCAAAACAACCTATAATTGACATTTGAGTGAACAGTCACTGTTTCCATTACTCAAAATTGATTTTCATCTAAATCTAAGATGACTAGCAGTGACAACAAACATTGAGTTTGTATCAATATTTCCAAAAAATTACAGTTAACACTACCAAGCAGCGGTGTTTTAGGCAGACCTCACATTAAAGTAAAAAAAACAGATAGTTGCATGATAAATTGTGTTCCAATCAACCACCACAATGAAGAATCTAAAAAGCTTCAATTTCAGATAAACTCACAGCTTCTTTGATAAAAACAGAAGAAGGTGCCCCCTTCCATTTAGGATCCGTATCCGGAAAAAGTTGCCCTATGTCTGGTAGCCCCAAAGCCCCCAAAATAGCATCCACGACACAGTGTAGCAGCACATCGCCTACAACAACCGCGCAACCTCAAAATTATTACTAATTCTCACAAATTCGAAATTTCAGAACACAAAATTTTATCTTCCGGACAATAAATAGAAAAAATATAACAGTAAAATACCATCGGAGTGAGCTTCGCATCCTCTGTCGTGAGGAATGCTGATGCCACCAATGATGAGAGGATAACCAGGCTCCAAGCGGTGGAGATCGAAGCCGTGACCGACGCGGAAAGGCAAGGTCTTAGACGGAGTAACGGCAGTTAATTTCGGCTCAGCTTCCACAGAAGCACCGGAAGCAGCCGCGGAAACCACCAGAGACAGAATCTGCGACTGCCTTCTGGATAAACGAACAGAGAATGGAGTCGTTGGAAAGCCTCCGGTAAGACATGCACGAGAACAAACAAAATTCTCTTGATTTTGCTTCGTTCTATTAAGAAATGAAGTGGAGCAGGAGAGAGAATTCGCCATGGCCATCGCCAATCCTTTGACAGCAGAAAGAGTTCGGCGAATGTTTGTTTATTCGCGTTTCCGGTGGAGCAGTTGTTTTTGTCTGAGAGGGATTATAGAAAGGAATCGTCGTGATGCACGAGATTTTGGAAGTTAGGATGACACGTGGCTATTTCCATTTTAGATAATTCTTACCAGAAAATAGTTATAAAAAAAAAAAAAGGCCAAAACATATTCTCCGCCATAAATGAAAGGTTAAACAAATTAGTCCATAGGGTCAAATGCGTTCTCCACATTCTACCTTAGACCATAGGCTCCAATGCGTTCTCCACATCTACCTTAGACCATAGGCTCCAATGCGTTCTCCATATCTACCAAGTCTTTGTGCTATATGCGATATAGACTAATCTCTCTTCCAATCCAATAGATTTTTTTATAAAAAATAAATTTTAATAACTCCAAATGATTACATATATGAGTTCAAACTAGCAATCTCACTTAAAGTCAGATAGTAATAAGACCGAAAAACATAAACATAACCCACAACCTATATTCAGCAGTTGAAGTTTATGCTTTGCCAAATTTACCACTAATCACTTAACAGCTAGAACAATTACATGTTCAAGAAGGGAAAGATCTGAAATTCAAGATTCATCTAAAATGTAGAAGAAGAAGCTCTATGATGCTTAGTTCCGGGCTCGGGTGCCAAATTTCCAGAGGCAGGTCTCTTAGCTTTCACCTGCAAGTTAAAAGTATTGATAAACAAACACGAAGAACATTTATCATTCGGTAATCAAACTCTTGAACAAGCTCTACACAAGGCCAAAGATTAGACAGATATTCTAACTAACCTTCCCCTCGTTGCGCATATAGAAGTGCCTCAAAAGTGCATTCCTTGATTCTGATGTTATTACTGGAGAGTTGCATTCCAAGTTAATTGCAGTTATCAAAGTATAATTCTGATATTGTATGTATAAATATATATATATATATATATATATATATATATATATATATATATATACACAATAAACATATATATTGTAGAGAACTCGTATTTAGAATCAGCCCACCGATGAACTTGACTATGAGCTGAAGGGACCAAAAGGGTACAACTTGTAGAGAGAATAACGGAAATAGGTTAATGGATTCTTTAACTAATAAAGTTTTAGAGAGTCCATAATCATAAATTGAAGTGTCAATGAAGAAAGGATGCACCAATACAGACATGGAAGAAATCTAAGACCATTTATTCAAACATAAGAATTAAGGTATCTCTTCCAAAACAAATATTAATGTATTCAAACTTGCATACCATGAAAATGATCATGTGTTCAATCGTAGCCATAAATATGAAATTAATTGGATATTAGAATGATAAGAAAACTCACCTTGATCAGGTGGTGGAAGTGTTTTATCATGAGTAGGGCGATAAGTGACAGGCTTCATTTTCTGAAAAGAAACAGACATATGTGATCACAAAAGAGTAAAAAAAAAAAAATCTGATTTTCACATGTTCATTTTTAACTATATACACCAAAACCACAAAAAAGAATAAAATGAGAAACTAATAGCATAATATCGAATAAACAAGGTAGAATAAGTTCACATGACAGTGGAAGATTGATAAAACTACTATGGGCACAGGACACAAATAGGTTAATATGTAGGTGCTATAAAAGCAAACTAACATGAAGTTGCGTATAGGTCTTCGAAACTATCAGCCATCACCATTCACTACCACGTTTACTAGAATCCACTGACTTTCTCCGACATTTCATAGACATCAACAGCTGATCTTTTTAATCTTCATAATTTGAGGCTAACAGCCATCATCTTTCTCAACCAAATAAAGAGGTCAGTTGTATCAATCAGGTAGACTTGGTGGTAACACGGTTTAATAATGGTTTTCCTCTTTGTCAATTTCAGTTAATCTGCAACTAAACAACTTCGATACTTTAAGATATATTAGACAAACAGGAAATCATTTCTAACTATTTTGCCACCTTAAAGCATGTTCAATAGCCTTAACAGAAGGTAATGAAGGAAATGTATGCCTAGAATTTGCTAATTCATGCACTAGCATGTATCAGTAATCAAATTACACATCCAATAATCAAGATTTAACCTTCAGAAGAGGCACAAAATTATCCAAGGGGTAACAGAAAAGCCCCAAGTCAGAAAAATCCAGATGTCTGCATTCCTAGAATTCCAGACAATGAAATCAGCATAATGGAACCCAAGAACATGAACTTCTATTACAAATTTTATTCATAGCAAGAAACCCTTTCAATTCAACCCAACTAAGAAATCCTCTAAAATCTCAGTAAATGTGGACATTTCTTGTGGACTAACAAAAAAGGAAAACCTCCCTTAAAACGAAAATTTAACGAAAGTACAAAGATTTGACAGAATTAACAAAAATACAATAAAGAGAAAAAAAGTACAAATATATATTCATTCAAGATAAAGCTAGGTTCTTTCGTAAGATCAAGGTCTTACAGAAGGGTTTGAAGGATCAGATGGCCGGTGCTGGCTGAAATTATGAGGATCAAAGGAAGGCCAATCGGTAAGCATTGAGCCCATCTTTGAAAAGAAGCTGAAATTGATGGAATAATCGAGAGAACAATGCCGCAACTTTCCTCTTATATATACACACAACGAAACCCTGATGAAAGAAGCATCACAATTCAAGATTAGCAGTACAAAAGCTCAGCCCAGGTGGTGGGATTATGGAATCCAGAACAAAATTTGTGGGCAGAGCATTTCCAAGAACCATTTTCTGCGTTAGATGATTACAAAGATAGACAATTTTGGATTCATTGATGTTTTAACTTAAAGTATACTCCAATGGAAAGTTAAGAAAGTAAAAAAAGAGGGTTTTTACCCACTTATTCCCCGTTTTCACAGTACGGGTCCCTCCATGGTGGAATATCTTTTTTTCTTTAAAGACTCGAACTTTACTCCAATCGATCGAATCAAGTATTAAGAATCTAAAAAGTAATTAGATATTAATTAATTTTAATTTTAAAAATTTAGGACCAATTCAAAGGTTGTACTAAACCCACATGCAAAACTAGAACCAACAAAATCAAACCGCTAGAAAAACCCTGAACCATACGCTCCGTACTAAGGGAGTAAGGTAGTGGATGACGCCAAATGGACCGTGTGGACCGATGACGTGTCAAACGAATACTACTGTATCTAGCTGACGACAATCGCACCGGAATATACCCCACCGACGAACAACTCCAATCTACTCTTTCCCCTTTTCCCGAAAACTATAAATACTTCCTCCTTCTAAACCCCTCATTTTTTCTAGCCCTAGACCGGCACCTAAAATCAGCCGCAACATGCTTTATCCAGTTCAAAATTCTTTTTCATCTTTCATTTCCTACTTATTCCGCTCTAAATTCTTGGGTTCTAAGTTTTCTTGTGTGTTAGCAGCTGAATTTAGCATAAATTTCGGATTTTTGTAGCCGAAAATTGAGTATTTTGTTGTAAATATTCTTAATTTTGGTTGAGAGAATATGATTGGTTCTTTTCTTGATCTCCATGAGGTTTTTGTGCTGTATTTTTGGCCGTTTTCTGTGAGGTGATGGTTGCGGTGGAGTTGGCTATTCCTCAAGCTGCTCTCTTGTCGGTGTCTAAGCTCATGGGTTCTGAGGGTTTGGGCGTTGGTGCTGATGGTGGTGTTGGGGTTTCTGTCGCAAATGTTGATGAAATTCAGTCAGGGTGCAATTCAATTGAAAGTCGGCCCTCTGTTGATGTTGATGCATGCAGTCGAACAGGTATTTTAAAGAATCATAATAATAGCCTTTTTTATGCAGGTATTTTAAAGAATCATAATAATAGCCTTTTTTATGCTGTACTTTTGCTTCTCTCTTTTCTACTTTATTTCTTGAAAGTTCTTGAATTCTGTACCTTTATTTTGAATGTTATTTTCATATATGAAACTTATCTTGCTTTTTTCTTGTCCCATTTCCATGAATTAAACAACAAAAACAAAGGAAAAGAAAGAACAGCTCTGAGGGAAGTATGAAAAAGGAAATATGGTAGTCAAGACTTTTATACAAATGATAAGAAAGATTAGCATGTGTGTTTCTAATTAAAACTTTTAAGGATACCTAAGATTGTTGGGACTTTAGCTAGATTTCAACACTTTTGAAGAAGCCTTCTTTCTGATTATCAATGTAGGATGTTCAAAGAATGTGTCCTTTTGAGATACTAATGTCTAGAAATTTGGGGGTAATTTTATTGAGAAAAAACCTTGGAAATTGCTCTAGTCTAGACCAATCTATTTTTCTTGGAAAACCTAGTAATATGGCTCATAATGTTTTGCAATTTCCTGCCTTTGTTTCCTTTCTTGATCTGTTGACGAGTCCCCGAATATATCATGTCTTATCCAAAGCTTGTCAAAAGGGGCAGCAAACTTCTTGAGTTAATCCTTATGATAGCATCTTTAAACGATGTTATGGAATAAAAAGAAAATGCCTTTTATAGTGTTGAAGCAACCGAATTCATACCATAGTCTAACTTATGCTTACTTGATACATGATTTTTCCAGACAAGATTCCTGCTACCAATGCCATGCAGCCACATTGGAAAAAAGGACCTGATGCTGGATATTTTATGATGAAGGGTCAGCCTTCCAGCTTTCATGCAGCTGATGGTTTTGAAGATTTTAATTTGGAAAGAAAAGATGGCTCTGTATCCCTTCTAACAGGGTTAGATTCTAAACAATCAAATCGTAGATCTGTGAAGGTTCCAAGAGGTAATAGTGGTGGTTCTAAGAGATCACGAATTGTACAGATGGAAGTTTCTGTAAATGAATCTTCAGTGGAAGACATAAAGAGTTCTTCAACTGGGAGTGAGATGTATGCTGCAAAAGGTGTTGTTGCAGGTATATATTTCCTTTCTTTTTTCGATAAATATCTGTTAATTATTCTTGTTGCTTGTATACTATGTCCCTAAACTTTTGTGAACAAATGAGCTAAGTCCTGTTCAAGAAAATTAACTAGCGCCTGTCTTGTTTGTAAGTGACAGGCTTTTGAATTATTTTACTTAAGTTTGGTTTGGGCTTAAGTTTGGATCCAATCATCTCTTTAGTCCTTGTATCAGCGGTTGGCGAGCTGGTGTTTATACAATAACAATGGATTATTTAAATTCTTCCATATTATCAGTAGTTCCCTTTCAACCATGATCTTTTTAAACATTAGATTGATTTTGTTGCTATCTTCTTTCTTTTTTTTGGGAGGATCAAATATTCAATCATCTTCATGAAGTATAATATTGCAATTTTCCAAAATCATAGAGATATTAAAATATTTGGAATTACAATTAGCTATTCTTGTGCATGATGATCTACATGGTCACAATCTAAAGGAATGACTTAATCTTGGAATACTTATCCTGCATCTCTGTCTGTCGATGTGCTTATCCACCATTAGAAATTTGTATTTTATTTATTTATTTTGAAGTGCAAATTGGTAAGAGTAACACAATATATTGTAGCTAGTCATCATTTTCTGCTTGATCCTTGGAGGTAGCCATTTCAAATTTGTGACATCTTGTCAATGTGTTCTTATTCCAGAAGAAACAAATGGTTGATTTAGATTGTGAAATATTTGAAAAGGAGTTTTCATCTACTTATGATGTTTTTCTTTTAATTCTTACTATCTCAGAGAAAATGCAAATTGCTAAGCAAAGGAACATTGCAAGTAGCAAGCGGGGGGACAAAAGAACTGGTAGAATTCCAAAGAGCAGAAGTGATACTTTTTCTCTTAAAAATGGCTTGGTTAGCTTCAGCACAGTTTCTGGCGGAGGCAATATTCCTGGTATGACAAGTTTGCCATAAAAGTAAAGAAAATTCTATTTAAGTTTTTCAAAATGACATTTTTGTCATGTGCTCTTTCTACTGACATCTGCAATTAATTTTTGATTGTTGGCTTCTAAATGTTTGTGCCTTTTAACAAACTTACTTAATGTCTAACTCAAGGTTGTAACTCACTCTAGAGCAGTGGTTACTATGGTTCCTTCCAATACTTGTTTCTTAGAGCTTCTGTGGTCATTAAGAATGAATAAGCTTCTCTGTAAGCATGTCTAACAGGGATGGTAGTTTTATGTGTTGAAGGGTTTCTATTCTTTTCTCTATCTTCTTTATTTAGGTTTTTATCTATAAACTGTCTTCTATTTTTTGGCCTCCTGTCCAACTTATTATATTGCAATCTTTGACAAACTGTTATGAACTAAGTATTGATCCATGAGATCAGATTCTTGAGTCTCTGCTACTATTAATGCGTGAAGAATTTTCTCCTTCATGAGTATGACAGGTTTCCTTACTATGTCTAGGATTGGTTCTCATGTCACATTGTTGTTTTAACTGAAGTTTTGATGAGATCTTGAAATTGCAAGTTTTTTTTGCTAATCTTGCATGCTATTTATTTTCTGCCGTTAATATTTTACATCACTCTGTTATTATGAGGATGATTTACAATGTTTGTTTGATAATGAATTTTTTGCAGTATATGGTTCCAAATCTAACTTCTTTGATGTCTCAAACCATGTTGATGAGCTGCCACTAAATGAGCTCCTTGATGGCAGTTATAACTGTCCTAGTTTAATGAGAGACAAGGGAAAAGGAGCTGAGAATTCAAGTGATAATTTCTTAAGTGCAGTTAATAAGGCCTTCTTTGTTCTTCATGTTGAAAGCCCTGTTCATGCGCAAAATTTTGTTGATAGAGAAAATAATTTCAACCAAACGCCATCTGTTGGCGCAGTTGCTTCTCCAACAAGCAGAGATGATCAAGGAGTCTACAGTGTAAATCAGTCTTCTGCTAACAAGCCTAGTTTTGAAGATGTAAGGAAATCTGATAACCTTGTCTGTGGATCACTTTTTGGATGTTCTAATGCACTAATGAGTGTTAACATCTAATCTAATGTAGCATTCTGATTTGCATTTTCTTGGAATGTGGCACCTAAGAATGTTTTCCCTTGCCTTTAAAATAGTTTATTACATTTTTTCTCATTGCAATCTCCCTTTTCATTTCTAATTTCAACTGCTGACATCAGGTATTTTGCTGTTTGACATTCAACTTGTGCTTTTCTGACTTAGAGCATTCATAGTCCATTAAGTTCGTCTTTAGAATGCTTATTAAGGATTTTCTTTTAATCTAAGTTAACAGCATCTCATTATTGAATGTTCAGGATTCTTGTGGGAGAATAAACACCCTTACCAGCCCTGTTAAATCATCAATCTGGTCACCAAGAGATATGTTACAGCACCTTTCACTTCCCCCATCAAAGGATCTGGATTCCTTGCTTCTTGATGCTATGAAGTCTGCTTCATCTTCTAGAAACAATACTGATCTACGTTTAGGGAAGACAATAGCTCATAGGACTGGCATGCCACCTTTTCCTTGGTCCCACAACTCTTCCGGACATTCTAAATCTGGTCCAGATGCAGTCAAACTCTCTGCGAATAGGACCATATGCCATGGTAGATGGATAAAAATGGAGAATAGTCTCATTCCTTTGAAAGAATCAACTGGTTTCCTTGTTGATCTGGAATCACTCACATATGACAACAGACTAGTTCCTGTAGGAAGTTTAGAATCTCGGCCTTTAGGAACTGAAAAGATCTCATCGTCAAATGTGCCCTTTAGTTCCTCTGAACGGGTTTTGTCATCATCTGCAGCAAGCTCAGTTTCTCAAGTCCCTCAAGGTGATTTTCCCTGACAAATCATTAAAGTCAATGTTTCATAACTTACCTATATTTGATATAATATTTTTTCTTCATAATTTTCCTGGTAAGAATTTATATAGTAGTGGACCAGTTTTATCCATCTTTATTAATCTGTTTTTTAGTTCCCTTCTTTCCATTAAGGAAGGTTTTTCAAGTATGTCCATTTTTAGTTATATTTACTGCCCTTTCCTGCACGATAACCATTTTTGGGGCTTGATTGGCAAGAAAGTTCTCTGACATATATACACATATGCAACAGATGAGCACTCTCCTGGACTTATGGCTGCTGCTGAGACACTATGTGAAATTGCAGCCGATCCCTCGAAGCAAAGCGTGATTGGGATGGTCAAGTTGATGAAGAAACCTTCCCGAAAGACACTGAAAGCTTCCAAATTGAAGTTAAATGAAAAATCCCAAAGACCATTTGTAGCACCAAAGTCAACAACACGTCCTGATGATCATCTTCTCAAAATTGCTGATGATGGCATCTTACCTTCAAAGAAGCTTAGGCTTTCAATGCAAGAGAAGATCAAAGGTGTTGTTTGTCATACAAACCCTCCTATGAAAGCGTTAACAGATTGGTCATCTTCCAGATCAATCAGATCATCACACAGTAAGATATTCAGGGATCCAGTTCCAGAGTCAAAAAATCACAACACCAACACTGTAAAAAAATCGTATATGATGATGCCACCACCGCCCCGTGTCATCGACAAGACCTTCAGCAATCAACAGAAGCCGAAGAAGATAGTCCCTATGGAATAAAAGATCCCAAGAGCCACAAAAGTGAGTCCATCTACTAGTAGTTAGTTATATTATTGTGTCAAGAAAACCATCTTTAAAAAAATGTCACCTTTGTTGTTCGTTATTGACTACTTAATCACGGTAGGATAACACCATCACCATTCCACTAGCAGGGGGGTTCTGTACATATTGTGTTCCATGTAGGAAGCAAGCGTATAGCATTGTTGTAGTTGCTAATGATATTTACACATTTACTCGTCAGATTGGTGCATGGTGTTTGTTCACCAGGGAAATTTTAGCCTTGCCTTGTATAGATGACTCAGATGGGGCAATAGAAAAATGAAAAATTTTCAAGTTCCTTCCTTTTTGCACACTTCTGCTGTGTGCTTGTGATTATGACACAAAGCATAAGAAACACATAAATACGAGATTGAGGGTTCAACAATTGTTATGAGTGTCATATAAGAGTCAAGTAAGGTTTTTTCTGCCTTTACCTTTAGATTCTATAGGTATAACTCAGATCGTAATAGTTCCGAAAATGAGATAAATCTAAAAATAATATTATTAATAAAGAGAGTTCTAACTTAGAGAAAGAGAGAGAAACACAGCACATTGAAGTGACTGGTATTGATCAGGTATGTTTGGAATACATTGAAGTGATGCTGATGGAAAGTAAAACACTGCTTGCTGTTTGAAGGGGATTGTTTGTTTTCTTAGTGACTTTTGGGGGGCAAGAAAGAACTGCTACTAAGCAAGTGCACTGGGTTGGTTCCATCATGTAATAAAACAGCCTTAATTATCATCGTGCTATTCCTAAAAAGTGTCGGATGAGAAATACAGATGATAGATTAGGTTTTTTTAAGCAATCATTGAAAATACAAAAGATTTTAATATATCTTCTTTCTAAATTAAAAAAAAATCCAAAAAAGAAGAAAGATTGATAAATAGTTATATTTAGTATATTTATATATATAACGTATACATAGAATTTTATTCACGAAGGGGATGTAGCTCAGATGGTAGAGCGCTCGCTTAGCATGCGAGAGGTACGGGGATCGATACCCCGCATCTCCACACTTATTCTATTTTACCTTGGAAAAAAAATGTAGATTTACCATTCTGTCCTGACTGTTTGGAGCTGAAATTCAACATTATATTGGTTGAATGAAACTTCGAGTTTTCTGATATATATTTGGATTGAGCATTTAGCTAAACAAACAAAACATTTACTAATTTTTACAAAAAGAAAGAACTGGAAATCAAGAAAACATTTGATCCAACAAAAGTATAAGAGACATAGCAAACCCGGAATCAAAACCAGGACGAACAATCAAAAGAAACACTTCTAAACCAAAAGAAACATCAGCAGATCCCACCACAGCTTCTTTCTTCTTGATTTCTGCTACAATTCTTTTTGACTCATCCAAAACTTTGCAAGTTCTATTCGCATACGAACCTTCAACAGCATACGAATGTCTCTTATCACAATTAGTATTCCCTCTATAAACATAAGCAAGCACGTTGAAATTCCCTTGCAAAATATTTATGTTTTTCCTCACTACATAAATTGGCTTCTTTTCTGTCATCTTCTTGATGTTATTGCTGTTACTGTTGCTGGAGTACTCAACTTCTCCTTCAAAGATTAACCAGTTATCTACTAACCCCAGCTGCTTCTGTTTCATCAAACACCCCAAAAAAAGAAACTTTTTAACATTCCTAATTATAATTCAAAGAGAAAATTATACATATATACATACATAGCAGAAATAAAACATGAAACACTGCTAACCTTGCGTCGGAGCATTGTGAGGATGGGATGGCCTGAACCATCCATGAGAGTGACTTGGCCGGGGTGACCGGTGTAATTATCAACTCTATAAGCTAAACTACCATCAGACCCTATAACTGTGAAACCTTTGCAGCTAAAAAGAAGTGATTTTCTCCAAACTGTTAAAGAAGTACATGCTTTGGAGTCTTCTTGATTATCATCAAGAACATCATCTTGATTTGCACTTCTTGATGTGGATTTGAAAAACAGAAGCATTATATTTTTTAGCTTTTTTATCTTTATCTTTTCTCTCCTCTTTTTTCAACTAGCTATAGGTATAACTATAATAATCTCAAACTTTCTTGGAAGTAAAAGGAAGTATAATGATCAACAGGAAACGGGATATATATATATGTATAACAGAAGGGGTTTGAACAGTTTTTCTCTTAAAATAAGTGCACTTTTTGTTGTGGAAAAGGCGACAGGGGAAAAATTACATGTGCATTTCTTGTATAGGTTGTGGCAAGTAATTAGAGAATTGCACTGTCAAAGTTTGGAATTTTAGACAAAGGCTTGGCCAACTTTTGATTTTCTTCCCGACATCAAGACTACAAGTGCATCATTGTGTGATTTTGATGGATTTCTAAGGTAATAATTTTATGCACATGCATGTGTAGTTGTGTACTACAATTTTTTTGGGTGAAGGAGAAAGAGACACGTGTGTATGACTATTACATCCATTGAATTCTCAATAAGATTTCATTTCAATTGTGGGCATAGACAATCTTGTTCTTTGTTCTTTATTCTAGTGCCTTTATTTCTATTGATTGAGAGTTAGGTACTACATTTAGGTTCGTGTTCCAATTGAGAAGGAAAGGACCCTCGTTTTGTCAGTTTATATGGATTTAGGGGTCGGTAACTAATAAGTAAACTGCTAATCAAAAAGATGTCCCTGAATAGTTCAAATCTATATTTATATATATATATATATATATATATATATATATATTATCAAAATATTTTTAGGCCAAATAGTTTGTTAGATGTCTCTAATTAAAAGATATTTTCACTCAAGATAGACTCTTTATGTTAATATATCTATATATATATATATATATATATATATATATATATATATACCAAAACGAATTAAGAAAGAGATTAAGATCATATCTATTATAGTCACCTACCTTGGACATTTGTGGACTAGCTATTGATAGTCAAAGAGACTAACATTGAACAAACATAGAGATTAGCATTTCTTAGCATGGTAAGAAACAAAAGCCAAGCCGACTTTTGTTTAGTACAACAAATTTTGTATAAAGGAAAAAAAAAAAAAAAAAAAAAAAAAGAAGAAGAAGAAGTACCAGTAAGTATTACTCAAAAGATTAATGTTGAATAATATATAGGAAACTTCCAAGTGCTACCAAATTCAAATTCAGATAAAATCAAAACTGTGTAATTACTAATTAGGACTTAGTTTTGAAATGTTTTACCATTTGAGATTAAGAAGAGAAGTTTCAACAGAATTTGCTGCTACAACAATGAAAGCTCATCCATAAAACTCTAATTCAACATTATTGAAATTCCATAAACGAGAATTGGTTGCAGAATATTCTTTAATTACATAATAATAATCTAGAATAACTAGTTTGTTAATGAACAATAATTGGTGCAAAATATTCTCATATTTTGAGTATCAATCACTACTGTATCAGAGAAAAGAAATGGCTTCCAAAGATGAAAATATAATGAAAGAAAGAATATGAGATCAGATTTTTCTCTTTCCATGAATGAGAGGATGAACATAGAGGCAGATAAATACAGCTAAAACTTTTTGAGGTCCAAGTAATGTCGGTTGTCTTTTATTCATCATTTTCAACATTTTAAAAGTGGGGTTCAAATATCTTCCTCCCATCACAAAAGGGGGAAAAAAAGGGTAGGTACTAAACATTATTATCAAACTTCTCCTCTTTTCAATGATATTTTTCCACTTTAACTTATGATCAGTTCTGATATTTTCCACCACAAGGAAACAATTAAAACATTCCATAGTTGTCCAAGAAAGTTTCTTTTTTCATTTCCTTCTCTGATGAAAAATTAAGCCAACCAAGTTCAAGCACGTTTCAGTGTCACAATGGTGGTAAGACTTTGAGGTGCAAAAAATCCTTCAAAATTTTCTAAGGTTTGCTTAGAAAAACCACCATGGTAAGAAGACCCAAAATCAGTTCTCAGAAAAAGACCTTTCTTAAAAATTAAATCTTCCTCTTTCTAGAGGAAGATATCTTGTTTAGCGAATCAAGGATTTCCAAAACAGGACAAAGTAAATGAGATTAAATACTTCTTAATCTTTGGATTTATCCGAAGAAATCAAGAATCATGGAAGTACACGCAGGCTTGTTTTATTTATTTTTTAATTAATTCAATAAATTAATTAATTTCATGTGGTCCATTATTGTGTGTATAATTAATTCCCTTTCCATATTCAGCAAAGGAAAAAAATTAATTTACTCAATTGTCTTGTTTTTAAACAGGGGAGAAGTTTACGGTCTCCCAGAAATACATCAAACACGTGGTGCGCATTAACATATCTACTGGAATGTGAAATTTAGGGATAAAATCAAAGGCGAAGTCAAAGAGTGAAATCTGTGCGTACCTTTACATTAATTCTTCCAAACCAAATGCTAACACTTGGACTGATATTTTTGCATTCCCACTACAGTAATGGCCAAGGGATGATGATCGCCTACCACAAGAAAAAAGTACCATTGATAGGGTAAAAAAATGCTCGTCTGGTTGATTAAGATCCACTCCTAGATTCATGCTTTTTCATAGTTGCCAGGATTTTAAGCTGTGTCGGATTCATACTGAGAGAATCTCTTCTTACTAACAAGTATTGACGACGAGATTTTTTTTTTTATAAGGATGTGGATATCGGAACCTATACGGGTTGACTAATTCGGATTAAGAACGAGTCCAGGGATTATATACTTAAACTCTTTCTAATCGTGATTATGGATGATCGAACCGTGGTTTCCTTACGAGCTTAGTCTCATACACCACTGAATCAACCAACAATTGGTGATAAACTCGAGATCTTTAATAAATCAAAGTGAAGCATTGGATGTCATATCAGTCCAAATAGTTGGTTTGGGCTAATAAATTGTAAATGGGCTTTTTTTCTTTGTTGAAACTGGAAAAATATATGGGCCCATTCAAAGTTGGGCTTAAAAGGTGTATCTAGAAATGGGAAAATGCTGGGTGGATCAGTATATGATCTTTGTATTGGATAGAATTTTTTTTTTTTTTTTTTTTTTTTTGGAGGTGATGATTATATTCTGTATTTAGTAGGACTTAGGTGATGATTATCACCTTTCAAATTTATAGCCTTCCTTTTCTGGATTAACTAAAAAAGTTTCAGCCCCATCAAATTCTCTCAATCCATTCCAACTCTTCGTTATTATTAAAAAAATATATATAAATAAAATACTCATTATAATCATTATATTGAGGTGGTTAGTATCACGTTAAAAAATTATATGTCGGGTTTTCACCTTCGAGTAAGAGTTGGACTCTGCAAGCGTACTCCCGGCTGAATCCGGATTAGTCGGTCCCTTGTGGGTTCGGATACCGGATGCTTAAGGAAAAAAAAAATACTCATTATACTCATCATAGTAAGATTTTAAGATTAAATTTCTACTCAATATATATCGATTTAAAATTTAGGTTATAGTTTACCTATTTTAAAGGTGCCGTCCAATTCCAAAGTGTAGATAATAAGCAGTAAATTTAAACTCATATTCATGTATAAAAACGTTTATAACATAATTTAAAAGTATCACTTATAATTTAAATTTATTTAAGACATTTCGTATTTATATAATGAATGGTTTAAATAAGCTCAAAGTACAAATCTTATGAATGAAAAAAATATATATATTAATGAAAGATCTAAAAAAGAGGCCTAACTCGTCTCGATTTTTTATAAGAAAAAAAATATATATATCTTGAGGTGGCTTCAATTCTATGCAAGCAAAATGTGTGGGTGGTAAGCTACCTAAGTTGTCTGCCACTGAAATAATTTATATGTGCCACACCAACCACGTAATCCTCGCCCCTGGAAATCGTTTTTCTAGCTTTTGGGATATTCTAATATATACTACTATATATATATTGTATAATTTATTAATCCATATCTATATATATATATATCATAAGTGAATATACATATATAATTAATTTCATTTCTTTAAAGCATACTTTGTATAGTGGAATTTGCTTTTTGTTTTTCTTTTTTAGGATAGCTAGCTAGATGGCATCTCTCTTTCAATAATTCATCCATTTCCCATTTCCAATTTCTTAGTTGCTCTTAATAAATAACTTCTAAGATTAATGATTAACCAGTGATCATTACATAACTTTATATATATATATATATATATATATATATATAGATGTCTTGAATGAGTCTCGATTATGAGTGACACACTTAAACTATACATGTTCATATCTTGATTAATCTCGTTTCTTCTTACAAACTCATTTATGTCTTACAGTTCATCATTACATAATTAATTATATACTTTATAAACAATCTTTTCTCCCTTATGCTTGCATTCAAATTATTTTTTGCTCTATTAATCCCATTAAAATCTTTGAACTTCCAACAATTATTCTTTTCCATAACTCAAAATCATATAGGTAATAGATAAGATCGACTTTAAAAATTAATTAATTAAATTTATTTACGTGAATATGACTTGAATCTATAATCTTTTTAACATTCATATGGAAAACCATTGAATCTTGTCATCAATAAAATTTTAACACTATACTATAATCTTGATCTTCCAAAATTATATATATAATTTTTTGGAGGATCCGGATGTCCTTGCTATGAAGTGTCTTCGTAAAGTTATTGAACTCCTCATAGCATAGGCATAAGGATTCGTTCCCCCCTCCCTTTTGTTGCCCCTTTGGTGGTTGTGTACTTTTGTACATTCTTCCGATCTCGTTATGATATCCATACCCGGTTTTGACCAAAAAAAAAAATTATATATATACGTACATACATAAATATATCATCAATATTACTAGGACACTAAGAATTGGAATCTTTGACTAAATTTTCAGTCACCAAAACGCGGGATTGATGATTGACTTCCACTTGTATACACATGTATAAATATATATATATATATATATATATATATATATATATATATATATATATATATATACATGCATCGATTTATAACTAGGAAAAGAAAATTGGCATTATATATATATATATATATAGACTCCCTTTTTAATAATTTCCTTTAGGCTGTACAATAGATTCAATTTGTCTGCATGCATTACTTCATTCGGCAAAAATCTTTTCAAATCAATGGAAAACTGCAGTACTGTTATATACATGGCGTTTACTCTTCACTTAATTTCATTTTTTTTCTTCAAGGTCTTCGCACACCATATATAGATACATACATATATATATAAAACGCTAGCTTTCAGTAGAAAAATGAGTCAGAAACGCGTTAATCTTGAAACGCGTATTTAGACTGTCAATTCCCAGGAATAAAAGAAGAATCCATGCAGTTTAACCCTAACCAACCCCCCCAAACGGATTCGCAGTAGGAGTACGTAAAAGTAGGGTTCTGTAAATTTTAAAACAATGGACTAATAATTAAACCCTTTGCATGGTTTTGATCATCTGTTTCTCTATTAATGTCAACCCGAGTCGATCCGAGTTCTACCGCAGAATTCAACTCTATTTCGGAGAATATTTCACCCTAACTCTTATATAGTACTTACATCACATCGAGTGTAAGCCAAGGGCGAGACTAATTTATAATTTTTCTAAATGTAAATATGATTCCATCATTAATAAATGACTGCAATTTTTTTTTCTTGGGTTTATTTTTTCTTGGTTGATCAACTTCTATATCGATCTTTTAGACCAACAAGAAGACTTGAAAAGAAAATATAGAAACGTGAAAGATCAGGTAATTAATTATGTGGTTCATTTTAGTGCCCCCTACGTAGTGCATGAACAAACCACAACGTTTATGTTAAAAAATTTTGGCACTACCAACCCAAATCACTTACTATTTTTGTATGATTTTTTTATATGGTGAGTAGAATTTAAAATTTTATATTTTACGAATAGTTTAATGATATTGTTGTTTTTGTGCATTTACGGTGTATCAGACAGATAAAAACGTCTCAATTAAATAAAGAAATTCAAATTACTTGATAATGGTCGAGTGACCTTATAACCCAACTATATGAAACATTTTATTCAAAATCCTTTTCTTTTTTTTTTAATATTCTTTCTTGATAAAACTAATATTACCAAACAAAAATAAGAATTAATATTCATTTTGATTTCCATTTAGATCAGAAGATAAGATAGGCGTAAATATATATATATATATTAGAGAGAGAGAGAGAGAGAAACAAAAATAAAAATTTTTTAAAAAAAAAAGGAAGAGGAGACTAGTGGATCTTGACTTCATAGAATGATGAACCTAATTAATGGGAAAAAAAAAATTACACAAATTAAATTATTATAATAAAAAATTTGTTTAAAAAAAAGGGAAAATTAAACTTGGTTCAGCCAATCAGAATTTAGGAGGAAAAGTAAGAGAAGATATTGGTTTTTTCTTGTTTTATATATGAACATGAATTTTCTAGAAGTTCAGACACCAAAAGCATAGCACCACTGAAAACTGGGACTACAAAAATTTTGTGTTCATATATATATATATATATATATATATATATATATATATATAAAAATACTATTTGTGTGTGTCTTTTGCCTATTTTAAGGGTTTTTTTTTTTTTTTTTTGTAAGGAGGAATCCTATGGGATCTTTTACTCTATATTATATATATATTATCTATAGTGATAGTGTATAAATAATGTTTTAAAAAATTCAAATTATAAGTTAAAAAAAAATAATTATAACAAAATTTATACTTATTAAATTATAATATAATTTTTTAAAAAATACTTTAAAATGTATATATATTATCACGATTCGGTATATGAGCTTACGTCAATTATTTTCACTGTTTTTATATTTTAAGTTAATTATGAATATTTTTAAAAAAATTAAATATTATATTACATATTTAAGATAAGTTATCACATATATAAATTAATAATTTTATTAACGTGATAAAATTATATGGTTTCAATGAAAATATTGATTTTTGAGAAGATTTCAGATAAATAACGCAGTTTATTGATTATTCCACTTATAAAAAAAAATGAAAATATTGATTTTTTTTCTTAGAAATTAATTGCACGTCAAAAAGGCATACATTAATTGGTAGCACTTTCACTTATGACATGAGAGGTCATGAGTTCGAGTAAAAAAAAAAAAAAAAAATTAATTGCACCAGACCGGTCGCACAACAGGTGATGTCGTATGAGTATTAGGTGGCTGCTTCACTTTTACCAGAAGAATTTTAGAAGTTTCGGACTGCATGGCCCACCCAAACAGAACATATATGTGTCGAACTCAAATCTCTCGTTCGAGTCGGGTTACATGAGTGAGATTTAAATTTCTAACCTCATTTAAGTTAAGAGAGCTCCTTATTAGCTAGATCACTTACGTCTTGAGATTAATGTTTTTGTACTTTAAAAACACACGCATATATATTTATATATATAAATATATATATATATATATATATATATATATATATATATACATACAAATAAATAAATGATTCGTAAATATCATATAAGATTACATGTTGAATATTTTTTATTAGCTATATAAGAATAAATATTACATCTTTTTCCAGAGATAAAAATTTATAAATGCAATTTAAAATTTTGTATAAGACGAAATAATAACTTTGTCTAAACTAAATAAATAAATATATATATATATATATGTTCTAGAAACTTACCAACTCATAGATCCACCTTCTATTTTGGATTATGATGTGAAAGGGGTTTCTGAATAATCCTCTCTTTGTTTGTTTCTTGTTATGACGCTAAACTAATTAATTCTAATAAAATAATCCCAAAATATTGAGACACGATATAATGTAACTATATAGTATACGATTTTCCTATAATATTTTCTATAACTCGTAAAAAATATTAAATCTTATTTTGTGACTATTTATTGGTATAAATAATTTATATTAAATATATAATTAAATATATATATTTCTGAAAATAATTTTTACCCATCGTTATTTCACCATTTAAAACTTCTATTAAACAAAAAATTTTATGATCTTACTTAATAATGGATCGGAGATCTTTTAAACGAGAAATATAAGAAATTTGTTCAAAATATTTTCTCAAATTTTAACAATTTTGCTTAAGCATCCGGTATCCGAATCCACACGGGCCGACTAATCCGGATTCAGTTTGGGGTGCGCTCGCAGAGTCCAACTCTTACTCGAGGGTGAGAGTATGACCTAAAACTTTTTAACGTGGCGCTAACCACCTCGGAGGGATTCGAACCATCGACCATCCGCCCTGAGGAGAAGCTTTAGGAGTATATATATTAGTATGTATAGTTGCAAGAAGTATATATATATATATTAGTCAAAAAATACTATAATTAGAAGATTAGCATTCAAGATTATTATTATTATTATTTTTCCAATGAACACCTTTCAATATATGACCTTTTTTTCTCTTCTTTTGTGAGTGGAAGACTTCCATTCTAATCCAATATTCATCATTGTCATTAATAAGGAAATTAACGTTTGATTTAAGTGTCTTAAAAACGGATTTTTTTTTCTTTTCCCTTTTTTCCAGAGCACAAAGCAAATGTCGACCTTCGTTCATAAAATATATTTGAAATTACAAAAATACCCCTATTCGCATTATGTTAAAAAAAATCCACCATGTTAAATGTCAGAAGACTTATTCAAAGTCAAGAGATAATAAAGCTTGGATCATCATCATCCGCTTATATATATATGAAGTCAAGTTCACATACACACACATATATATATATATATATATATTGTTCATCAATTTGCAATGTAATTAAGTATAAATCTTCCTCAGATCCTAAATACCCGAAATAGATTAACAATATATAACCAAAACCAAAAGCAGATCTCCCCATTTTTTTTTATATATATATATATATATATATATATATATATATATATATATATATATATGTTTTTCTGTACGAAATTCTAATTTGACTTTCAGATTTCCTGCACATTTGCATGTGCTCCATCATTGAAGTTATTCACAATACAACGTTAAATGTATGTTAAAAAAAAAAAAAAATCTGCTGACTCTTCAAGAACTTGTTTGAATCTCATCATCTTCTTCTGCATTAATCTGCACATGTATATATAATACGTAATATTTATATATATATATTCTCCGGAGAAGCAGTAGACTTCAATTCTTTCTGTTTTTTTTATATATATATATATATATATATATATATGTAGAAAGTCAAGTAGTTCAAGTTGTAAGTCTGATCTATGGTGTTTCCTAGAAGGATGGAAACTTAATTTACTTGACTCAAAAGTTATGTAAATCCAACTCTTTAGACAAAAGTTATATATACCTATGAAATGCACATTTTATTGGAAAAAAACTGCGTTATATATCGTGAATTTTAGAATAAATGACAATTTGACTCCATCGATTTAATAATGAAAGAATTGAAAAGAATTAGATTAAAAAAAACGTATTTAATTTTAGTCTGGTTGCAAAATGGTTCGATCTTTCAAGTGTGGAAACTTAGTCGATAAAAAATGTTTCAGTCAAAGAAACCAGGGAAAAAAAAAACTTACGAAGATACCTAGTTTCAGTACCAAGCATCAAAGGTTCCAAAGATCTTGACCAGGAAAATAACACGCGCACACACACACATATATATATATATACATATATATTCCGAACGTATGGTTTTGGATCCGATGTTAAGTAACAAGTTGACCATGAAGGCCATAAAGAGAGACTTGAATCCTCGACTTCCAACTCTGCTATCATGTTATAGAATGAATTTTTGTGAGCGATGAACGAGTAGTTGAATAAATTTACTACTTGTTCATCGCTCACAAACTGCATGTTTTTATTAGCATAACAATCTCACTTATAAATATAAGTGATTTTATTTATTAATTTAGTTATCAATAAAGACAAAAAAGTCTCGAGGTTAAAACAAATTAAAATTTTTTTTAAAAGAAATGGTGCAAAATATTCTATGGGGAAAATTGCTTGCAGTTTCTTATTAATATCATACGTAAATGAAAAGAGGAAGACTGGAATGGAAATTCTTACCAAGATTTACATCCATTCGATAATAATTAGTCTTTTTTCATCATTCCATTATTAATTAAATAAATAATAATTACTGGTCTTATTAATTCGTTTACCAATTTTCTTGCCTACCGTGGCCAACCCTGCCCAGTGGTTGTTTTACTATTCTTTTTAACCTTCCCTTTTTAGGTATATATAGTATTAATAATTAATAGTCTTTTGTGTTAAATATGATACCATTCCAAAAATTAAAAGTAGTACAAAAATGTACAACATTACAAATTATAGTACTATTAAATTATCCTTTTTTATTTTTTATTAACTTAAAAATCTTGTAAAGTTAAGGGATAAAATAGATTGTTGCTATATAAGGTAGTCATTACGAGTTCTCTCTTGACTTAAGTAAAGTTAGGAGTTTAAACTCAAACTCGTGTATCAAAATCTTGTAAAAATAAGAGATAAAATAGATTGTTGCTATATAAGGTAGCCATTACGAATTCTCCCGACTTAAATAAGGTTAGGAGTTCGAACTCAAACTCATGTATCCAGTTGTTCAAAATTTGAGGGTAGAGTTTTATCCTGCAAGGGATCAATCCGACTCGAATAAGGATTAGTTTGAGTGTGGATTTGGCTTAAATGTGCCTTCCCATAGTTTGAGACCTATCTAAGACATTTCGTGCCAAAGTAAAAAAAAAAAATTACACTCATTATTTATTTTAAAAAGATAAATATAATTATAAAATTAAAATACGTGCATTTTACTCTTTATCATTTTTTACTAGATAATTTTTCATTTTAAGGACAATTGTCCATTTCAATACTTTTTAACTTTTTTTTGACTATACAATTTTTTATTTTTTTGGTGGGAATTTTGACTATACAATTTATTACACACACATAACAAAAATTCATATTTTTACCCTAATTTCAACTTGAAAACCTTAATTTGTTATATTATATATATATATATATATTGTGAATTTATTAATGAAAGATTATGCATATACATTAAGTTTATTTTTTAAAGTCATATATTTTTTTTCGAAAGCTTGTGATTTCTTTGACCATATATTAGTCGCCTAGTTACACTAATAATATGTAACACAATTTAAGCCTTAACTTTGTACAATATAAAAATTAATTGTAAATGCTACACAAGGTCAAAAGTTTAACAATTGTTATGCAACACATGTTGAATTTAGATTATTCAGAGTTCTGATGGTTCTAAAACTAGATAATCGAAAAAAATAAAAAAATAAAAAGTGACACATTTTTATTACTCTGGTGTACAAGTAGATCTGTGGACCACGTGCAGGTAAGAATTCCCACCCTAATGGCACGGCCACTGAACTTGCTGAAAATATATATATATATATATGGAGAGAGAAGGCATCTCTCATTTCCTTCTGAGACAATTGTCTTCTTTTCGTGAACTATCTCACTCCCATCATCATTCAAAAATTTCGTGAACCCAAACAAACAAAAAAGAAAGAAAAAATTACTAACAAAAGGCTCTCTCTCTCTCTAGCACTCCATTTTTCGGTCCCCTTCCCCTCTTTTTTTTTTTTGCCATTTCCTCTTTCTCTCAGTTTCTCTCTCCTCAGACAGTACTTGTTGTCTCTTTCTCTCTGAAATAGAATTCCACTTCCACCGCGTCCATGTCTTTTCTCACAGATTCCCAACGCGTATCCCTTTTAATATAGTTTATATCACTCTCCTTCCTCAAACTCATTATCTTTTATTTATTTATTTATTATTATTTGAGTTTACCTTTTTGTTGTTGTTGTTGTATCGGAATAATAATTATTATGAAAGGTTTTACTAAGCACGAACGGCGGTGGATGTCCGATACTGTTCCGGCTGGTAAAGTCATAAGTTCCGGATCGTCTCCTGGTAATGAATCTGTTACTTCTTCTAATACTGCCGCTGAGGAATTTGTTGAAGTCACACTTGATCTACAAGATGATGATACCATTGTTGTACGAAGTGTTGAGCCAGCTACAGTCATTAACATTGACAATGACGGTGGTCACGTTTCTGGAACGATTACCGCCGGCGGAGGCTTGGAGACTCCGCCGGTATCAGGTTCGACTAGCGTTTCTAGATCTCCGACAATGAAGAGGAGTTCGTCGAATCGGATACTTCAGTTTTCACAAGAGTTGAAGGCTGAAGCGGTAGCGAAAGCGAAGCAGTTCTCTCAAGAGCTTAAGGCGGAGCTACGGCGATTTTCCTGGAGTCATAGTCACGGTTCGCGTACGTTGTCGTCGGTTGCGTCAATGGTCGGTGTAGGAGGAGGAAATAGTGGTGGTTTGGAATCAGCTTTAGCAGCTCGAGCGATGCGACGACAGAGAGCTCAACTCGATCGTACTCGTTCCGGCGCACAGAAAGCTCTTCGCGGCCTAAAATTCATCAGTAACTGCAAAACCAACGGCGTCGATGCCTGGAACGAAGTTCTCAACAACTTCAACAAACTAGCGAAAGACGGTTACCTTTACCGCGCGGATTTCGCACAATGCATAGGTTAATTAAAATTCCCAATTTTACTTCCGATATATATTAATTAAAAATATTTAGTTATAATTATATATTAAATCAAAATGTCGATTTGCTATTGAAGGAATGAGAGATTCCAAGGAATTCGCCCTTGAATTATTTGATGCGTTGAGCAGAAGAAGAAGATTAAAGGTGGAGAAAATCAACAGAGACGAGCTTTACGAGTACTGGTCTCAAATCACTGATCAGAGCTTCGATTCTCGCCTGCAAATATTCTTCGACATGTAATGACTTTCTTAAACTTTATCTCTATTTAATCTTTGAATTAACTTGACAAACCACTGTAAAAAAAAAAAAAAACTACTCGTTTTTTAAAAAAGGAATACGTAACTTTTTACTCCCCGCCCCCTCATTCTGTGTTTGTATAAGGTTAAAATTGGCTTTTTACCTGACAGGGTGGACAAGAATGATGATGGTCGAATCACGGAGGAGGAAGTAAAAGAGGTAAAGAAATGAAAGATCCCACTTTTTAAATAAATTAGATTTTTATATAGTCACATAACTCGATAACTAAGTTATTATTTTTAAAATAAAAACACATGTTTTTTTAATTATTTCATACGGGAATCTTAATTAAGAAGCTTAATCTCATGATGACTGTGACGAGTTAGCAGATTACAGTCTGTCAGATTCAGAATGAGATGAAAATTAGAAAAGAAAAAAAAAATTATGTTGACCTTTTGCTATACTAAGGCTAAAATGACTACTATAATGGTATGGATAAAAATAAAATAAACAAAAATCCACATGCATGCATGACATAGGGTTGGAGATATGGTTGGGTGTAGTTGTTATAATGTTATGGCTGCTAAGCAAATGAATATAAGGATGGTGATTTTTATTTTTAGAGTTTAGAATCGACGACTTTAGGCAAGATTTGGTGGCTGAATATCCAACGACTCCAACACAATTGTATAATGCTATATATATATATATATATATAGATTTATATATATATTGCGTTAGCAATTGGACTTCGCTTTTTCTTGGGCTCTGACGTTCAGTTCGTTTCATGAGTTGCTGGAAATTTTAGGGAGGTTGACATATGTCCCTTCTGCACAAATTCTCCTACTAATGGCAATTTCAAAATTAGCTTTCAGGTCATTTTCTCTGGAGTTGGTAGGGGCGTTTCTGTCATTTTTTTAGTGAAAAGAATGAATATATTGGAGAGTATCGTAATTCTTTTTTTTTTTTAAGTTTTTGTAAATTGAGTAAAAAAAATTATTTTTAGCATATTACAAATTGAATTAAAAAATTTTTAAAAAAAAAACAACAACAACTTGGGACATGATTTTATATTAATTTACTTATTCATCTATCGTGGTTAGATCATCATGCTGAGTGCCTCGGCAAATAAGTTATCAAGATTGAAAGAGCAAGCTGAAGAATATGCAGCTTTAATCATGGAAGAGTTGGACCCAGAAAGGCTCGGCTACATTGAGGTTAGACTTTTTTTTTTTTTTTTTTTTTTTTTTTTGATGGATCATTGAGGTTAGACTTTGTCTCCATCTTTCTGATTAAGTGATATTTTCATTAATTAGTCGGCATGAAAATTGAAATGCTAGTATTAAATTCTTTGTAACTTATTATTATTATTATTATATTAAGTGGGTGTACTTTAGCTAATAAAGCAACGTTTGGTCTAAATAATAAAACATCTTGCATTGATTTTTCAATTTGGATTTAGACATGAAAAAAAACATGTATTGACTCGTAAAAACAAGAGAAGAAAAAAAAATATACTACAAAAATTTAATGTTAAAAAAAAAACATATATATATATATAGATTGAGTTAGTTAGACAATAAATGACTTTTAAGTAGATATTTACCCTGTTTGATTTCCTTCTTGTTGAACTGTGCATGAAGATGAAACTATAAGTTACCTACTTCCATAACATGATAAGTTGATAACTAACAGCACTAGACTTTTTACTTTTTTTTTTTTTTGGGCTAAAAAAAGAATACTATTTACATTAAATTAATACTTATTTGAATTAAATATATATATATATATATAAACTGTGAGAAAAATTATTTATGTTAGTGTTAGTTTCTTCCACTGACGAAATGCAACTTTCTTTCGCAATTATTACTTTTTTGTGTTTGTTTTCTTTTTAATTTTTCCTTTATTAAAGAAACAAATTTCGACCCATACACCCAGACATCCAACGTTGGTTTCCCATGTGGTCTTTTTGCTAAGGACCCGGAATGCGTGTTTGCAGCACTCAAACACGTGTTCAATGATCGTGCAGCATTGTTAGAATTGCTTGTTTTCCCTTTGATGGTGATGGATAAACTTGATCCAACTTTAATTCTGATTGTTTATTTCATGATGATGCATGAAGCTTTGGCAGCTGGAAACACTTCTACTTCAGAAAGATACATATTTGAACTATAGTCAAGCATTAAGTTACACAAGTCAAGCCTTGAGCCAAAATTTACAAGGACTGAGAAAGAAAAGCTCCATAACAAAAATGAGCACAAAATTTATGTATTTCCTTCAAGAAAACTGGAGGAGAATTTGGGTCCTAACATTGTGGATTCTAATTATGGTTGGGCTATTCACTTGGAAGTTTTTGCAATACAAACAGAAGAATGGTTTCAAGGTTATGGGTTATTGCCTTCTCACGGCTAAGGGTGCGGCGGAGACGCTTAAATTCAATATGGCTCTCATTTTATTGCCTGTGTGTAGGAACACCATTACTTGGCTCAGGTCCACCAAAGTTGGCTATTTTATACCCTTCGACGACAATATCAACTTTCACAAGGTAAAACAAAAAAAGATACTCTTTCTCCACTT
This sequence comes from Cynanchum wilfordii, assembly GCA_025388415.1. NCBI lineage: Eukaryota > Viridiplantae > Streptophyta > Magnoliopsida > Gentianales > Apocynaceae > Cynanchum > Cynanchum wilfordii. The sequence continues at coordinate 3,918,408 of JAHSUH010001581.1, forward strand.
TTCTTGTCTTTTACGTTTCTCCTTGGCCCCTATTTATGCGACTTTAAGAATAAGTCAGCCTCAGCCTGATATATATGTTTCTTCTCAGCCATAAAAAAACAAATCATTACTACTAGCAAAGAAAAAATGTAATAAATTTACCAAAAAAAAAAAAAAAAAATGTAATAATAATAAAAAGAAGGAAAATATTTTCAGAAGAGCATGTTCACCCCTGTCCTATACCAGAAGAAACATTGTGATTATGTTTTTGAAAATTCTGCTAAACCATGAAACGAGTCATTGTAAAAACAGAGTTGATTAAGTGTTCTAATTAAAATGATGAGAGTAATAAGTAAACCAGTATGACTTCATATTTATAAGCATATCTTCTTTGCCTTCATCAATAACTACAAATTGATATATGTATATATATGTATCCCTGCAGACTATTGCTGCAGCCATTGTAATTGGTGTCATACTCCATGCTGGTAATCACCTTGCATGCGACTTTCCAAGACTAATACACGAATCTGATCAATCCTATGAGGCTTTGTTAATAGATGATTTTGGACCACACAAGCCCCACTATATAGATCTTGTTCGAGGAATTGAAGGTGTGACAGGAATTCTAATGGTCATTTTCATGGCCATTGCTTTTATTCTTGCAACACGGTGGTTTAGGCGGAGTCTCGTTAAGCTGCCAAAACCCTTTGATAGACTTACAGGTTTCAATGCATTTTGGTACTCCCACCACCTTTTTGTTCTTGTCTACATCTTGCTAGTCATCCACGGCATATTCCTTTACCTTGTGCACAAATGGTACAAGAAAACGGTAAATTTGACTAATCCTAGTATCTCATTTCCTTAATTAATACAACTATTTTAAATGAGGTTGTCGGGGCTGTAATAATATTATTTTCTTTATTGCAGACATGGATGTTTCTAGCAGTTCCTGTTCTTCTCTATGCAGGGGAGAGGACTCTCAGATTCTTCCGCTCAGGCTTCTACACTGTTCGGCTTTTGAAGGTCCGCATTACTTTGGGATTAGACTTCCTTATTACATCCTGAGAAATTAAGAAACAGGACTAATCCTCTCTTTATAAATTTTAAATAAAATAATAATAATAATAATTAAAACCCTGTATGATCACTTGATAAAGATTGTTAAATTTTAAGTCAGTGCATAATCTTTCAGGTTGCAATTTACCCTGGAAATGTCCTGACACTACAAATGTCTAAACCTTCCCAATTTCGATATAAGAGTGGACAATACATGTTTGTCCAATGCCCAGCTGTTTCACCATTTGAGTGGTAATTCTATCTTCTGTGGAATGCTAATTGCTGAGACTGCATGCCTTGTTGTAGCCAGAAGGTTTAGTTTTACAGTGCCTGAAATAAAATTCCTATGGTGCTTAATGCATTTAATGATCCAAATGTAGGCATCCATTTTCCATTACTTCAGCTCCTGGAGATGACTACCTCAGCGTTCATATCCGGCAGCTTGGTGATTGGACCCAAGAACTGAAAAGGGTCTTTTCAGAGGTTTGTGAACCTCCAGTGTCTGGGAAGAGTGGCCTGCTCAGGGCAGATGAGACAACCAAGAAAAGGTACATTTTCTCGGCTAAACATGTAGTCTCTTAAAATTTTTCCAAGATGTAACTCTCCTCACATGCATGGAAACAAAAGTGAATAATTTAGCAGAGTTGACTTGCTATTGCCATGATGCCGTGTTAATAATTTGATTGATGTACTTTGTCATACTTCTAGGTGTTTGTAATTCATTTTTCTTCAAACATTTTTTCTTTGCATCTCAGTTTACCAAGGCTATTAATAGATGGACCATATGGGGCTCCGGCACAAGATTACAGGAAGTATGATGTCCTGTTATTGGTTGGTCTTGGCATTGGAGCAACGCCTTTTATAAGTATCCTTAAAGATCTACTCAACAATATTGTTAAAATGGAAGATCAGGCTGTAAGTAACTCATGTCTCTCTACCAAAACGAAGTGGAAATACTTGAGAATTTGTCCAGCCTCTACATAAATGTAACAGGAAAAATGCTGAACATTAAGATACCTTGTTTCAGGATTCAATCACAGACTTCAGTAAGCATTCAGAACAGAGTCTTGGATCCACTGAATCTCCTTCTCACAGCAAAGTTTCTCCTAAACGGAAAAGGACAGTTCGGACAACAAATGCTTACTTCTACTGGGTCACCAGGGAGCAGGGATCATTTGATTGGTTTAAAGGAGTGATGAATGAAGTAGCAGAACAAGATCAAAGGGTAATGCAATATTTAGGAATCAGGATCTCTTCTGATTTAAGTATTGGTTTCATTCTATTATTCTGTGTACTGATCATTGTGTTCTTGTTATATAGGGTGTCATTGAGATGCACAACTACTTAACTAGTGTGTATGAAGAAGGGGATGCACGTTCAGCTCTCATCACCATGGTTCAGGCACTTAACCATGCCAAAAATGGGGTTGATATTGTATCTGGAACAAGGGTAAGATGTTTCAATTAGGAAGAAACTTCGAAATCTTTTGAACTGGATTTTCAGAATCAATATTCAATGGTCCATAAGGATAAGTCAATCATTGTAAAATTCATAAGCTTATGCTTTCCTTTTACAGGTCCGAACACATTTTGCAAGGCCTAATTGGAAGAAAGTCTTCTCTAAAATTTGCACCAAGCATGCTAATGCAAGGATAGGTAAGGGGGCAGCTTTATCAAGTACTATATATATATATATTTCACAGCATGGAAATACCATACCACCTCTCCTTGAGAGCATATGTTGAAATAATTATACTTTGCATATATATATATATATATATATATATATATATCAACAGGAGTTTTCTACTGTGGAGCACCAGTTTTGGCAAAGGAGCTTGGCAGACTATGCCAGGAGTATAACCAAAAGGGTTCAACAAAGTTTGAATTTCACAAGGAGCATTTTTAGATGTAAACTACTTCAGTATATATATAGCATAATTTCTCTTGACACCCATTTGCTAACGCCAGATGACAATTGCAAGACTGCAGTTTTCTGTAATAAGGAGATAAGCTGGCCGGAGGGGTGAACTGGAGGAACTCAGGAGAAAAGGAAATATTGTACAGTCCCACACTATTCTTAGGGATCAAGAACTAGAAGAATTAAGTATACGTATTCAAGTATATAAATAATACAGTGTACCAAGCACAAACCAAAAACTGGTTCTGTTTGGTGGAATGGCTCAAAATTCAGTGAAGAATTTAAAAGGTTAGCTACAAAGGTAAAGGGAGCTGACTGAGTTGACTTCTGTGGCCTATTTTTCTAGTATGGTATGGGTAATGGAAAATGCACTACCGCAAAAATATGTTGACCTATTTTCTTTTTCATTATTGAGTATGCGGTGTGGTCATGCATGATAGGGAAACTTTTTTTTTTTTTCATTTTTTTTTTTTGGGTAAAAGAATGCATGATAGGGAAACATTCATGAGTGGAGTAGATAAAGACAGTTTTAATTGAAGGGAAGATGATGCAGGTCTTCTGGTCTCTAGAGATTGGAATGGATTGAAATCTTCCATTTTTGTGCTTGTGGGGTTTGAGGGAATCTTTCTAGAAGACCGTGCTGATGTAGATGTCCATGAAAGCTTCTTTTCTTTTCCTTTTTTGGGTGGGAGGAGATTGTCAAAAGTGTAAGCCTAGCTATCTACAATATATATAGAGTATAGTATTTTGTTATGTAAATGAAATATACTGTAGCATTTTGTTAGCAAGGAACTATGTAGCATCTGAGAATAATAAAAACATTAGCTTCAGTGTAGTAGGCATTCCTTATTAATTAGAAGTTCAACTTTGTCTCTTCATCTTTGATTCATCAGTTTGCCCTGTTTACTTGTGTATGTTTTCGTGAATGTTAGACAAAGTTGTGAATTATGTAAGAATCAAATGTTTTTTTTTGAGTAAAAATTAAATTTTACAGAAGATATTCGAACTAAATAGTAATTAAACCTAAATTCCTAAAAACATTTTTGTTTTCAAGCTATGAACATGTAAAAAAGGAACCACAGCCAAATTAAGTAGGCCATATATGGTCTGGACTGTCTTTGTTTATTTTCAGAAGTCAAAAGGAAAAAAAAAGACTGGTAGGTTAAGAAAGTTTAGTTGTCGCCTCTCATGCATGATTTACTCCAAGATTATAGTGCAATTATATGATAATCATTGCTTTATTATGTCTTTCCAAATTGTTTGACAATTTAGCTTTATTTTATATATATATATATATATATATATATGCTAATTTTTGCGGACCACTTTGATAAGGTGCCACATGCTTGAACCATATCTTATGTTATCCTTTCTTTAATTTCTTAATTAATCACTTAAAAATCTTTTTTTTCACTAAAGAATGAAAAATTAAATATTTTGATAGCTCCAAGTGCCTAAATTTGCGGGATCACATACTATCACTTTTTTTTATTATTATTGTTATATCATTACTCCGATCAATTCAAATTCGATTCGAGTTAGCTTACGGAGTTCAAATCTTACTTGAACAAAGGTCTCATCTTGACTTTAACCTAAGATTCATAGTAAGTATCGAATTTTTAATCTCGTATAACATTCATAATGTATTTTTCCTATTATGTCCAAACTAAGAGCTTCCTACCACCCTTCATGGCAACATATTTGGATCATAGTTTCTCACATTTCTTGTAATAATTATTTGGGTATAAAAAAATGTTAAATCATCTGGCCAACTGTTCCACCCAATGAGGTGCATACAAATCAGCGAGTGAGATTAGTCCGGACGTTGAATGGCTTGAAGGTGTCGCGCCCTCAATGACGAGACCCACCCAAGACACTAGTGCGATAAGAAAAAAAAATTAAAAGCTTATAAAAGGATTTATTAAAAAATTAATTTAAATTTAAATATAACTTAAAATAGCGTCATAATTGAAACTCATTCAAAATATTACAAATAAAAACAAAAATTAAAATTAAAAAAAGAAAAAGAAAAGAAAAACAACCAAAGTTTTGTGGACTATTTTCACAAAAGATCCTCCTCCGTTGATTAGGCTTTTAGATGGGTCTTTATACCACAGAAATAAGCCCAAATTCAATTGCCTCACCTCCTTATGGATCTGAACTGAAAGTGTCTATGACTTCTCTATCAAGAAAGCCCAGTTCCTCCAAGTAGTTGGGCCTTCGAAACAAATGGCCCGTGGACTATTAGTTAACCCAAGCCCAAATATGATCATAATACTTTCCCGCGGATTCTCGTGTTCCCTCTCTATTTTTATTTTTTTTTTTTTTTCCAATTATATTCCTCTTCAAAAATGAGATTAAAGTAAAAAAGTTATTCACGTGGTTTGACTTACTTTACTTGGGTTTCACTTTTTTTGTTAAGGAATTAGGTTTCACTTAGTTTGTTAAGTGAAGAATTTAAATTTGACACATATTAATGATTTTGAGTTATATGTACAGATTTATATATATATTTATATATTAATTCGTATATTTTATTTAATAATTGTGATATTTTGATTCCACATTTAATATTATAATATATATTGGAATTTACATCAAAATTTGATACTAATGATGTAATACAATTGAAAAACAAAGTGTTTTCGAGAACGTCAAGAATTTTACTATATCTTTTTCGGTCATTTTCTTCCTTCCATCCTTTTGCTTAATTTTCAACAAACAAACTCTGCCACGACCACCTTCATATATATATATATAAATGTGGAAATAAATAAAAAAAAAGGTAAATTCACACTTACCCTATCTTATATTTCATAAAGATTACCATGTTGTTAGATTAATAGTATATCACAAAGAAAAAGACTTTTATTTAACGCGTTGATCATAATATATATATATATATATATATATATTCAACTCGGTGTAATCGAAGCTTCTGTTGAAATAATTGTGTTTTTCTAACATAAAATAACGATCGATCCTTCTACTTTCTTACATATATATATATATATATATATATATATTGTATAATAACCAGTAATTTCCAAACCTGGAAACAGTCCTCTAGTACTTTTCCGTATTCTAATATAACCTGTAATTAACAACATTTTCCTGGAAAGTGGCTAGCTAGCCAGTATGACACACATATATATATATATATATATATATATATATATATCCATTTTTCATACACCATTAACTATCGATACAAATTAAAGAAGCAGCAGAAAATCAAGAATATTTTTCTTGAAATAATTTCAAAGAGATCAGAGAGACAATGTCTCAAGAGAAGAGCCAGCAAGTTCACCCGCTTGCACCTCCAAGTCATGTCATGCCCAGAAGTGATCAAGAAATGTTACCGACTACCGGCGGTTACGGTGGCTATTATGAATCCACAGAGCACAAGAAAAGGAAGAGAATGAAATGCTTAGCGTCATTAACTCTTTTCTCCGTTATCATAATCATAATTATTCTCGTTTTTGCCCTCGTGCTTTTCCGCGTCAAGACTCCTAGGGTAAGGCTGGCTTACGTCAGAGCATTTAACGTTAACGGTAACGGTAACGGTAACGTTAACGGGAGCACGATTAGGCTAACTTTTCAGGTGAGGTTGAGGAATAGGAATTTCGGGCGGTATAAATTCGAGAACAGCGTTGCTACTCTGAGGAGGGAGGATTCCGGCGAATCGGTCGGCGATTTTATGATATCGGAAGGAAGGGCGAGAGCTCGATCAACCAAGAGGATATACGTGCTCGTGGATGTTAAATCACCGGGAACCGGTAACAATAGTTCTTCTCCGGCGGGGGTGCTGAGGATAAGAAGTGAAGCTAAATTGAGAGGAAAAGTGGAGTTTTTGAGAGTGTTTAAGAGGAGGAAAACTGCAGAGATGGACTGCGTTATGTCGATTAATCTTACATCGTATATTGTGCAAGGACTGAATTGTAAGTGATTTCTAAATTGAGGGACTCAAGAATAAATATTCCTACTTTCGTACCATGTAGGTAAATATATAATATCATTTTTTATATTTTTCTTTTTTTTCTTTATTTCTTTGAAATTGATTTTTAATTCGATTGTAAATCCTTTGTGTAATGATTATTTTTAAAAGTATTCATACATAAATAATAATAATAATAATTATTATTATTATTATGTGTTTGTATATGATGAAATTTTCAGTATCTATTATAAATTTTATAAAGGAATATATAAGGGAGAATGTCATGGATAATATTACAAAGAATCCATAAGACATAATTTATGACAAGTATAACACTCATTATATATATATAAATAAATAAATAAGGTAAATTGACAAAAAGGTTCCTTACATTATAATTTTTTTGCGATTTCATCTTTTTTTTTTTTTTTTATATTTAAAATTTCATCCCTTATATTATAAATTTTGGCAAATTTTATCATTTCCGTTAATCAACTGTTATATTAAAAAAAATTATTTTTTCAGGGGCAAAAATGTCATTTCACTGTTTTTTTTAAAAAAACCCAATTCCCCCCAAACCCGACCCATTACTCCCAACCCTTCTTCCTTCTTTCTTCCCCTCCCCCATGGCTGGTTTCTCCAGCACCAGCACTTTCACCCTCAAGCTTAAAGTCATCAGCAGCAGTTAGAAGGAATATCTCCATCTTCATAAGCCATACTTTTTCAAGTAAGTTGAGCATTAGTGTTCCGTTCTCTGTCAAACAGTTACAGAAACATTCTTCTGCATCTAAAATAAGTAGTTTAAAGTCTTGAAAGAAACTCCCCTCTTTTTTAAAATCTTCCTCTGAAATCTTCAAATCCTTCACCATAGAGATTGTCAATGACTCAAGCTCCCTTATAAATCTAAAGGGCATGAGATGTGTATTTTCCCAAAACCTTTTCCCAGAAAAATTTTCAAATCTCCTGCGAAAGGGAAGGAGATAGTGGACAAAGATTGTCACCTCCTCTCCCTTGGGCATGTAGTGATAGGTATAGGAAAAATTTATCAAAGTTGCATCGGCAGGTTTTAGTCGTCTAAAAATTTGATCAAGATCAGTAAAAATAATCCTCTTCCGCAAATCCGCAAAGGCAGAACTCACATCATCCTTCAAATTTGGGCAAAATTGGCGGCTCCACCAGTGGCAACACACAAGCGCAGCACGGAGACTCACTTCCACCACATGAATGGAGAAATCTTGATCTCTGAGGGTCATAGAAAAGCCGCATAGAAGTGATCGGAGAGAATACAGTATGTGATACATATCCTGGGCTTGTTTCCTCCGAGAATCACCAGAATTATACCGATCTTCGACTTTAACTAGAAGGTGAAAGTGCTGGTGCTGGAGAAACCAGCCATGGGGGAGGGGAAGAAAGAAGGAAGAAGGGTTGGGAGTAATGGGTCGGGTTTGGGGAATTGGGTTTTTTTTAAACAGTGAAATGACATTTTTACCCCTGAAAAAATAATTTTTTTTTTAATATAACAGTTGACTAACTGTTGACCAAAAAAAATTAACGGAAATGATGAAATTGGCCAAAATTTATAATATAAGGGATGAAATTTTCCAAAAAAAAAAATAAGGGATGAAATCACAAAAAAATTATAATGTAAGGGACCTTTTTGGCCAATTTACCAAATAAATAAAGTCTTTTGTTTAACCTACTATGAAAGTAATGTTATTTAGGTTACGAGTTTGATATTCACTATAAACTATGTATAAGAGTCATAATATAATTACACTTACACTTAAGTTTAATTAAAGTAAAAAAGTTTTGGATACATGAAACCAGAATAAAGATATCCATATACATCATCCATGAATTGAAAACTTAATATGCAAGTATGAATATTATTGTATGCTTTTCACTTTCTCTAAATAATTCATGTATATATATATATATATATATATATGTACATGAATTATTTAGAGAAAGTGAAAAGCATACAATAGTATTCATAGTATGTATACCCTGAAAATTTTAAAAAAAAAAAAATTAGTGAGCAATATGAGATCTTTATTCATAATACTTTGATTAATTGAACACAAAAAAAAAAAAAAGTATTAGGCTAAATTTTAGATTAATTTGGCCCAAATTAATGATAGAAAGAGTTACACCAAAAAGAGCATTATCAACATATGAGGCTGACTTTGGACCAATAGTTGAAAGCCTTCCTTTTAGTGCTCACCGTGTTTTATAAACTATTATATATATAATCCCCCATTGCAGCCGTCGCCTTCTCTTCAATTTGAAGTTTTCTTTATTATATACACAATATATATATTATATAGATATATATCTTCCATCAAAACCCTCACTACTTGATCATCAAGAACACCAAAAACCTCTCAAAGATGAATAAATACAGCCATACAATTCCATCCCACAAAAGGAAGAAGAATAGTAGTAAGTGTTTCGTATTCATCTTAACTTTTTTGGTCATACTTAGTATAGCTTTGCTAGGTTTCAGTTTAATAGTTCTTCGTATAAATTCACCACTACTGAAATTAGAGACGGTGGAGATTAAAAATCTCACGACTGGTTACCGCCGGAATATTTCTATGGTCACCGGAATTACAATCAAGAACACGAATTACGGCCGGTTTAAGTTTCAAGACGGCAAAATAAGTACGTTATTTGGAAATGCGACAATCGGTTGGAGAAAAATTGGCGGTGGTTTTGTTAATGGTAGGGAGAAACGAGGGATGAATCTGACGGTGCAGGTTAGTTTGATGGATGGAATAATTGGTTCGGATGGGATATTGAAGGTTAGAAATCTTGCTCGATTGAAAGGTGAAATTCTTGTTTTGAAGAAGATTAGAAGGTATAGAACTGCTGTCATGAATTGTACCATGAATTTGAATTTGTCAAATCAAGAAGTTCAAGATCTTCGATGCATGTGATCTTTTTGTTCGTAATATAAGTGTTATGAATGATTCTCAATTATAATTATGTATGATAGCTTTAAAGCATGTGATTTTGTCATTATTAATATAATTATTTTCCGTTTCTTCGTGTTGATGTGGTGTAAATATATATATATATATATTGTGATCCAATATCTTTGTGAAGTAGTCCGGATTAGTAATACGGAAAGATCCGTTGGAGGAGAAGACTCATGAGATTTGCTGCATAAAGCTGTCATTAGTATGTGTCCAACTAGACTAACACTCAATTTTACATATTAGAATTGACAAGAATCATGTATAAATTTTTATGAGGAAGATTATATCGAGTTAAAAAGATATTTCAGTTTTTATAATAGAAGTTTTATATATATATATGCATAGTATATAGATAGAGTTTGATGAGGGTGTACCACAAGACATTGATTGAGGTAGGGTTTTATTATATTAACTGCATTGAAATGTCTAGGCTCGGATAAGCTTCAAAATGGGTCCAGAAATAAATACGAGAAAAGGAGGGATAGCTATAATATTTAAAAAATATTATATAAAACTAAGTTGAATTCGAATTAATTAGCAACATAATTTTATAATTCCATGTTTTAAAAATAGTGTATATATATATATATATATATATCATTTTTATTTTAAATTGAAGTTGTTATAAGTATCCCAAGACTCTAGCCTCTTAAATTGCATATTATTCAAAGATGTAAAGTTGTATATTTAAATTATTTGAAATTTAAATTTAAAATAATTATTGAAAAAATAAGAACAAAAATAAAAAATATTAATTATAGCATATTTATACATTAAATAATTTAAAAAATATACACGTATTTTATTACTTTAAACATAGTGCGAGATATCATAAGATGTCAATTTTTTTAGACATATTTTAGAACATGTCTTAAAAAATCTTGTGTAATAACATTTTTTTTTTTTTTTGCTGAAAATGGGATTATATATTGAAAATATAATGAGAACTGTACAACTACAATAGTAGCATCAAATCGGACAAACAGCCTAACTACCCAGCTGGGTTTCATCATGCCTAGAGGTTACATAAAGTATCTCCGGAGTTTTCTTTAGAATTAATCTAGTGACATGGACTACGCCTGGATGTCTCGCTGCTTGGAAAATCACCAAATTTCTCTGTCGCGCGAGCTCCAAACGCTGCTTGCTCGAAGATATACTTCCAGTTCCGTACCCTCGAAACCTGTTTAGGGTCTTCCAATACATTTAGTGCTATCCAGTCCTTAGTATTCATACATGACCAAAATTCTGTTTCCGCGCTAGAAAGAGGGAGGAGAATCCGCCACACTCCTTGGGCAATACTGCAGTCACGGATAGCATGGATAGTGGAATCGGATCTATTTCCGCACACCGTACGGCTCGGGTTGTCCACCGCTTTACGAAACCATAGGAACTCTCGTGTCTTCAAACGATCATGAGCAACTTGCCACAGTAGCATAGACCCTCGCTTAGGACCTCGAAAATCCCGGATCTTCCGCCGGCAGAAGCCGTCTTCCGGCTCCTCATGTCCCTCCACCAAAGAGTGTGCTGATTTTGTAGAAAATTCACCTTTTGAGGATAGTCTCCACCAGGGGTATGGCTGCTCCGATAAGTTAAGATCAGCAAGACCCTTTTCCAACAACCTGAAACCATGTAAGATATTCTTCCAACTGCTAGAGGTTGTTGTCGTGGTCTCCTCGCTGTGCCCGGTTCCGAATGGAACCATATTTGCCAATTAAAATCTTCGACCACAAAGATTGAGGGTTCTTTAGGTGCCTCCATGCCAATTTAGCCAACATCACCGAGTTAGTATCCTCCAATGGTCTTAATCCCAGCCCTCCTTTGACTTTCGGACGACAGACCATAGACCATGATATGGGGTGTATGGAAGGGCCATTATCAGTATCTCCCCACAGGAAATCACGACTAATCTTTTCTAGATTTTCCCGCGTGCGGACAGGAATCTTGCATGATTGCATAGTATAGATAGGAACAGCGGCCATGACGGATTGAATTAGGATCACCCGAGCAGCTCGTGACAAAAATTTCCGCTTCCAACCACCTAACCGATTATGTACCTTATCAACCAGATAGCTGTAGGTTCCGCTTGTAATCCTTCCATGTATGAGAGGTACTCCTAGGTACTTACCCAAATCCCGGGTAGATGGGATTCCAAAATTATTTGAGATATCGAGAGTAACTCTGTCTTGGGGTGTTGGGGGAGAACCACATCTTCGATTTCCCGATATTAACCAACCGCCCGGATTCTCCGCAAAAGGCTTGCAACATATTGTACATCAAATCGGCTTGTTTTCGGGATGCCTCGCCAAACAGAAGGAGGTCGTCTGCGAAGAACAAGTGTGACACCGAGGGTCCTGCACGTGCCAATTTGCAAGCTTTCCACTCACCCCCTCGATCTGCGACCCTAATAGATTGACCCAATACTTCCATGCAGAGTACAAATAGATATGGTGATAATGGATCACCCTGGTCGAAGTCCCCGTTCGGCCCGGAAACTATATAAACGGTCCCCATTCCATATGATCAAATATTGTGTGGAGCCGAGACTACCCATGATTACCTTGATCGGATGGTCCTGAAAACCCACTTTCGTAGGACACACTCGAGAAACCTCCGGTCGACCCGATCGTAAGCCTTCTCAAGATCTATTTTGATAGCCATGGAACCCTTCTTACCCTTCTTCCGTCGTAATGAGTGTAGGGCTTCTTGTGCTATTATGATATTATCCGTTGTTTGTCTACCCGGGATAAAGCTCGCTTGTTCCAAGCCTGTTAGATCTCCAATCATTGGCTTCAAACGGTTTGCGATTACCTTCCGATAATTTTAATGACTACATTGCTCAAGCAAATGGGTCTAAACCGGGTAATATTCTCCGGGTGTCTTTGTCTTAGGTAGTAGGCGGATGACCGACCGATTTAGTGTTGATGGTACCACACCAGGTGATAAACACTTCCTTAACGGTGCGTTCTCGAGTTCCCGACCCAATGCCAGGTGTTCTCTGGAAGAAACAAGCGGCGGTCCATCCGGACCGGGTGCTTTGTGAGCCCCGAGCTGTGCTGCTGCCAACTTGATTTCATAATCTGTAATCTCCCGATTTAACCACCATAAAGAACTCCGTTTGAGCTTTGGGAAGTTCCATCTATTTGGGTAACAGACGACTTGTGTGTCACGCTGGTATAAGGAGGCATAGAACGAAGCTGCTAATGTTCTCAACTCATCTGCGTCGGTACACCACGTTCCGTCATCCCGTTTCAACTGCTGAATTTTGTTCCTCCTTCTCCGTTCGATGACGCTTGCGTGGAAAAACTTGGTATTGCGCTCCCCATTAACAATCCATTTGGCACGAGCTTTTTGCTTCCAGTATGTTTCTTCTTGGATCGGGATCTCTTCCAATTCCCTCATTAGACGACGCTCCAGTTTCTCTAACGATTTCGGGTGATGCCCATCCAACTGTTTTTGAACTCCAAGCAAACGGGCCTTGCATCCGGCTTTCCTTCCGAAAATATTCCCGAAGGTTTGTTGATTCCACAACATGATCCGTTGTTTAAACAACTCCATAGTTTGGTGCAAATTTCCCGGTTCCTTCCTCCGGAAGCTCTCCACGATCAAGTAAATTCTGGATGATGGAACCAGGATTCCAAAAAACGAAACCGCTTATCTCCCTGTTGCCGTTGTTGCCTGTTACCACACAAAAATAATGGATGGTGGTCCGACTGTAGGCGAGCCAAGTGCCTAATGGTAGCACCCTCAAAACTCGGTTGCCACCTAGCATTACACCATGCTCTATCGATTCTTTCCCGGATGTTTGCCGCTCCTTTTCTACAATTAGTCCAGGTGAAACGTGGACCCCGGAATCCCATGTCAAGAAGTTGGCAGCTGTTTATAGTGTCCCGGAGTGCCTCTGCCATGGCTCGATTTACTGGCCGACCTCCATATTTATCAGCTGCAATAATAGGTTGATTAAAGTCACCAATTAGTAGCCACGGTATCTTGATAAGATGACCCATCTGTCGTATATACTGCCATAATTCCCCTCGTATATGACTATGAGGCGATGCATACACAACGGAAAGCATCCACCCTTCCGAATTATTTACTCTAATCATGACATTCATCATCCGATCATTAGTGCAGATCTCCTCAACCGAGAGCCGATCACAATTCCATAACAACCGGATGCCACCACTGAATCCCGATGCCTCCACTGTAAGCATGTGAGTGAAAGGCGTCCGGAGCAAAAAACACAAAACTTGGTCACTGTGAACCCTAGGTTCCAAAAGAGCCAAAATTCCTGGTTTATACATATCTATCATAGCTTTGAGATGCAACAAAGTAAGAGATGATCCCGCCCCCCGACAATTCCACACTATTGTGTTAATCATTAGACAAATCAATTTAGTTTAGGAGAGGGAGATGCCTCCTCCATTGTTACCTCACTGTCTGGCAGACCGGTCGCTGCATTCTGATGTATCCGAGCCGACCGGGTTGGTCTCGGGTCCGGCGGGTCGGGTGGGCTAGGATCTGCCTCCATTGAACTGGATCCTTCGGTTGGATTTGGGCTAGTCACCGGTTGCTTCGGGTCCAGTGGGGCTTTTTGGATTACTACTGTAGTTGGGCTACACTGGGGTACAATCCAAGAGCGATCCTCCATGTTTTTTATTTGTGAGGACCCTTGATGGACCAGGTCTATTATCTTGCCTTGGTGGGTTTTGGGCCGCAAGAGTATTTTTTTGCATGTGGGCCTCCAACACCGCCCGATTTCTTTGAGGGGACTTTTTTTGGGTTTTTGGCCTATTGGCGCCTTCCCCATCCTAGCCTTCCGTATATCAATCGGATTACGTTCACCGGATTTGTGAGTCAATCGTCTGGGATTTGGTATATCCCGATTTCGCCGCTTTAGTGTCTCAATAGCCCCCGGCCCCTTCTTCGCCGTCTGACAGATTGTCAAGAACAAGAAACCTCGATTTGTTACCTCTATAACTGTCGGCTTTGTGCCCTTGAACTGGTCTACCCCAGGTAGCCGTTTCCGCTTCACCTCGAACAGTGCATTGTACGGAAGAAATTGACGTACCCAACCCATTTGGTGGTGTGGTTCCCTTTCGGGCTCGATCTGCCTGAAGTTCCCTCTCTACCCGAATGTTCGGTCTACGAGTTGCCTCCGACGGCATGCTCTTCTTACTCATCCGCTGTTGAAGTTGTTGTTGTCGTCGGCGTACATGCGCCGGTAACATCCAAGGTCCAAACTGGCTGGTCGGAGTATGTTCCCGAGGCGAGGTTCCGCCAACATGTGTCCCACCCGACTCTTCTTGTGCTTTGTCGGTTCCGGCTTCAAGAGGGCACAAGTCTCCTGGTTGTGACCATGCTGGCCACAATGGAAACAAATTTTGTACAACCCTTCGTACTCAACAGCAAATTTCCTTCCTAAAGCCGACCTTGCCCGCCGGTGACTGGTTCGAGTCCAACTCAATGCATATTCGAGCAAAACGACCTCTAACTACATCTGCGGTTGTAGTATCCACCCGGATTGCCCGACCCACCGAGTTACCCACCATGAGGAGTTGGTCATCGGTGAAACATTCCACCGGGAGTTTCGGAATCCTTATCCATACCAGAGTTGTGTGAATAGTTTCCTTAGACGGATTGAAGTTCGGACGCCATTTGGATATCGTAAGATAATGACCCATAATGGTCCAGGGGCCTCCCTCCAACACTTTCGTTGTAATCCGCAATTGAGTAGAAACGAGCAATAAGATAACCATTGTCTATGTCAACTAGTTCGCACCCATCCTCCAATTGCCACAACCGTTTGATACGAGGTTCCAACAACCGGAAACTCAATGATCTGCCTAAGACTTTAATGATCAAGGCCCGACGCCATGGTTTCCGGGACTTACGATAAACTTCCCAAGGAATGTCTACAATCGGACATAGTTCCCCTTCAGCAATAACATCCCGATCAACAAGGAACTTCGTTATACCCAAATCGTCGGTGAAGTCTTCTTCACCCTCCCCCGGTGTAGATCTCTCGTTTTTTGTTTTGCCCTGAACTACGTCCGCAAATGACGATCCACCCCATTTAAACGTGAATGCAGGAACTCTGTGTCCATAGTTTGCATGTATTCTGGCGAGCCATCATTTTCGTCGTCCCGTTTATGTTTTTTCACACTCCGGTGCACTTGGTCGCGTTCTTCGGCGGATAGAGGAGCTTCCGCCATCCTAATCCTTTCTTGATTCTCTCTCCAGCAGCTTCCCTTATGTCAAACAAAAAATGGTGAATCAATGTTCAATGGGGAATTTCATCAAACACTTGGTGTGTAAATTTCAAAGACACTGAAATTGGAGATTGTCCGAAATTCCAAATTTATGTTGATGTTGGTTCTTCAAATCACAATCTAAAGCATACAAAGATAGATATATTAATATATATATATATATATATATATATATATCATCGAAATATATATAGATCAAAGAGAATGGCACTGCGGGCGACCAGCCATATTTTGTCTATTCTAGTGAGATAATTTTTGCAAAACCACAGGGGGATTGGTTTTGTGTAATAACATTAATATATAACATGTTATGCAAGAATTTGTAATTGAAATTACACTAATATAAGTCAAAATCTAGAATCATTTCTTAAAAATATATATAACTAAAATGGTCAAAAACCTTTAAAATGTTTGTGGGTTCTTAAATTAAATCTTGATACAAAGAATGGAAGCAAAATCAATTAAATTGGTGGGTGGAAATGTTCCAAGATTTCCTGTCTAGACAAAGGAGAACCCCATTGTCTCATGCCATTTTAATGTTTTCTATCACTTTTTCTTTTTTTTTTAAAACCCACTTGGGGCGCCCGGTGTCCCACCTTATTTGGTGAGACTAATTCGGACTCGACCTGCGGAGCGCACACAGAGTTCAACTGATGGTGAGGGTCCGACTCATAGCTTTTTAACATGACGCTAATCACCCCGGGGGGATTCGAAACCTCGACCATCCGCCTTGCAGGAAGCACTAGGAGTCTGCGTACCAACTCTCTCAAGCTACCGGATTTCTATCACTTTTTTTTAATGTAATATTTCACCAAACGTCCATTCCCCCTTCTCTATAATGTGAGTTCTTTTAAAAAAAAAAATGTTTTTTTTACACTATTTAGTATTTTTAGTCACTATTTTGTAGTCCACCAAGTTGCACATACTTGAGTTTCACTATTTCATTTTGTGTGTCAATTAATTAAAAATGGAACTGTTGGTAGTCACTTTGATTCCGAAAAATTCAAAATCGAGTTTGTCAAATCTTTTTTGAGAGGAAATTTATATTTAACACTCGTTTTTTCATACACAAGATTTAATCTTGCGATTTTACTTAAGGAGAATTAAACTTTTTCTACTTCGACTAAGAGGGTTGGTTATATAATATAATATATATATATATATATATATATATATATATATATAAATTTCATTAAATGGGCTCTTCTTAATTCCTAGAAATTGGGCTGGACCTTCTAGCCTTATAGCAATCTCTTGTGGGGGATATAAATGGCAAAAATCATAACACAAATCACTCATAATAACACACACAAAGAAACAATATTCGAGAAAGCTACAAGAGGTCAAGGTCAAGGGTTTGACACTCGCTGTGAGCGCTATTTAAAAGTCGGGGTAATGTCTTCTTCCGAGTTAGAGTTGGACTCTATGAGCGCAACTCGGGCTAGATTTTGAATTAGTTGGAGTTGTGATGAGCTCATATACCGGATGGTTCTAACCTGGAAACAATATTCCATTTCTTGTTCTTTAGTCCATACCCTTCCAATTTTATTCTCAAACATCGTCTTCTTCCAAATTTTCCTACTAAAATACATGAAAATTCTGTTAATCACAAAATTTCAAAACTCCGAATAACATGAAATCAATTTAGCCATAGATATTCCTTAATCAATAGTCAATATTTCATTATATTCCTTTAAATTTCTCTCTCTCTCTCTCTCTCTCTATATATATATATATATATATATGTATAAAACTAGATAGATTTACAAAAATAGATCTCATCAATGGCAGAGAAAGATCAGCTAGTCGACCAAGTGACTCCAAGAAGTGTACCGATCGACCTACACAAATACGACGATCCATTTCACAAAGAAGAACATCCCCACCGGAAATATGTCAAGTGCTGCGGCTGCATCACCGCACTAACGCTTATATCCGCCGTGATCGTATTAGTCCTAATATTCACTCTTTTCTGGGCTAAAAGTCCGGTTTTAAGACTAAACTCCATTCGAATCGAGGGTTTACAAGAGATTAATTGGAAAAACGTGACATCAAACACAAACTTGACCATCTACGCTCAAGTCTCAGTCAAGAATCGTAACATGGCAACTTTCAAGTACCAAGAAACCTCCACGTATCTGTTCTACGAAAGGAACCTCGTCGGCGAAGCTTGGACTCCGCCGGGAAGTGTGGGTGCAAGGAAGACGGAGAAAGTCAACTCCACCATTGATGTCATGGTGAAGAACATGTTGGATGTTCCGAGACTAAAGGATGATTTTATAGCTGGGTTTATGTTGATGAATACGTACACGAGAATTAATGGAAGAGTCAAAATTTTTAACGTTGTTAAGAAAAGTGTTGTTCTTAGGACAAATTGTACCATGAAAGTTAATTTTACTAGTTACGTGATTCAAGCTCATACATGCAAGCGACAAATTACCATTTAGGAAACACTTTGGTTTTTTTTTTTTTTTTTTACGAGGATTAAAAAATTGTATTATATTTTTTTATCAATGCATGATGACTGGAAAATTCCGATAACATTCTTAATTATTATTCAATTCAACACAGATAAGGTTAATCTTGTACTGTTTAACGAGTTTTTAATTAATTCGTGAAATGTTTTGTTAATTTACGTTGTTGTCCGCTCTTAATTAGCAAGAATATTGACTTGTTCAACAAACATCTTCTTTCACCGGTAAATTTTTTGACTGTTATTTGAAATTACGAGCTTAACATTTATTATAATTCTATTAAAAACTCAATAGTTAGACTTTATAGGCGTAATCTAAATTAAATTTGTATTAGATAAACCAATAATTTCAAATATCAATTGATTAAAGAGAAAAATAAGGTAAGTCTTTGTTTTAGTATTTTTCTATTGTTGTCACCTATGGTTGTCGTTTCCATGTCCGGCAGTCCACAGCCAAGAGACCTCTCTTGTCATATATAATATATATATATATATATATATATATATATATTGGCTAGATTTTTCAAAGTAAAATTTATGCATTTATCTTGTTTCTTTTTTCTTTTTCGTTGTGTCATTATTTTTCGTAATTTTGTAACCTAAATTATTGAATCTCTTTTTTAAGGTGAAATGGGTAGAACCCTAATAATTCTATATTGCCATATTTTTATTGTTGCGTATTGTTTGGGGTTGGGACTTTCCAACGACAGAACAGAAGATTCCATGACTAATTAGGTATTTTATTTACACACGAATGGAACATTGCGTTGTTTGATTATGAGAAAATTAAAACAAGCTAGTTCCCATTTCATTACGCATCTAAAAAATTTACTAATAATTAAAGAAAATTAAACATATATTAAAAGCTTCTGGATGAAGATTCCAAAGTCCTAGACTCACTAAGCATTTCACTTAGCAAAAATAATAAATTTCTTGTAAATACTCACACGAGATTACGAGTGTAATATTTATTGTAAATATCATATGTTAGGGTAAGATATTTTCTTGAACAAATGTTAGATTTTTAACACTCGTTCCACTGTTAGGTAAAAATTAGAATGATATATTTTTGTCAACAGTCGTTGTGAGCGTCAAGGGTAGATATTTTTCTAGAAAAAAACTTAGATTTTCAATACTGATTGTTAAGTGTTAAGTAAGAAGCTAAAAGTTAAATTTTGTGAATACAATACAAATGTAATTTCGAATATGGAATGTTATAACTAAAAAAAATAGTGTAAGACCCCGTCAATGTTCAAAGTTCATCAGAACGCGGTTTAGTATATATATTTGTGGAAATGATGATGTACAAAATATACATACATATATATATATATATATTCCAAAGTCATCAAGCAGACTGGAGACTGACTAATAATAATAATCCCATTACATATTTTAGGTCTTTTAAACCTTTCCAAACCAATTAATTTCTTGGTCTCTGCACAATCTTCTAACAGTATTAACGATGTCAGTAGCCATACCAACGTCCACCAACCGTGAGAGTACTGAACAAGTTAAACCATTAGCTCACGCCATCTTTGTAGAAGAAGAAGATGACTTGTCCATGGAGATGAAGAACAAGTACCACCACAATCGCACGTGCCTAAAATGTTGCGGCTTAATTTCTGCCCTGATCTTAATTCTTGCAATGATCATGTTGATTCTTTTACTCACTGCTTTTCACATTAAAGATCCAATCTTGAACATGAATTCCGTAACAATCGATAACAGTACTACTACTACTGATGGTCATTTGACGTTCGTAGAAAGTTTTTCGATGAAAAATCCGAACGTGGGTTCTTTCAGATACGACGGAGTTAAAAAGGTTTTGTACTACTACGGCGACGGCGGTGGCGATGGGGTTGTAGATCAGGCAACACTAACTTACCAAGCCGGTGGCCTTGTCAAGGCAAGGAGGACGATTCCGTTGAACATTACTCTGGTTGTTCTAACGAAAGATTTGGGGAATTGGGGTACTGTGGGATTGAGTAGCTATACGGAAATAAGTGGGAAAGTTAAGATCTTGAACATTATCAAGAAACATGTTTTGGTGAAATTGAATTGCACCATGAATGTTGATTTAAGGAACTTGTCTGTGAGAGATCAGAATTGCAAGAAATTATAAAGGGTTTTTAATTTAGTTAAGTTACATATTTGCATGTCTTTTGACATTTTAGTACAGTGTTTTGTAAAAAAATATATATGTTTGTGAAAAATATATATATATATATATATATATATGTAAGCATGATTTGATGGGCAAAGGGGCTGTTGTCTAATGTCAATACAATGATGCATCCCATCTTCTGGCAGTTCTGATTGGTCATGGTCATGGACAGAATTGTTTTTTCATTAACCTTCCGTGCTTAGAATTATAACTAATTCCAAATTGAGGTTGCGTTAATAATTTGAAATCAGTGTCAAGAATTTGTAGGATGAGAATAGACAGATTAATTATAAGAAATATTTTTTTAGAAATTCAATAAATGCAAAGAGAATTATGCATGGTTTTCTGTCCACTGGTTCACTGTCCAGAAAACCATTTTAAGCAATAAAGAATTGCTTTTGGTCTTGAATAAAGATTTTCAGTGGGGAGAGAAGTGAAAAGACAATTTTAGGTCTTCACTCCAATTAACAAGGCAGGGCAGTAGGTGACAATAAAAGCCCAATTACATCAGAAACTAATCCCAAGGCCCCTAAAATTCAAAGCCCATTGATTTTCACTAGGGGCACAAAAGGAATTTCACAGGTTGCATATGGATGATGATTTTAGTTAGCATTCTTCTTCTTTCTTATTGTTGATTGTCATAATGTAATGGTGATTGAAGTCAGAGTAAAAGACAGTTGCAGGGCTTGGATGACTCTACTGACTGACTAGCTCCTTCCAACATTAATTCCTTATAATAATAATAATCATAATTGTTTTAAATTCTCAGCTAACTGTCTCACCCAAAAAGGTGCTTATAAATCAGCGAACATCATGAGTGAAGTCCGAGTGTAAAATGGCCCCCCCTTAATTACGAGACCACACACGGGACACCCAGTGAAATAAACAAAAAAAATAATCATAATTACTTAATCAAAATTAAATATCTCAAATCCCTTCACCTTTCATTGTTTCCCCCATTTTTTGGGGACAAACCGAAAGCCGAAACCAGGGATTTTAGGTCTTAAGAACACATTTAAATAATATTTATATTCAAATTAATCTCGTTAAAAAGTTAAATAAGTCTTTTATAACAATAAATTTTAAAAGATTACATAATCTGAATTAATCTTCATTCAAGTTGAATAAATTAAATAAATCTCTTAAGCTATGAGCTTTAATCGATCACATACACAACTACGAAATCAAATCGAAACAACAATCTTATTTGAGTCAAAAGAATATTTTATCGACTACTTGATATACATAAATATAGAACTAACTCCAGCAACAGAAACCCTAATTTGTTGGTCCACGAACAAGGTGTGGTAGTCGTAACTCATGAGTGCATTTCATGCCTTTCCGTGTGGACACATTTACTAAGTCCGTGACTAGAATGAAATTGGCATGATTTTCTTTGAATTCCCATTAACATTAATTCACCATAAATGAGACTATGAACTGATTTTTATATATATAATATATATATAATAATGAAATTAAAGAGAAATGATTAAGAAAGAAGGGAAGAAGATAATGGTCAAAGTTTTTATGGAGGAAGCATTGAACAAAAGAGATAAAAAGGCACGAAGAAAATGGCTTTTTTTTTTTTTTCTTGATTGTTAGGCTCAAAGGCCCCAGCAGATAGAGACAAATTGAATCTCCCATGTATTAAGAGCATCAACATCAATGAACTTCACCAGTTCCAATACCACCTCTCCTCTACCAGACAACAAATTAAAATCTAGCCGAAAAGTGTTTGTTCTACAACAATTTTTTTTTTTTTTTTTTTTTTTTAATCTTTTTGTAGTTTTGCACCACCACCATAATCCATTTTTCTCCATCTTTCAAAAAAGTAACAAAAAGGAAAAGGAAAAGCAACCAACCATCAAGATTCAAGAAATGATTTTGGAGAAGAAAAAACTAATAATAATGTGCTCTCTACATTTATGATTTCACTATCAAAACACCCCCAAGAAATGCATCTCAGATATTCATGATAGCAAAAGAAAAGAGTACTTACTACTGATAGGGATTTTACATACGATAAGATATATATATTGTCTGATTCTACTTTAAATTTTTTTGAACAGAAAAGAAAAAAAGAAAAAGATGGAAGCTTTATACAAATATTAGTAGTACTGTTGTCTCATCTACTGAATATATAATAATAGTAACCACAGCAAAACCTTACCTGAATCCCTTCTTACCCAAGCCCAACTGGTCCTTTGTCTTTCTTCCTAAATTTGTCTGCAGAACAACAAAGTAGTAAGTGAAGTGATAATTGATTACTCATTCCTCAGTTCATCCATGTGCGCCACCATCCACTAGGAATCTACACACTTTCACTCCATTCCAACAAGAAACTTAGATTATCCACTACTTTTTAACTTAAATCTAAGTGCTAAATACTGATTATATATATTATATATATATATATATATATATATTTGCTTCACGGGTTGTGATTCTTGATAGATTCCAGTTTCCTTTGGACATTAGTATCCTCTGAGGAAGATGAAGAAGAATCTTCCGTTGTCAAATTTGCAGACTTCTCATGTGATGGATCGCTAGCTGAACGTGATAAAATCGATGCCTCTAAATCTAAATTAGATAAATTAATGGAGAAATTAGTTTATATTTAACTAGTTGATGAGGTTTGTTAATAATTAATTCTAAAAGGGAAAAAAAAAAAAGTAAGAAATTACCTCTGGAGACGTTGAAAGATCTTTTACAATGAAGAATGGCGCCCTGGATTCCATCTTGTTGTTGCAACAGAGAATCGTCGCGCCGGTTTGAGGTTGACGGTGGTGCTGACGGGGCGACAGCCATGGGAACAGAGGAAGCTGATCGACTTTTACCCAAATGCTTACAAACAACGCGTAGGCCTGCGTGTAAATTCCCCTGTTTTTGACTCTTTGTATTTACCACGGCCACTTCTTCAGACGCCTCCGACGTATCGGAGACGGGCTTAGCATCGGTGGCCTTTTGTGGTGGAGATTTTACCTCCGCCGTGTGTGGAGGCGGAGGCGATGAACTATTACTAGTACTAGCTCCAGACTTCGGAAAACTTAACTGCCCAGAAAACCTCAGTTTCTCACTGTACCTTTTCGAAACACGAATATACAGTGGCTTAACCTTTTTTAAATACTTCTGCATTACATCTTTGGAAAATTTCTTGTCATCTGGAACAGAGTTTGAATCAGAAACCTCAACTTCATTGTTACACTTCTTACTACTACTTCCTTTACCGCCATTAGTATTACTTTTTGAGCTATTATCCCTGGTAAAGAGAGACATTATAGGAACCTCTTCAACCTTCAACTTCACCGTGAAAAACCTGCTCTGTTGCCTCTTCTCTTGACCGCCTTCCTTCGTTGAAGAATCAACAGTCTGAGATTTCTTAGATTTTTCCCGTACATTTGTTCTGGACTTATTGAAATTCAACATGAGAACACGAAATTTCGTGGCGGATTTTAAAATGGAGGAAACAGGGAACTTAGTAATGGCGTCGGACTCGGAAGAAGAATCTCCAGGTACCAGACGCCCTTTGAAGAACAAATCATCCGAAGGAGAAAGGATAACATTTGGATCCACAGAATCACCACTGGAGCTAGAAGACAACTTGAACTTTATCTCGTCTCCCTCAATAATTTCATTGTCGTCTGATAAAACATCAGCGACAACTTCCTTATAGTTATGATTCTGCTCCTCGTCAAGCGTCGACGGTTCTTCCAAGTCGTTTTCACTGGCAAAGTCTTCAACAATAGCGGCGATACTCTGCTCATCTTTTGTCTGGTCTTCGTTGTCACTGTCATCCGGAAGAGTGAACTCCAAGTCGAAGAAAGGACCGTCGTCATCGTTATCATCGTCGGAGGAGTCTGAAGAGGAAGGACTAACAGCAGTCACAATGAGTCGTAGTCGTAGTGGTAGTAGAAGAAGAGGAATCGGAAATATTGTTATGCTGTATCTTCTTAGTAGAGTCTCGGACGGTAGAAGCGCCACCACTGCCACCCCCACCGCCACCGCCGCCGCGCCAGTATTTGAGCAAACTGAAGGAGTCCATTGTTGGTAGAGCCATAATAATAATAATAATGAAACAATAATAAAGCTGTAAAAAAAACACAGAAAATCAGAGTTGTTTTCTTCAGTGAAAGGAAAAGGAAGGTAGAAGAAGAGAAGGAAGAAAGAGAGAGAAAGTGTGAAGGTTTTTGTCACGGTTACTGTATCCAGTAATGGCGAAAGAAGCAGCGGACGAAGGTGGCAGAAGTAGCAGAAATAGAAATAAATACAAACAGACGAAGAGTTGTGGTGGGGTTAGGTTTCCTATTTTTTTTAACCTTGAAAAAGGGATTAAAGTTGAAAAAAATTATGTAAAAGAGCTAATATAATTTTTTTTTTCTTCAAAATTTGCCTAAGAAATGTAACATATACTAAATTATATAATTCTGTGTAACACTTACTTCCTATAGCCTGGATTAGCGTCCTAATACTAATTATAGATTTGGGATACTCACGGCTGACTATTTATTCTTATCTTTGTTAGAGAGGTATTTTAAATTGACTATAAATACGTAAATATACTTTTATAAACACTATATATTCTCATCTACTTTTAATGTGAAAGAGATAGATAATACATATGTGATATCTTGTCCAACATTGATAAATAAAAGTACTTATAATCAATTTAGAGTATCATTTTGGACCATAGAAGTCTCTCATACTTCTTAATCATAACACGGATTCCATGTTTGGATTGTAACAGTAAATAATCTTTATTCATTTAAACTCCTTTTACTTTATGGTAGATATTTTGACAAAAGGTTTGTTCTTTTTTATCTGTTAAAAAAAAAAAAAAAAATTTGGGGGGGGGTGTGTATGGTATAATACGGAGGAGAGGGAGGGCGGTGGGGAAGAAGGTGTTGGATGGAAGTTGCAGAGTGTTGCAGAAGGAGTCATGTGAATGCAGGCAGTCTGAGGTGTGGGTGGATGTCAGTGGGTTCTCTTCTTTCACCTTTGCGTTGCAGCAATATATATACATACATATATATATGTGTATATATATATGTATATTCTTAGGTGTGTAGAAATGGTACAAGTTAACTAACACGAATGTGGAAATAATAAAGAAATTAATTTAATGTTTGTTAGTTTTGAATTAGACCGTAGACTTTGTATTTCCTCTTCGTTGAATAATGAATATTCAATGCACTCTCTAGTCTAGTGATTACTTTTACATTATTGGTTTTTTAAAACGCATTTGGGTACCAAGAAATTTTTTCCTTTAAAGTTCTTTATGGTACCAAGATTTATTTCGAGTTGTGTTGGTGATGAAAATACAAATTGAAACGAAATTAAACAATAAGAATATTAGACAGAAAGATTTATGTAGTTTGATCAAAAGATTTATATCTCTATGACCACGATAAATTGTATTTCTCGTACTCACAATTAGAGTTTATAAATTATATGAATTATTATAACAAGAGTCAACGACTAAACTACGAGACCTCCATCGAAGCACTCGCACTCTCGGACTCTCGTAAGTAACGAGACAAACAAGAGTTGCTAATAATAATTATCAAACTCTACAGACTCAACAAATTTTACTTATAAAATCTAAGTTTTATTTAAAGAAAAATCTCACGTGACATTCATAATAAATTTTCCGATAGTATATTTTCTCATTGTAATATTTAATACCTATTTTTTTATTTATGAGATTTTAACTCAAAGATATATTTTTTTTAAAAAAAAAATGAAAAATAAAGCACTTTACATTTGTAGTAATGGATTCTTGGTTAAAAAGAGAAAGGAGGAAATCTTTGACATATTTTTCACCGTAGAAGAAGGAAAGGAAAGAACTATGCGTTTCACAGAGGAAATACTGGTTTGGTTAGGAATGATGATCAAAGCAATGGTCCTAAAGTAACTTTAGGTCAGTCTCAGTTAGGCTGAGGAGGTTTGAAAGCCCAATTTTTTATGCAAAATGGTCCAATTTTTGCAACTCAACTTTTGTCACATCAAAGTAAATTTTTTTTATTTCCTCCACTTTTACCAAAAGATGTAAAAGTCCTTTGCTTGTTCACGAGAACTATATTACTATTTGTACACCAACAACAATCAATAAATACATATTGCTCCAAATGTAAAGTTTCGAGTTCGAATTTTATCTATGAAGAGATAGGTGTAACGAGAACTTCTTCACCCAATATAGGTCTGAAGTGGCTCAACTCTAGTTTAGTTGGAATCCGATATGTCTATTGAACACGGATAAATTACAATATATATATATATATATATACATCGACAACATTTTTTTTTTGTCTTTTTTATCTTAAGTGAGATTAATTTGGATGTAAATTTGACTTAAATGTATCCTTTTAAGTAAAATTTTGAGTATAGAAAAATATGTGTTAGCAAAAGTTTCTTCTTAAAGAATTAAATTTAATTTCTTTACACACTTGTTCACGCGTGGAACGATCATAAATTCTTTTATCAAAATCAAAACGTGAATAATAATTAACAAATAAAATTTAACTTTTTAACACAAAATATCTACTTAAATAACCAAAGGTAAATATATATATATATATATAAGAGAGAGAGAGAGAGAGATATATATTACTTAGTAGTACTAATAATAATATACTTGCCCCACACCTTCCCATCACTATTCTCTTAAATAAATAAATTCCATGGGTTACATCTACTTGCCACGCCTCTCTCTCTCTCTCTCTATATAATATATATATATATATATATATATATATAGTTTTGACTTAGGTGAAAAGGTTTTTTAGGTCTTTGAAGTGCTCCACAAAATCATCCATTTCTCAATTTTGGTCCGACACAACAATTATAGCCAACATCCCTAGTTTGGATCTTACCCCAATATTCATTATTCCTCTTATCATTTTTTTGACGAGCAAAACATTTTTCTTTTATAAAAAAAAAAAAGTTCTAACTTTTGCATCCAAATTTAATTTCCATTCTGACACTCCAACTTAAATTTCATCCCTATCCAACACTTTATAAGAGTCTACTAGTTAAGCCATAAAGAAGAATTGTCCTTTTTAACTCGATCCGGAAAGTACGTACCTTATTGTTATTATATCAAATTATAAGTTTGACATTTATTATGAACGTTACGTAAAAGTTAAGATAAGACCGTATATGAGTTAGTTGTATTGTTGTATAAACAATTCATCACTTTCGTTTGTAGTTCTGTTATTGTATAAAGAGATCTAATAAGTTTAATACACGCTCCCGACTCACTTTACATTCATTTCTTTATTGTTCCGATCTCTCTGCCACAAGTGTATATGCTAGAGAAAATTTTGTAAAGAGAAAACGATATTTTATGATTTTATAGGGTTACAATAAAATTCAATCTTACTTTTATTTCTCCAACAAATGCAGCCACATATATATATATATATATATTCAATAACGTCACTTTATTGAATGTGCTTAATGTTGATCATGGGTTTATTTTTACACAGAAGATTATGATGAGTGAAGCAGAGAATTATTACCAATTAACATTTGTGGGAACAAATTTAAACCATTGCGTTTGTGGATTTTGGGAACAATTAGAAACATCATTAGCTGAATCGTCCAAACACAAGCATTTTCTGGTCACAACCGTGGAACTGGAAGAATTCCTCTCCAAGCATAGATATTTCCCTTTTCCATCATCATCATCATCATCTTCTCGGGATGCAATATGAAGCTTTGAGCTGGAAATCATTTCCCAAGAACTCGAAGAACAGTCGCTGGAAACTACAGCCGCACTGCCGTCACCAACTGCACTGAGGCACCCTGCCGCTGCTGCTGCAGTTGTCCTCTTCGACGACGTCATTCCCTTTACTCGGATGGAAGTACTACTATTTCCACCTTGATTATTATGATCCCAGCGGGTTAAGTTTTTCCGGCGACAATCGGTGGTGTAGAGGTGGTTGTCGCCGTCGTTGGATATCTGGATGCATTGGCCAGTTTGTGGATGATATAATATGTATTCCGTTGGATCATCCGACCTGAAATCTGCAGCATTACAGTAAAGAATTAATCTTTGTTTCAATTAATTAATTATCATTTCAATGATAGTAAAAGTTTAAATAGTATATATTCCAAAACGTCATAAATTCTAAATAATTATATAGATTTTTATAGAAATTTTTAAAATAATAATTTTCATTATAAACAAGATTTGATAATCTATATGGTATGTATATATGAGTATTTATACTTATTATTTTATAACGAAGACTATCTCAAAGATTTTAGAAAACTCTTTTTATATATATATATATATATATATATATATAATACTAATATAGTACTACTCACCCTGACTAATCTGTTTAACAAGATGCAGGCGCTGTTGAATAGACGAGTTCCTAAGATCTTTCCACTGAGAATCAAGCATTCCAAACACTTCCTCCGTATCTTCATTTCCTTGTCTAACCATATAGCTTCCTTGCAAAGCCCATAATCCCCAATCCATATCATACTCAGCTAATAACGCCATTAAGCAACTTAAATACCGATTATCAATTTCATGTTCGCCGCTCTGATTTACTCCAAATTCACTCAGAAACAAAGGGAAGAAGAAGAAGAAGAAGAGTCGATGAGAAAACCGGCACTGTCCAAGAACTTGCGGGTTTGGTTAGCACACAACGCATTGGTATCGGTCGTCCATTTTTGTTCTGATGGACTGAAGAAAGAGTACCAGTGCGCTTCGTACACTGTTTTTTTGTTATTCGTTACGTCCAGAGGCTTTTGTTTTAGGAAAGTAAGATCTGTATCGTAAGATAAACCGGAAATTATGACGAGAATTGATGGGTTTTCTTGGTGTATGGCGTTTTCTCCTTCTTTCATGTATCGGTACCAATCGTCTTGGTTTTGAAGTGGACCTCTGAGCTCATTTCTCATGCTTATACCTACAACCTGTATTAATATATATATATATATATATATATATATATATTTCAATTCATTCAAAGTCGTCCACAATTGTATCTTCCCTATCAAGAAAGTGATTTTTATTTCTTTTTTCCACCAAAATATGTAAATTAATCGGTGCAAAATTAAATCTTGATGGTAAATAATGATTAGTCAAGATTAGTTCATCCATCAAAATCAAGCGCTCCTTATTTTTCACTAAAATTGTCAATTTTTTTATTACTTGGGATCGAAAAAAATTTTAAATTTTTTTACATTTTAAATATGTGAGGCTAAATTCTAGAAATAAAAGAAAATAATGTAATGATTTCTTGGAAGAGAAAGAATGAACTTACATTGGTATTTCCCTTATACTGCTTAGCAACTAATGTAAGCCCTTGAATCCATTCCTTAGGATCAAAAAACGCATCACCAAAAAAACCATTTCCATCTTTCCCACTACAACACCACTCCGGTTTACTCACATGATTATCAAGAACCACCATAATTCCTTTCCCAGAAAGCCGATCAACCACCGCCTTCTGCACATCAACCACCGTGACGTTCAAGAATTCCGGGTTATTTTCCGCCACACCAGACTTAGCATCTTTAAGCCCCAACAAATCCAGCGACTGACCAACCGTAAGTGAACTGTAGTTTTGTCTAGTGAACATATAAGTAGACCAGGTTAAACGTACGCAGTTGAATCCCATGGAAGTTATTTTATCAGTTATGTACGATAATGATTGCTTTTGTAAACCTTCCATTATCATTGGTTCTAAATGTCCTGCCCAGTTGACACAACTTAGCTTTACTCTGTTACCTGTTGGTTCGTCGATAATCCATCTTCCGTTCGTCGAAAGTGGCAGCGGATTGCAGGTTCTTGTGAATGATGTCGTTGTTGTTGCGAGGAATAGAAGGAGAAAGATAGACATGGTCAGAGTTGGATTTAGAGATGTTCGGTAATATGATATATATATATATATATATATATATATATATATTCTGTGTGTGTATAGTGCCACGACTTAATTCGAAGGTTCACGAATTAGAGACAGCTCCTGCATATGAAATATATATAGATATATATATATATATATATATAAAAATGGTGTGACATGTAGAGATTTTACGGGGGAGGATTAAAAATATGTATATACACATATATCTGTGTGTGTGTGAGTGGCTAAGACATTTTCTAGAATATTTATAGTGAAAGTTTTGCATACGTAAAATTACATGTGGATAATTCGGTAGCTTGAAGGAGTTAGTGTGCGGACTCCTAATACTTTCTCAAAGGCGATTAATCGAGGTTTTGAATACCCTTGAGTGGTTAACGTCATGCTAAAAAGCTCTGGATCGGACCCTCACCCTCAAGTAAAAATTGAACTCCGCGAGCGCTCTACAAACCGAGTCCGGATTAGTCTCACAAAATAAGGTGAACACCCCCAAATGGGTATTAAAAAAAAAAAAAAAAAAATTACAGGTGGATGACATGCATGAAGTAAGGCTATAGCGGAGTTCCTATATGTATGTATTTTGTTTTTTTTTTTTTTTTGGTAAATCCTATATGTATGTATATAAATGACCAAAAACCGACCCGTCCGTACGAGTTAATTTTACAATTTAAAAAAAAAAAATCAAAATAATATTATATATATATTCTGACTGGACTGTCAAAGACAGAGTGTATTCTCTAAAGCCCATTTCAGAAAAGAAAAAGAAAATTAAAAAATACCCTAAGTTATGACCCAAATAGCTGGATTAGCCCAAAAAGTAAACGAAAGTTATTAAGGCCCAGTGAGATACATGGGTGAGTATTACTTTTGTGCCGTCGGCGAAGACGCCGGTGTCAGGAATCAGCAGAGAGGAAAGAAGCAAGAGAGAATGGCTTCTCCATTAAAGCTACTGCTATCGAGAAGAAGAACCTTGTCGATATTGAGGCCGTTCATACCTAAACATTCGAAATCATACTCGGTTCAAGGTTCAGTTTTATGTTCTTCTCTTCCATCTTCAAAACGCCTCCTCGAATCTCGCGATTTTGTTCCGGAACCCTTTGTCTTAAACCCCTGTAGCCATTCATACTCCAGAAGCTTCTGCTCGCGCAGCAGTTCTACTGTTGGAGATGATTTTCAAGGGCCTACAACTGCTGATTACCGGTATTTTTACGCTGCGCTTTATTTATAATATTTATTTGTACTCCACATTTTATTCTTTTGCGGCAAGGAATGAGTTTTAGGAATTTTGTGGTTTGTGACTGTGGATGTGCAATTACTAGCTAGATTAAACTTTTCTGACACTTTCCTGCTATTTCATTGGTGGATCAGGGGAAGAGGGATGAAATTTATTGCTGTTCTGGAGGGGTTAAAATTTCTATAAAGAACAATGTTATTCGTTGAGCTTTAGTTTCTTAGCTGATAAATTTTTAAGAAGGAAAGATATAACTTGTGTTTTCTTTTGTTGTTCTTGAGGCATCATCTACCAGATAATATAATCCATTTACAGTTCTATATTGCAGGAAGATCAGTATCATAAATTGGCAGATTCTACAATTCATGATCTTCTGGAGAAGATAGAGGTAGTTTCTATTTTTTTTTTCCACCCTAAAAGCTATTTTAATGAAATGTTATCTGATATTGCAAGAAATGGATTACTTTTTTGCAATTTTTTAAGCATAAATTATGTATTACTCTGCTTCAATCTCTTGAAACTTATTGGAATTTTATTTCTTGTCTTTCTTGTACAACAGGAATATGGTGATTCTGTCGATATTGATGGTTTTGACATAGACTACGGGGTAAGTCTGATCAAAGAGTATTTTAGTTGCACAATCCTGTTCATCATTTTTTCCTGGTTTTTATTTACAACCGTCTTAATTTGGCAGAATGAGGTCTTAACAGTGAAGCTTGGCGACCTAGGAACTTATGTTATAAACAAACAAACACCTAATCGACAAATTTGGATATCATCCCCTG
This sequence comes from Cynanchum wilfordii, assembly GCA_025388415.1. NCBI lineage: Eukaryota > Viridiplantae > Streptophyta > Magnoliopsida > Gentianales > Apocynaceae > Cynanchum > Cynanchum wilfordii. The sequence continues at coordinate 3,951,099 of JAHSUH010001581.1, forward strand.
TGAGGTACTAGTAATTCTTCAAACTTTTATGGTGCCTGTGACTATATAATAGACTAAAGACTCATTATTATGTGAATGATTGTTAGCATTTTATGGATTCAAACTAATTGTTTACTAATTGTCTCTAGTGAACTGCTATGGTATGGGTCACAGGCAGATTAATGTATATAGGAATGTATCTTGAACTAAGTTAAGCCTAAGCACCTAAGTCACTGCTTATGTTACTAAGTAAACTAATTGTTTACTAAGTACGCGAAAAGCTCTTTGTTCTTGTGTTATTATAATTTAGAAGATGTTCGATTAAAATACATCACTAGAGATAGTAAAGGGGTTGATCAATAGTCATGGTAGTCTTTCTCCCATATTGTTATACTTAAATGCTTAATTTCCTTGTGGGAGTTGTTTATTCCAAATTGATTTTAATCTTCCAAAGATGGATACATGAAATGTGAATAACATTCATATTGGATCTTATTCTTCATTTTTGTTCTTTTGATTCATTTGAATCCTTTTGCAGTGGACCATCAAGGTTTGATTGGGATCCAAATGCTGAATCTTGGGTTTACCGGAGGACCAAGGCAAATTTATTTAAAGTTTTAGAAAGTGAGTTGGAACAACTTTGTGGGCAACCAATTAATCTATCATAGATTTTTCTTCTGTACATTGTATTACAATTTTCACTTCCCATCATGTCTGTTCTTATGAAGTTCATGTTATCTTTTTGTTTTACCCATCAGCTGACCTGTATACTCAATTCTATGGTGTCAATAATATACAAAATGTATGTAACTCAGCTTTTATTATTAGTTCAGAATCTTGGGTTAATCCATTATTAAGAATAGTATTAGTACAGAATCATCAGAATATACATGTGACAAGGCCATTAAATTGACGGCCGTTTGTTTACAAATCTCATCTGCACTCTCATTATCCACAGATTAAAGGGCAAAAATCAATTTTCTTCCAGCAAATCTGAAAACGATCTGTTGTTATGCCATTGTTACATAATCCTGTGGCTTACTCTGATTCATCAAAATCTTCAACTAGAAAGTATTACATGAACTCAATGGGAGGAGACTTAACACCACTATGGAAAAATAAACTAAATCCAAATTCAAGACTAAAGTTGCTTATTCAGAGGGAAGGTCTCGAGGTATCTTTACTTGGACCTTTTCTGATCAGACACCCGTGCTCCCATAATCTTGCAGACAGGTTCTTCCAGTGGGCGAATAGCCATTAAAGCTGGATGGACATTTAGGTCACCTATTCTTATCTTCTGGCCAACATCCAACTCACTTAAATCCACATCAATGTATGGAGGGACAACATCTGGAGGACACAGGAATTTAGCTGTTCTTTTGATAATGTTCAAATAAGCACCTGCAAGGAATATAAAATATGTTACATATATACATGACACATCATAGCTTCAAAAGGGAGCCAGCATAGGAAGAAGGGAATTGGACAGATTCATTCAGACATTCAACATATTTACTAACATCAACTTCCATAACTGGTCATTTCACAAGTCTGACCATACAAAAGTGTTCCAACCCAAGAGCAGAACTACTTTATTTGAAAAACATAAACCAACCAGTAAATCCTTTTTGACTCTCCTTTAGAAGACATTCAACAACCAAGATGCAGAAACTTTACCTTTTATGTCATGGCTTCACAACCCATCTTCTTTCTCTACTTATCCAAACAGTTGAATGCAACATTTCACTTTTTCAAAGAAAGGAAAGTGAAATTTTATAAAGATTTCATTTTTATGGATATAATAACTAAAACATTTCTAGGAAATGTATACAAGAAAAACACATTTGAACTTATCTTCCATACACTTCATTACATCAAACTGAGCCATACTTAATTCAAAATAAGCTCTAACCTAAGACAAAAGAACCTAAAATTTAACGAGAGTTTGTTCATACCTTTTTTAAGACCAGGAGAAACATCATCTCCTCTAAACACAATAGGAACTTCAACCTTCAATAGAGCTGTTGATGGAGCCCTTATGAAAGTAACATTAAGCACTCTATCTGAGCCCGCTTCCTGATGAAGCTGATGGCAGGAAAATGAAGGATTTAGTTAGATTAGGTCTAAGCTGAAAACAGTGTAGATAATTCAAATATTATCTTGACAGAATCATTCATTTTCTAGATTGAACGTCTATTTGTGAAAATATGCAGATTAAATACATCCAATTAGTATAATGAACCATCAGACATGCAAAATCCCATAGGACCAGATGTTTCGTTAAGAAGAAGCTAATTGACTTAGAAATTACTATTTCAATCTGAGAATAATTCTTGAAGCCTAAGGTTGGGAATTGCTTGACCTCATTAAGAACTAAATACTTGGTTGTATCATATGCTTAGTAACTGGTTGGAACCATAAGAATAGTACTTTGACATCCGTTTCAGCAGATTTTTGCACAATGAGTTCATCAATTTCAGTATAAAACAGTGGTTTAATTATTTCAAGAAACCTAAAGAATTGTTAGAGTTCTATACATTAACATAAACAATTTTCTTTTTAGCATTGTCAATTTCACTAATCAAGAAGAAACAAAAAAAAAGTTAGCAACTTTAGGAAAGGAAAAACAGGTAGAAGAGACAGCATACCAATCTGGGCAGAACTCGGACTTTCTCAATAACTTCATCTGACTCAAACTCAGGTCGGACCTCAAGATCAAACAATCTCGAGAGGAAAAATGACCGTCCCAGTAAGCCTACAAGCTTCTTGATCTGTTTATCCTGTACAGAAATGAGCCTCTTGTTCCCTCCATGCTGCCCATCTTCTTGTTCAAACACTATGCTAGGAACTCTACCTACTTTTCTTTCTTTAGCGCTAATAATCCTTCCGCTCCTGCCGCGTGGAACTGCAAAAATGGTTTCTGCGTATTTGGGGTCAGGTCTTGGAAACCCTGAAAGGTACGTGAGCGTTTCGACAGTCGGAGTTTCAATTGGGTCTTGAAGGACAGCTGCCGCGGCGCCGGATTGACTGAAATGACGGAGTTGCTGGTGGAGAGTTTTGGCCACCAGTGTTCTCCGGATCAACATTTGAACTGAAGCTGCAGCTTTTATTAATTTTCAATCTTTTTTACCTTGTCGGGCCTTACTGTTCGACTGTGTGATAGAGAAAAGGAGGCGGAGGGAGGTCGGAGGTCGGAGATCGGAGATTGAGGTGGCGGAGGGTTTTAGAAGGGTATTTGATTGGTGCTGGATTCAGAGGGGAAGAAAATGCAGGGAATTGGGAAGACGATCACTTGTATCGTATTGGGCTTGGGCTTAATTTTAATGAATAAGGATTACTGGATTCTACTTTGGGTTTCTATTTTTTGGGCCTGAACGGTCCACAATTCCATATTTTTTCTATTTCTTGATCACTTCAATAAAATTCTTCCTTAAACCTTGCACTCTCAGTCCGACTAATTCTCGTTTGAACTAAATAGGTTCTCGTTTTAAATTTTAAATAGTTATATATGTGAGTATGAATTTGAATATACAACTTCATTTAAGTTATTAGAGTTTCTTTTCACACACGCCTTAGGGTTGAAACTGGAAAGGAGCACATTTTATAACCAACCATTTGCCTGTAATGAGAGATCATATGTGATACAACATCTCATACAATAAGTATGTATAAGATGTATAATGAAACCCCAAGGTGCATATGACTTAGTAAGAAACTCTCCTAACTTATGAAGTTTTTAGGATGGAACCCTAACTTGAGGCTAGAGCTTACCTTCCTGCAATAGACCTATATGACTTGAATGATGATTAGTTTGGATGTGGATATGACTTAAAGTATAATAATATATAAAAATATGTATACGTTCTCATTATCAACTCTTGTTTGGTACAACGATGTTGAATAGTTAATTATGAGTGTCGCGACCACTATTGCCCTTGGTTAGACCAAAAATAATAATTTTTTAATCAAATAGTATGTCTACCAAAAAAAAGAAGGGGTGGAGGAGGGGTGTGGCCTATTACTCTCAATGGATAAATAAATAATAATAAAAAAACTCTTTATTTGTATTGGCAAATTCATTAATCTCATGTATCTTTCCACAAACAACATGTGGGTCTAATAACTTTTTTATACAAATATTATCGAAGAAATTTGATTGGAAAATGTGTTGGAAATTTTGTGTTTGGATGTTAATGCATCGTCCCTTTTGTGGTTGTCTGCTTTACCTACTTTGACCCCTTACTAATAATAACTACTATTCCCGCCCCTTTTCTTTTTTCTTCATCCCTTTTAATTACTCTCTCAAATTATATATATATAAGTTAATTCAACCAAAACACACATTAATATTTGTGTGTTTTTTTTTTTAATGTTACACCATTCACTATTTAAAATCATTATTTCAAATAATTTAGACTCGGTTTAGTTGTATCTAAAGAATCTAACTCTTACTTTAAAATTCAGTCTGGATTATGTCAAAAGAGTCTAACTCTTATATGTACAATGGATCGAACCCACAAGCTAGTGTAACATTTACAATGCATCTTTTCATTGTGTCAAGTTAATGACTTAATTTTTATATTTTTTGAAATAATGTATTTTCTTATATCCGATAAATAAAATGAGAGGAAGTAGTTTTTTTTTTTTTTTGTTGGTTGCCCACCCGGTTCACCGAAGCTTTGTCTCGACTACATCCGGATCCGACCCGTATCGCGCACCTGGCTATGGTAGGTGAGTCTCCCAGCGGAAATTTTCTGCATTCACAATGTCTCAAACTCGAGACTTGTTTAAGCGGAATCAAACCGTTTACCATTCATATTTTGTATAGGTAAAATAATAATTCAATTATTTATTTATAAAATTTGCCCCCATATATATATATATATTGGAAGATAAGTCTCCTAATATGGAAATTTTTAGGGATGAGCAAATTTCTCCAACTTTGGAATACTAGAACTTGTTGATGGAATGATTGATGAACCCAAAATTTTCGTGATTTCACGTGGTTTAGTGCACTTGATTTTAGTACTAATACTACTTTAAATAAATAAGATTGAATAATCAATGTTGTTAATATTTTCTTTGGATTGTACTTCCAAAAAAAAAAAAATGTTTGGTTTTTCTAATTTCAATAACACATAATCCCCCTTTTTCACATATGTTTATGAACAAACTTTTAACAGCTATTATCATAATCCTCTCTAATGCCACACAATACAATTTTACATAAATTATTATTTTTACTTTGGCACGAGATACCTTATATGACTCTTAAACTATGAAAAAATAACTTTAAATCAAATGCATATCTAAACTAATCTATTTTGAGTCGGGTTGGTCCCTTATGAGATGCAACTCTAATCTTCAATTTTAAATAAGTGCATACATGAGTTGATATTCGAACTCTCAATCTCACTTAAACAAAAAAAAACTCTAATCTTTACCGGCTCCATGTAACTTGGGGTTAGCAATTATTATTTTTACTTATATTCATTGGTAGACCACTTGTTGGCTTAACACAAGGCCCACTTAGATGATGTGTGTCACAATCAAATAAAATAAAGATTCTATAAGATTCAAAATTAAAATATTTATGTAATGTAATTACGTGGAAGGCAGCCTACGCTACAATGCATTTTTTCTTCTTCTTAAGAGCTAAGGCTGGCACCAGTCAACTTTATTATTTATAAAATTTATTATCCTTATTATTATTATTATTTTTTTTAAATCATTCAATTTTTATAAAAATTTATTTATATGAAAAAATAAACAAAAGTAAATAAACAGTTTAAAACTGTAACAAAACATATTTTAGTTGATAATAATCTTATTTATAAATTCTGTTTTATAAGTTTTTTTTGGTGGGTAAAGAATTCATCTTTATAAGTTTGAAATATAATAGATATGAAAATGCATCAAATATATATAAATATATATATATATATATTTTTATATATATATATATATATAGTCTTTAGCTTAGCACAATGAGAAAGCTCATTGTGAATGTTACAAGAGGTCGAATGTTTGACACTCGCTGTGAACGCCATTTAAGAGCTAGGGTGAGGTTTTGTCCGAAGTAAGAGTTATACTTTACGTGCACAACTCATATCAAATCTGAATTAATTAGAGTCTAGCTTCGGATATCGGATGTTATAAAAAAAAAAATCCAAAAATCATATTTAACGTATGTCTAACCATATCCAATTCACGTCAATTTTCATGAAAATTATATACATACGTACATATATATATATATATATAAATAAAATTTTGAATGAAAAATGACGTACGGTTGTAATCGAGAGTAGTACCTAATCAACACCCACACTCATCTACACTTCTTCCATCTGTCTTTCAACACCCTATATGCAATATATATATATATATATATATATATATATATATATATATAGTCATATATTAATATATCTCTGCCATACCGACACTGCATCATGAAAAGGATAGTTTTGGAACAAAAAGTTGTTTTAAATTTTTCATTCATTGTTAATATATATATTTGAAATTTTGTAATTACAATAACTAACCAAATTTTAAATTTTTTATTTAATAGTGTGATGGTTGAAAACAAATTGTTTATAACACAGAGTAAAGATATTTATTTAATTTATATAAATGGTAAAAAAAAAAATGGCGGAAGTATTAATTTTAATTATTTTTTTTTTGAAATAGGAGATATTAGTACTTACTGTAAACATTCTAAAATGTCAATTATACCCTCGTGTTTCGAGTAACTTCTACACACTCAACCAAAACCCAAATGCTCTATCCCGACCTTTGAATCTCAACGCCATCAACGTTCTCGATTTCATCTCAAATCGGCCGGTGTTGTATATAATCTCTAACAGCAATAACACCCCTACCTTTTCATTCATATCTTAATCTTCAAGTTTCATCGCATTTCCTTTTTTTCTTTCTTTCAATCAATTCATTCTGCTGCTGTTACCCACTAATAAATCCCTATTTTCTTCTTAATCATCACGATTATTATCAAATCTCTGAATAGAATATTGAATAGGATTATTTTTTCTCTTCTTTTTTTTTTTTTTTTTTTTTTGGTTGGTGTTGTTGTTGATTCTAGCAGCAGATAAGCGCAGTTCGTTTTGTTTAGAATCAATCAGTGATGGCGGATCATGGAGAGGATTCTAAGGTGGAGACTGTGACGGAGAATTTGGCTGACAAAGTCCGTGTGCGTGATCGTTCTTCTTCTTCTTCTTCGTCTTCCGACTCTGATGATGATAAGAAGGATTCATCCCTTAAGGCTAAGATTCATCGCATATTTGGCAGAGAAAGGCCTGTTCACAAAGTCCTCGGTGGCGGCAAACGTAATTTCTTTTTCCATATTTTCTTTGCCCGAATACTCAGTGTTCTGTTTTATCCCTTTTTCTTATAGTGCAGTTATTGTCGTTATACTTTACTAGTACCTTCCCTGAATATGGAGGAGGAGCTTCGGTTTTCTCCTCATCTGGAGAAAAAAAGGTTTGGAGGAGTTTTTTTTGGATTTTTTCCCCCTGTTTTTGTTTTTGGGGTACATGAAATCATTTCTGGAAGACTCGGAGGGGGTTACTCTTCTTAATTATTCTATCAATAATTTTAATACGGAAATTCCGTCCTGTTTTTAAGCTAGATATAGGGATCTGGATCTATTTTGATGAAGAAAAGGAAAAAGCTAATGTTATGAACTAGGTGAGTGAAAAACATGATTAACTTTTTGGTTGTCATTTGAGAAAAGGATTTTGTAGGATTGGTTCTATTGAAAGTTGAGCTTCTTTTGGTTCCATAAAGGTTTCTAATTATCATTTCTCTTAGTGTTTTTCCTTTTCAAGGTTCATTCAGGCCTAATAATTTAGTACTATATTATTATGTAGTTAAAGTTCCTGACGAAGTAATAATTTAAATGGTTGAAAGTAACTTACCAAAAACCAAAAATAAAAAATAAAAAATAAATAAATGGTAGAAAGTAACTTTTCTTGACCAAGCTTTGTACTGTTCACCATGTATAATGTGAATGATCTTGTCTGGTGTTGCAGCTGCTGATGTGTTTATGTGGAGGAACAAGAAAATATCAGCAGGAGTCCTTGGTGGTGCCACAGCTATCTGGGTTCTATTTGAAGTTTTAGAGTACCATTTGCTGACCTTTGTTTGCCATGGTTTGATGCTTACTCTGGCGGTGTTATTTTTGTGGTCTAATGCTAGCTCTTTCATCAACAAGTAAGAGATAATTTCTCTTATAAAATTTTAATCATTCTGCTGTTCGTGGGCACGATTGTTTGATCATTTCCCTATGCAGGTCACCTCCTCGCATTCCAGAAGTTTCTGTACCTGAGAAGCTTGTTTTACAGTTTGCATCTGATGTGAGAATCACAATCAATCAAGGCTTTTCGGTGCTGAGGGAGATTGCAACAGGAAGGGATCTCAAGAAATTTCTTTGTGTATGTTCTCCTATTTTTCGAATTCTTCTTATTTAAAAAAAAAAAAAAAATCAATTTTGCTCTTAATGAATTTTATTAATGGATCAGGTGATTGCTATATTGTGGTTTTTATCATTCCTGGGCAGCTGCTGTGATTTCTTAACTCTTTTCTATATAGGTAGTTTCATTACCCAAAATTATTTCAGAAGTTAGTGTGTTATTGTTGTTGGTGTTAACTGTGTTCATGGTTTTGGAAACAGCTGTTGTGTCACTCCATACTCTTCCAGTCCTCTATGATAAATACGAGGACCAGGTTGACTCGGCTGCGGAGAAAGCACTTGCAGAGATCAAGAAGCAGTATGCAGTTTTTGATGCAAAGGTGTTGAGCAAAATCCCGCGAGGGCCACTGAAAGACAGGAAGAAAGATTAAGAAGAAGGTGGCTGATTAAGAGCTGGTTCTTTCTCGACTCAGCTTGTGATATGCATTTATGATTTTAGCTGTTAAAGAATGTTTTGCTTTAGTAGTGTCTTGTCTATGTGTTTACTTTTCCTCTGGTTAGCTGAACCTAAAAAATTAAACGAATCAAAGATAGTTTTGTAAATGCACCTGTCGGATTTTATGAAATTTTCAATGTGAATGTTTCTCTCTAGCAGTGTTATTTTCACGCTAATGGTTATGATGCAGAAGGGTTTAACAATTGTTTATGATGTTTATATGCAAGGATAAGACTTTTGATAATAACTAAAATGAGTGTAATAATTGTCTATGGTTTTGAGAGATTGAGTGAATATAGAGGTTTTTGTTAGATGGAAAAATCAGCCATCACTTGTTGAATTTTTTGAGAATTCGCATGCTTCTCAAGAAACCTTTTAGCTAAGCAAATAGTTGAAGGGTGAAGATTAGTGAGGGAGGCATTGTTCACGGGAGTTGCAAGAAAATTGTTACAATGGTGGGGAGAGTGGCACGCGACAAAAAGTTTGCTGGGTCGAAGGAAGGAATTTGGAGAGCAGTGTTGTAATATATATATATATATATGTGAATACTGGAGCCCCTTTTGACATTTGAAAGAATGTAATGTTATGATAACTTACCTTTCGACTAGAAATTACGTAGAAAAAGCAGCCTGAGCTTCCTTTAATTACTACAACGCAGGTAAAGTCAGAAAGAAAGCCCTTAGGCCCAACACCAATTTCATCTCATCCAATGACCTTTGAATCAATTCTTTAGCCCATCTCCTCACCCGTGGGATGTTACTGAGGCCAAGTCATATAAGGTAATCCTCTTCCTTAGCCGCTAACTGCTCTGAGAGCCTCTTCCCCGTAATAAGCCTGAGAGCTGAGTGAGGACCTTATTTGAGATGCTTTTTTCCTTCCAAAGCGAAATAATCACTCCTGTAGCTTATTGCGCTCGATCTACATCCCTACCTAACTCGATTAAGCTTTTCATCTTACACACAGAAGGTTTTTGCTATCGTATTGCGGGTTTTCCACTTTGTTCAGTTACATTAGGGCTTTATACAACTCTACCTTGGTGATTAAGTTTCGCTTTAGTTGGTGTGAAATGAGCTGATTCTGGTATAGGAGGTCTTGTCGGTATGGAACCTACCCTTCCGGAGTGAAGGATTGTCATCCTATAGCCGAGTGTTTTTAATTAATTTGGTTTAGAGTCGAGTGAGTGATGAAGCTCATGATTCTGCCGTTAGTGAGAAGCAAGTAAACTCTATAGCCCTAAACTAAAGGAGCAGGTCAAGTTCCTTCAGCTTGAGGGATAAATTACGTGGCTGACCTGCCAGTCCATCAAATATCGTAGTTTATCCTTAAGAGCAGGAGGTTCCTTGTGTGAAACTTAGATGTTGAAGCACGCACCCTTTATCTTAGGTAAGGAATCAAAGGCAACGAGCCAAACCCAGTTGTTTTTAGGAAGCAACCTCTCCCCCCCCTGTGGGTTCCCCCCGGGTGTAATCCCTTAACGGCCTTTAAGCCCCTCTCACCAACGGCACTCGACACCAATCCCGGGGAGGATTCGGCCATTTACTACCGCTAGAATAGAATCAGACTAGACTACTGAGGGTTTCCAGCATACTTCATCGAATCAATAATCAACAAAGCCATAAATATCCAAAAAACACAATACTTGAAGGGAGTGCCCCCATCAAATCTTACATAGTCTAAACTAACAATTCCCATCATATCTTAAAAAGAGAGTACCCCAACCCCCACCCGTCGCGAAAAAATGGTCAGGTCTGCTGACACCTGACCCTATATGAAATATGTCAATATTTCCGGCTTACATTCTTCCTGCTTACTTTCTTCTGGCTTACTTCCTTCCGGCTTACTTCCTTCCGGCTTACTTCCTTCGTCTCCTCCTGCATATAATTTATTCCATCGTCTGAGCTCTTGCATCTCGTATCCCTTGGAATTAAAGCTAGAATGAACCTATAACAAGAAACCCTTAATTATCATCCATGATCTATAAACACTTGTGTAAGAAAAGAAAAGGGTGGAGGAACCTATTACCTGTTTCTTTGCTTCCTTGAAATCCTCCATGTTCAATGGCCTGATATCAATAATTCTTCCTTCCTTAGCTTCTTCAGCAACCTTGCTGCATTCAGCTTTATCTGTAGCTTCTTTAGAAACTTCGCTGATTATAGCTTTGCCTTTGTCTTCTTTTCTAGATATATCGCTGCTTTTATCGTTGCTCTCTTTCTCCTCCTGGGAACATTTAAAAGGTTCATAATTTCCTATTGTTCTACAATGCAAGTAAACGTCCAAAATGGGAAAAACACATTATCCACTCACTAACTCCCTCAGTCTTTCTTTCTGTATGAATTCTGTGACTGGCCGTAAAGCAGCTGTTGTGCACAAGTTCTGCCAGTAAAACACATTTGTTAGAGAAATTCTGTAGTTTACACGAGAATGATCACGAAGCTGTAAAGTAAAAATTACAACCTTTAGGTCACTTGCTGTGTACCCTTCAGTCATAGTGGCTAGTTCCTTGAAATCTATCCCTGCATCCACCCTTTCCTGTTTTTCTAGCAAAGTTCTAAATATAGTTTCCCTACTCTGCGCCGTTGGTATATCAACCAAGATCCTGACAAAAAAATAAATAAAAATGAAGAACTAGTGAAGATGTAACTCACCAAATATTCAATACATCGAAAAAGAAAAAAATGCAGAATCCCCAGGGATCGTTGGTGATGTGTTAAGTGACAACAAGTACGTAGTAAAAGTAGCAGCAGGCACACAAACATAATACCTTCTCTGAAACCGTCGAATTACAGCATTATCTAGGTCAAATGGTCGATTGGTTGCACCAAGAACCAGAATATTCTGGTCTGCGTCTGTCATCAATCCATCCCAACAAAGCATGAACTCATTTTTAAACTTTCTATCGGAGTTTTCTTCAGATTCATAACGCGCGGAAAGCAAGCTATCAACTTCGTCAATAAAGATAATAGTTGGAGATACTTTAGCAGCAACAGAAAAGAGCGTCTGGACCAATTTCGCACCTTCACCGATCCATTTTGATCGGACAACGGATGCGGTGATGTTAATGAAACTTGCTCCGGCTTCTCTTGCAATGGCCTTGGCCAGCATAGTTTTACCTGTTCCAGGAGGTCCAAACAGCAATATTCCTTTACATGGATTTAAAATCCCACCTTTGAAAAGTTCAGGTCTTCTAACTGGATTCATCACTAGTTCTTGAAGGGATTCTTTAATATCATCTAAGGCACCAATATCATTAAATGTCACATTAATCTTATTGGCTGTTATAACTTCTGACCTTATGCGCTTCTCGAATTTATTGTCAGCCTTCTACAATTAAACAACAGAAATAATGCTAAGTCCATATATAAATACACATAAGTTTGAGAAAAGAAATAGTTACTCTATCACTGGACTTACTGGAGGCTGCCCACCATCCTTCTTAGGGGCATCGTTCTTTTTGTCATCCTTCTTTTTGTCACCTTTCTTAGTGTCATCCTTCATAGTGTCTTCCAAACTAGTTCATTGATCATAAAAAGTTGCAAATCAGCAAGCTTCACCACAAATAGAACCACAGGGAAAAAAAAAAAAAAAAAAAAAAGAAGAAGAAGAAAAGGAACTAGGACAGCGGAAGAAAAGGAAACAAACTTTTTTACCTTCTTGCTGGGATAAGAAGTTTTCCATTTCTGTATTCTGGTTTTTTGTTGTTCATCAGATGAGAACATATTGCTGACACAACAATTTCTTCTATATTATTACTGAGGGCTATTGTATCTGTCACACGGAGTGATCCAAGATCATCACACTCAATGTCATTTGCTGCAAGTACTTCAAGCAAGTGGTTTTTTATGTCCTCATACTGGATTGTTTTCATATCTTCTTCCAGTTGAGTTTTCCAACTCACAAGCCTGGTTTCATCTTCAGGTGGTCTAACTTCAATCTGGTAAGAAAACACAGAAGCAAGCTGCTGCTCATTTACTTGGTCTTTGTTATTTTCAGTATGGACAATTCTTGAGCCAAGAATCAGCACTGGTCCCTTCAATTTCTTCAACATCTTCTGAAATAAGAAGTGTATTCTTTCTGATATGCAAAAGAATTTCTCCACATCTCTAAGGTACAGAATAAGGGGACTGCCTTTGGATGCTTTAGACAAAACCTGCAAGGATAGTAATACTCTGCCAAGATCAGTATACTAAAAACCAATTGGTAGTAGCAACCAAAAGTAGCACAAACTTAAATTAGAAAGTCTATTAGGAGATAGATAAAGACCTTATATAGTGCCTTTATAATAAGTTTATCATTAAAAACCCAGCTGGTTGTATGCTTGATTGGAGCTACAAAAAGGAATTCAAGAATTAAAAATTGATTAGAAGAGAAAATTAAGAAATTACTGTCATGTTTACAATATCAGCTAGAACTCTTTTTTATTTTTTAATTTAAAAGAAAAAAATAAAAAAGAAATAGAAAAAGGAGATTGTCATACCATTTCCTTCTTCACTAGACACCCGCGGTGTTGCTTCAGAGTTGGATCTTTTGCTTGCTGCTCCACATTTGCTACGAATCTGTTTAAAACGAACAGAACAAAATTGAAACACATTTAATAAGTCAGGATTTCAGTACTAAATTGTGCCACCTGACGGATTTTCACCTTTTACCCATTTATCCAAAAAAAACTAACCTTAAATGAAGAGACATCTAAGAGTAACAAGTCGGAGTGAGAGAAATTAGCTAAAGCTTTGGCAAGCGTTTGCTGGTAAAGTTCTGAAACAAAACAAAAAATATTGAAATTGAAAAACAGAACAATAATGAAAATTATAACAAACACGATTCAAAATTTTTCACAAAAAACAACGAACCAGAAGGGCCTGATAGCAAGATTGTTTGACTTGCAGGAGAGAGATTCCGCGTATAATGGGACAAGTCAGCTTCGGTAAAGTGAAGGAAGGCTGCATTTTTAAGCATAACTTCAATCTGTTCACTGAAATTGTTACAAAAACACAAAATTGGATACCATATTAAACTATTTAAAATATATAAATATATATAACCGAAAAGTAATTGAGATAATTACCTGACATAGTAAGGGAATTGATCGAAGGTAATTCTGTTATCTTCGCTATAAATAATAAGATTACTCATCTCTTCCACTAATTTCTCCGTCGAAGAAAAGTTTCCCATTGCCCATTTAGTTATCCGGGGAATAGTCAATCCCAGTCCAAACGCCACACAAGCTATACTAGCTACACCAGCGACGGCAACTAATTGCTTGTTGTTCATCTCTCTTCCAATAAAAATAAAATTCTTAAATTTCTATCCAAATCCAAATTAGAAAGCACCGGCCTATATCATCAATCCTTTTCCTTTAAAAGAAAGAGGAATTAATCTCCTCTCCTTCAGACCGACTGAATTAGATAGAACAGAAACGATGAAGAAGGAATTCGTACGCAGAAGTTCCGATCAAATTCAGTTGTGAAAATTGAAACGGAAGGGCTGGGATCGCGGTGGTGACTGGTGAGGAGGCGGCAGAGCAGAGAGCTTCTCAGTTTGAAAAAATTAGGGGGAGGCAGTTGTTCAATAGTAAGTCATTTCCCGCTATATATACAAGTTTCGTTTTTTTTTTTATAAAAATAATAATATAAAATTAAAATTGAAGTTGGGGACCAGCTGATGTCATCATCAGCATGCTTTTTTTCCCTCAAAGTAGGTGTCACAAAATATGTGTGACTTGAAATTCTCGAAGAATATTATCCATTATTATATGTGTTTGTACCAAAAAAAAAAATAAAAATAAAAATAATGTAAACTGTAACATATTCTTTAAGTGTGGAGTTAGGGTCATCTTAAAATTGAAGTTGGGGCCCAGATGATGTCATCATCAGCATGCTTTTTGTAGTGTCACAAAATATGTGTGACTTGAAATTCTCGAAGAAAATTATCCATTATTCCCATGTTATTATGTGTTTGTACCCAAAAAAAAAAAACAAAAAAAAAAAAAAAAAACAAAAAAAATAATGTAAACTGTAACATATTCTTTAGGTGTGGAGTTTTTTTTAAGTGGTTAGAGTTACCTTAAAAAGTTTTGAGTTAGGTTTTCATCTTCAAGTAAGAGTTGAATTTTGCGAATATACCTCAGATCGAATTCAGATTATTATGAGTTCGAATATCGGATGCTTAAGAAAAAAAAAAAATAATAATGTAAACTGTAACATATTCTTTAGGTGTGGAGTTCTAATTCATTGGCTAATCTTTAATAAAAAAAATGGCAAATTCTCTTTTATTTTTCTGTTCGGCCCTTACTCAACATCATATGATTTCTCAAATAATTTACTATTGAAGTGAAGTTACTTCTCATTCTCCTCATATCTCGTTTATTCCTTTTGGATTCAAAAGAAAAAAAAAAAAAAATTAAACCTTGGGGAATATCCATTATTATAAACCCCTTTCCAGCATACTTCATTGAATCAATAATCAAAAAAAAAAAAAAAAAAACCATTAATACCCAAAAAACACTATACTTGCAAGAAAAATTTGCCTACTAAAACTAACAATTCCCATCAAATCATAAAAAGAGGAGCGTCACAGTCTCCCCAACCCCTGTGACCCTACAGGAAGTATGTCAATATTTCCGACTTACTTTCTCCGTCTCCTCCTGCATATAATCTATTCCATCGTTTTAGCTTTTCCATTGCAAATCCCCCGGAACAAAAGCTACCACCAATCTGTAACAATAAACCCTTGATTATCTATCATCCATGGTCTATCCATAAACACTTTTGTAAGAAAAGAAAAGGGTGGAGGAACATATTACCTGTTTCTTTGCTTCCTTGAAATCCTCCATGTTCAATGGCCTGATATCAATAATTCTTTCCTCCTTAGCTTCTTCAGCAACCTTGCTGCTTTCAGCTTTATCTGCAGCTTCATTAGAAACTTTGCTGCATATAGCTTTGCCTTTGTCTTCTTTTTTAGATATTTCGCTGCTTTTATCTCTGCTCTTTTTCTCCTCCTGGGAACATTTAAAAGGTTCATAATTGTCTATTGTTCTACAATGAAGGATTAATGCAAGTAAACGTCAAAATGGAAAAATATATTATCCCCTCACCAAGTCCCTGATAAGTCTTTCTTTCTGTATGAATTCTCTGACTGGCCGGAAAGCAGCTGTTGTGCACAAGTTCTGCCAGTAAACACAATTGTTAGAGAAATTCTATAGTTTACACGAGAATGATCACGAAGCTGTAAAGTAAAAATACAACCTTTAGGTCACTTCCTGAGTATCCTTCAGTCATAGTGGCTAGTTCCTTGAAATCTATCCCTTCATCCACCCTTTTTTGTTTTTCTAGCAAAGTTCTAAATATGCTTTCCCTACTCTTCACCGTTGGTAGACCAACCATGATCCTGACAAAAAAATAAAATAAAATGAAGAACTAAGTGAAGATGTAACTCGTCCAAACATTCAATACATCAAAAAAAAAAAAAGCAGAATCCCCAGGGATAGTTGGTGATGTGTTAAGTAACAAAAAGTACGTTGTAGGGGTAGCAGCAGGCACACAACATAATACCTTCTCTGAAACCGTCGAATTACAGCATCATCAAGGTCAAATGGTCGATTGGTTGCACCAAGAACCAGAATATTCCGGTCTGCGTCTGTCATCAATCCATCCCAACAAACCATGAACTCATTTTTAAACTTTCTATAGGAGTTGTGTTCAGTTTCGTAACGTGCAGAAAGCAAGCTATCAACTTCGTCAATAAAGATAATAGTTGGAGATACTTTAGCAGCAACAGAAAAGAGCGCCTTGGACCAATTTCTCACCTTCACCGATCCATTTTGATTGGACAACGGATGCGGTGATATTAATGAAGCTTGCTTTGGCTTCTCTTGCAATGGCCTTGGCCAGCATAGTTTTACCTGTTCCAGGAGGTCCAAACAGCAATAATCCTTTACATGGCTTTAAAATCCCACCTTTGAAAAGGTCAGGTCTTCTAACAGGAAGTATCACTAGTTCTTCAAGGGATTCTTTAACATCATCTAAGGCACCAATATCATCAAATGTCACATTAATCTTATTGGCTGGTATAACTTCTGACCTTATGCGCTTCTCAAATTCATTGTCAGCCTGATCCAATTAAACAACAGAAATAATGCTAAGTCCATATATAAATACACGTATAAGTTTGAGAAAAGATAAATAGTTATCTCTATCACTGGACTTACTGGAGGCTGCCTACCATCCTTCTTAGGTCATCCTTCTTAGTGTCAACTTTCTTAATGTTACCCAAACTAGTTCATTGATCATCAAAAATTGCAAATCAGCAAGCTTCACCCAAATAGAACCACAACAAAGAAAAAAAAAAAAAAAAATATAGGACAGCCGAAGAAAAGGAAACAAACTTTTTAAACCTTCTTGCTGGGATAAGAAGTTTTCCATTTCTGTATTCTGGATTTTTGTTGTTCATCAGATGAGAACAGATTGCTGACACAACAATTTCTTCTATATTATTACTGAGGGCTATTGTATCTGTCACGCAGAGTGATCCCAGATCATGACACTCAATGTCATTTGTTGCAAGTACTTCAAATAAGTGGTCTTTTGTGTCCTCATACTGGATCGTTTTCATATCTTCTTCCAATTGAGTTTTCCATCTCACAAGCCTGGTTTCATCTTCAGGTGGTCTAACTTCAATCTTGTAAGAAAACACAGAAGCAAGCTGCTCACTTACTTGGTCTTTGTTATTTTCAGTATGGACAATTCTTGAGCCAAGAATCAGCACTGGTCCCTTCAATTTCTTCAACATCTTCTGAAATAAAATGTGTATTCTTTCTGATATGCAAAAGAATTTCGCCACATCTCTAAGGTACAGAATAAGGGGACTACCTTTGGATCGCTTTAGACAAAACCTGCAAGGGTAATAATACTCATCAAGCAGTCAAGATTAGTATACTAAAAATCAATTGGTAGTCACTGCCAAAAGTAGCACGATCTTAAATTAGAAACATTATTAGGAGATAAAGACCTTATATAGTGCCTTTATTAGAAGTTTATCATTTAAAACCCAGCTGGTGGTTGTACGCTTGGTTGGAACTACAAAATGGAAAAGAATTAGGAAATGAAAAAGAAGAAAAATTAAGAAATTACTGTAAGGTTTAGTAGCCTCTTGTTCATTCATGTCATAATATGCTAAAACATACTGGTTTTAAGGTAGAACAGATGAGCAATGCAGTAATTTCAAAATACTAATATCTAACCTGATGAAGAAGAAGACGTGGTCTGTGATGATAAATTATTGTCACATGATGCGGATGCATTTAGTTTAGGACTACATGATGAGGCTTCTGTTCCCCTACATAAAAAAGCAGCAGCCACATTATAACACAGAAAAACAACTTCAAATTTTTATTCAAAGTCCAGAAGCAGTTACTTTGATGCTATATCAACTCCACTGCTTTGTCTACGTAATGCTCCTGCTGCAGGAAACAAGAACGCTAATTTTTCAGATTAAAAAAAAAAAAAAAAAAAGAGAAAATGCGATGAATTGACTTATCAGCTAGAACTCCTTTTTTTTTTTTATTTAAAAGAAAAAAAAAAAGAAATAGAGAGGAGAATTGTCATACCATTTCCTTCTTCCCTGGATAGAATGGCAAAAGATTCAATTATTCCAGACACCCGCGATTTTGCTCCAGAGTTGGATCTTTCGTTTGCTGCTCCACATTTGCTACGAATCTGTTTAAACGAAACAGAACAAATTTGAAATACAATTTAAAAAATCAAGATTTTAGTACTAAATTGTGCCACCAGATGCATTTTAACCTTTTACCCATTTATCAACAAAAAAAAAAAAAAAAAAAAAAGCTAACCTTATATGAAGAGACATCTAAGAGTAACAAGTCGGAGTGAAACAAATTAGCTAAAGCTTTGGCGAGCGTTTGCTGATAAAGTTCTGAAAAAAACCAAAAAAATATTGAAATTGAAAAACAGAAGAAATAATGAAAATTATAACAAACACGATTCAAAATTTTTTCACAAAAAACAACGAACCAGAAGGGCCTGATAGCAAGATTGTTTGACTTGCAGGTGAGAGATTCCGCGTATGACGGGACAAGTCAGCTTCAGCTAATCGAAGGAAGGCTGCATTCTTAAGCTTAACTTTAATCTGTTCACTGAAATGGTAACAAAAATATAAAAAATCGATACCAAATTAAGTTATTTAAAAAATAAACATATATATATAGCCGAAAAAGTAATTGAGATAATTACCTGAGATAGTAAGGGAATTGACCAAATGTAACTTTGTTGTCTTTGCTACGAATAATGAGATTACGCATCTCTTCCACTAATATATAGCTTGAAGAGAAATTTCTTTAGTGCCCAATTAGTTACCCAGGGAATAGTCAGATCCCAGTCCAAACGACACTCCAGGGATACTAGCTACACTAGCGACGGCAACTAAGAAAATTAATATATCGGTCGAATAATAGAAATTCCCTATTGCCCATTCAATTAACCGGGGAATAGCCGATCCCAGTCCAAATCCCACACCAAGGCGATACTAGCTAAAGCAGCGAAGGTACAACCTGTTGTTCATCTCTCTTCCGATACAAATAAAATTCTTAAATTTCTATCCATAGAAATACGTATAAAGCACCGAACTATATCATCAATCCTTTTCCTCACACTCTAAAAAAAAAAAGCAATTAATCTCCTCTCCTTCAGACTGACAGAATTAGATAGAACAGAAACAATGAAGAAGAAGAAATTTGTACAAGAAGTTCCGATCAAATTCAGTTGTGAAAATTGAAACGGATCCGCTGGGATCGCGGTGGTGATGAGGAGAGAAGGCGGCAGATCAGAGAGCTTCTCAGAGTTTGAAAAAACACAGGGGCAGGGGTAGTAATAACTTCCCGATATATATATATGCATTGGTTTTTTTAATTTTTTTTTTTAAAATAATAATATAAAATTAAAATTTAAGTGGGCCCAGATGATCCCATCATCAGATTGCTTTTAAAAAGATTATCGATGTATATAGTGCCTAAATATATATATATATATATATATATATATATATATATGAAATAAAAATTGTATTATATAAATTATTTGCGATTAAAATTTAATGTAATTATCAAGAAGTTTTAGATTATCAAATTTATTTATTTTTTTATTAAGTTGAGATTATCAATTATTGATGAAATATAAATAGAACCTAATTTAAAATTTTAATAATAAATTTAGGCAAAAAAGAAATATATTTGTTTTACTGTTATAATTTTCAATGTTTAATCTTAAAAGAAATTGAAATATATAGAATTAGATTTAATTTATCTGTATAATTATATTGGGATTTGAATTTTTATAAATTATTTAAATTAATTAAGATATTAATTAATAGCGTTAGTAAAAATAAAAAGTAATTGGAGGAATAAAATTAATATGTGAGATGCCGCACTTATATATAACTTTTGATATAAAAAAATGCTTCAAATTTGGAAAAATTATATATAGAAGAAGAAAGACTTATAAAGTCTTAAGAAAAATCTATTATTATTAAAGTTTTGAGACCTTAAATTAAGGTTATTTGTGAGTTTATGAACACTGTTATGAACATATTATAATTTTTTTTGATCTTATATATATTATTTAAATAAAATATAAAGTAACCATTCCACAACCTCTGGGCTTTTATAAACATACATAATCGGAGAGGACTCAAACTTTATAAGCGAAAACTCGAACAAAATCGAAATTTGGCTCGAAAAATGAACAACCTCGCGAGTCCTAAACATAGGTGAAGATTATTGAGGGGCACATGAGAAAACGCTGTTGGCTCGAAACAAAAGTTTTCAATAAAATATTTATTATTAATTTATTAAAGTTTTAAATTCATCAATGTCAGGATGGCCGAGTGGTCTAAGGCGCCAGGACTCAAGTTCTGGTCCTCTAACGAGGGCGTGGGTTCAAATCCCACTTCTGACATTATTAATTTATTTTTCCATTTTTCATTTAAAAAAAAAAAAAATACTAATTTTATTAGTGTGAGACGCATTGTTCAGGGGAGTTCCAAGAAAAATGCTACAATTGTGGGAAGAGTGGCAAAATGCACTTTTGTCAAAACTGGAGTCCCTTTTGGCATTTGAAAGAATGAAATGTTATGATAACTTACCTTTCCAGCATACTTCACTGAATCAATAATCAACAAAAAAAAACAATTAATACTCAAATACTTGCTTCCACTCCTAACAATTGAGACATTTGAGACCCTATAGGAAGTATGTCAATATTTCCGGCTTACTTTCTTCGTCTCCTCCTGCGTATCGTCTATTCCATCGTTTTAGCTCTTCCATCACAAATCCCCTGGAAGGAAAGCTAGCACGAACCTACAACAAGAAATCCTTGATTATCAATCATCCATGATCTGA
Source organism: Cynanchum wilfordii (assembly GCA_025388415.1). NCBI lineage: Eukaryota > Viridiplantae > Streptophyta > Magnoliopsida > Gentianales > Apocynaceae > Cynanchum > Cynanchum wilfordii. The sequence continues at coordinate 3,972,411 of JAHSUH010001581.1, forward strand.
ACAAGTTTTAAAGTTTTTTATCTTGTAAGAAAAGGGTGGAGGAACCTATTACCTGTTTCTTTGCTTCCTTGAAATCCTCCATGTTCAATGGCCTGATATCAATAACTCTTTCTTCCTTAGCTCCTTCAGAAACCTCGTTGCTTTTAGCTTTATCTGTAGCTTCATTAGAAACTTCACTGCTTATAGCTTTATCTGTAGCTTCCTTAGAAACATCGCTGCTTATAGCTTTATCTGTAGCTTCTTTAGAAACTTCGCTGCTTATAGCATTGCCTTTGTCTTTGTCAGAAACCTCGCTGCCTTTAGCTTTATCTTTGTCTTCTTTAGAGGTGTCACTGCTTTTAGCAGCTTTGTCTTGATATTCTTTTTTAGATATTTCACTGCTTTTATCTTTGTTCTCCTCCTGGAAACATTTAAAAGGTTTCATAATTGTCTATTGTTCTAAAATGAAGGATTAAATCAAGTAAACGTCCAAAATGGAAAAACACATTATCCACTCACCAATTCCCTGAGTCTTTCTTTCTGTATGAATTCTTTGACTGGCCGGAAAGCAGCTGTTGTGCACAAGTTCTGCCAGTAAAACACATTTGTTAGAGAAATTCTATAGTTTACACGAGAATGAACACGAAGCTGTAAAGTAAAAATACAACCTTTAGGTCACTTCCTGTGTATCCTTCAGTCATAGTGGCTAGTTCCTTGAAATCTATCCCTGCATCCACCCCTTTTTTCTTTTCTAGCAGAGTTCTAAATATACTTTCCCTACTCTTCGCTGTTGGTAGACCAACCATGATCCTGACAAAAAAATAAAAAATAAAATGAGGAACAAAGTGATGATGGAACTCCTCAAATATTCAATACATCGAGGAAAAAAAAGACAGCTTCCCCAAGGCTCGTTGGTGATGCCTAACATAAATAAATGTGTGTTTGTGTTGTTATGTAAAAAAAAAAAAAAGTATGTAGTAGGGGTAGCAGCAGGCACACAACATAATACCTTCTCTGAAACCGTCGAATTACAGCATCATCAAGGTCAAATGGTCGATTGGTTGCACCAAGAACCAGAATATTCTGGTCTGCGTCTGTCATCAATCCATCCCAACAAACCATGAACTCATTTTTAAACTTTCTATAGCACTCATGATCAGAACTGGAACGTGCAGAAAGCAAGCTATCAACTTCGTCAATAAAGATAATAGATGGAGATACTTTAGCAGCAATAGAAAAGAGCGCCTGGATCAATTTCTCATCTTCACCGTACCATTTTGAAGTCATAACGGATGCTGTGATATTAATGAAGCTTGCTCCGGCTTCTTTTGCAACGGCCTTGGCCAGCATAGTTTTACCTGTTCCAGGAGGCCCAAACAGCAATAATCCTTTACATGGCTTTAAAATTCCACCTTTGAAAAGTTCAGGTCTTCTGATTGGAAGCATTACTAGTTCTTGAAGGGATTCTTTAATATCATCTAAGACACCGATATCATCAAATGTCACATTAATCTTATTGCATGGTATAACTTCTGATCTTATGCACTTCTCGAATTCATTGTCAGCCTGATCCAATTAAACAACAGAAATCATGCTAAGTCCATATATAAATACACATATAAGTTTGAGAAAAGAGAAATAGTTATCTCTATCACTGGACTTACTGGAACTTTTGGCTGCCCACCATTCTTCTTAGTGTCATTCTTCTTAGGGTCATTCTTCTTGGTGTCATCCTTCTTGGTGTCATCCTTTTTAGTGTCATCTTTCTTAAGGTCATTCTTCTTAGTGTCATCCTTTTTAGTGTCATCCTTTTTACTGTCATCCTTCTTACTTTCATCCTTCTTACTTTCATCCTTCTTAGTCTCATCCTTCTTAGTCTCATCCTTCTTAGTCTCATCCTTCTTAGGGCCATCCTTCTTAGGGTCATCCTTTTTAGGGTCATCTTTCTTAGAGTCATCATCCGTTCCAGTAGATTTATGATCCTGAAATACGCTTAATCCTTTCGAAAAACTAGTTCATTGATCATCAAAAATGCAAATCAGCAAGCTTCAACACAAGTAGAACCACACACACACACACACAAAAAAAAAAAAAAAAAAAAAAAAAAGAGAGAAAAGAAACTAGGACAGTGGAAGTAAAGGAAACAAATTTTTTGACCTTCTTGCTGGGATAAGAAGTTTTCCATTTCTGTATTCTGGATTTTTGTTGTTTGTCAGATGAGAACAGATTGCTGACACAACAATTTCTTCTATATTGTTACTGAGCGCTATTGTATCTGTCACGCAGAGTGATCCAAGATCATCACACTCAATGTCATTTGCTGCAAGTACTTCAAATAAGTGGTCTTTTATGTCCTCATACTGGATCGTTTTCATATCTTCTTCCAGTTGAGTTTTCCATCTCACAAGCCTAGTTTCATCTTCAGGTGGTCTAACTTCAATCTGGTAAGAAAACACAGAAGCAATCTGCTCACTTACTTGGTCTTTGTTATTTTCAGTATGGACAATTCTTGAGCCAAGAATCAGCACTGGTCCCTTCAATTTCTTCAACATCTTCTGAAATAAGATGTGTATTCTTTCTGATATGCATAAGAATTTCTCCACATCTCTAAGGTACAGAATAAGGGGATTGCCTTCGGATGCTTTAGACAAAACCTGCAAGGGTAATAATACTCAGTCAAGATCTCAAGATCAGTATACTAAAAACCAATTGGTAGTAGCAGCCAAAAGTAGCACAAACTTAAATTAGAAAGTCTATTAGGAGATAGATAAAGACCTTATATAGTGCCTTTATAAGAAGTTTATCATTTAAAATCCAACTGGTTATACGCTTGATTGGAGCTACAAAAAGGAATGTAAGAATTAGGAATTGAAAAGAAGATAAAATTAAGAAAGTACTGTAAGGTTTAGTTGCCTCTCCTAATATATTAAAACATACTGGTTTTAAAGTAGAACAGATGAGCAATGCAGCCATTTCAAAATACTAATATCCAACCTGCTGAAGAAGACATGCTCTGTGAGGATAACTTGTTGTCACAAGATGTGGATGCATTTAGTTTAGGACTACTTGATGAGTCTTCTGTTCCCCTACGTTTAAAAGAAGCAGCCATATTAGAAGACAGAAAAACAACTACAAGTTTATTAAAAAACCAGAAGCAGTTACTTTGATGCATCAACTCCACTGCTTTGTCTATGTAAGGTTCCTGCTGCAGCAAACAAGAACGCAATTTTTCAGATTAAAAAAAGAGAGAGAGAGAGAGAAATGCAATGAAATTACCAAAATAGTTAGAACTCCATTTTATTTTTTTATCAAAATATATATAGAAAAAGGAGATTGTCATACCATTTTCTTCTTCCCTAGACATAATGGCAACAGATCCAAATATTTCAGACCCCCGCTGTGTTGCTTCAGAGTTTGATCTTTTCTGTAAGGAGAAAAAAAAAAATGTTAAGACAATAAAGTTTTTCTCCTGCAAAAAAGAGTGCAAAATTTTAACTATATATATGCATCTCACGTTATCTCTACTGGCTGCTCCAGATTTGCTACGAATCTGTTTAAAAGATGGAAATACATTTAAAAGTCAGGATTTCAGTACGAAATTGTGCCATCAGATGCATTCTCACCTTTTACCCATTTATTAAAAAAAAAAAAACAACTAACCTTAAATGAAGAGACATCTAAGAGTAACAAGTCCGAGTGAAAGAAATTAGCTAAAGCTTTGGCGAGCGTTTGCAGGTAAAGTTCTGAAAAAACCAAAAAAAAATTGAAATTGAAAAACAGAACAATAATGAAAAATATAACAAACACGATTCAAAAAAATTTCACGAACCAGAACCAGAAGGGCCTGATAGCAAGATTGTTTGACTTGCAGGAGAGAGATTCCGCGTATAATGGGACAAGTCAGCTTCGGTTAATTGAAGGAAGGCTGCATTTTTAAGCATAACTTCAATCTGTTCACTGTAATTGTAACAAAAACATAAAATTAGATACCATATTAAACTAACTGAAAAAATAATTGAAATAATTACCTGACATAGTAAGGGAATTGATCGAAGGTAATTTTGTTATCTTTGCAATAAATAATGTGATTGCGCATCTCTTCCACTAATTTCTCCGTTGAAGAAAAGTTTCCTATTGCCCATTTAGTTACCCGGGGAGTAGCCAATCCCAATCCAAACGCAGCACCAGCGATACTAGCTACACCAGCGACGGCCATTAATTTCTTGTTGTTCATCTCTCTTCCAATACAAATAAATTCTTAAATTTCTTTCTATATCATCAATCCTTTTCCTCAGTTTTTTTTTTCCCTCAAAGTTGAAACTCTAAAAAAAGGCAATTAATCTCCTCTCCTTCTGACCGACCAAATTAGAAAGAAGAAATTTGTATGCAGAAGTTCCGATCAATTCAGCTGTGAAAATTGAAAAGGAAGGGCTGCTATCGCGGTGGTGAGGAGGAGAGAAGACGGCTTCTCAGAGTTTGAAAAAAAACAGGGGAAGGAAGTTGTTCAGTAGTAAGTCACTTCCCGCTATATATGCATTTGGTTTTTTTTTAAAAAAAAAAATTATATATAAAATTAAAATTGAAGTGGGACCCAGATTATCAGCTTGCTTTTGAAAAGAATCACCGATCTATATAGTGCCTAAATATATATTTACATTATATGAAATAAAATTGTATATATAAATATAAATTTAATGTAATTATCACTTATTAAAAAAAAAAAATAATGTAATTATCAAGAATTTTTAGATTATCAAATTGAAGGTACAAGGTTGAATTTGAATCATGTTGAAGTGATTAAATCTTTAAAATTTAATTTAATTTAATTTTTTAATTAAGTGAGATTATCAATTATATGATGAAATATAAATAGAATCTTAAGAAATCTCATTTAAAATCATTGTTATATAATTTAAAATTTAATAATAAATTTAGGGGAAAAAAAAAGAAATATATTTGTTATACTATCATATTTTTCAAGGCTTAATTTTAAAGAAATTGAAATATATAGAATTAGAGATAATAGAAAAAGGCTTCCTTTCAAAAAAAAAATAATAATAATAATAATAATAATAGAAAAGGCTTCAAAAATTTTTAATTTATCTATGGAATTATATTATATAAAGAGTCCTGGTCCATTAAATTGAGGTAACTTTTCAAAAACAATTTGACCTATAATAAATTTAAAATGTTAATAACACGTTTTTAAAGAAGACAAATATAAATAAAGTTAAACTTTAAAGGCTCAGTTGTTATTAAATTTAGATTAATTTGAGTAAAATTTAAGTAAAAAATAGTATATTAAAGAGAGACTATTTTCTCTTTAATAAAGAATCATTATAACTCAGGCCGAATTTGAATTAGTTGACTTATGTGAGTTCGGATACCATATACTTAAAGAAAAAAAAAAAAAAAAAAAGACTATTTTCTAGGTTCAACTTGAAGGCTGTACAACTGTGTAGAGACATTTTACACAGAGTCGTTGCAGCTGTACTGAAAGAATTGATTTATACAAAACAAGGGAAAAATAGTTTTATTTCATCAAATCTAAGAATACAAAGCCATTCCACAGACTGTGCAAGAGAATAGATGGCAATAGATTCCTTGACCGGGCGTAAGTTATTCCCATCACCATCCCAAGAAAAATTAGTGGTAACATTCTCTGTACATTGAAATGTGCTAAAGCAAAGGCAACTGAGCTAACTAGAATCGAACACCATACTGGCATGTACTTGGTCAAGGAAGGGAGGAGGAAACCACGAAACACAATTTCTTCCCATAAAGGAGCACATACAACGAGAACCAGTGCGTACAATGCCATTGCCACGGGATCTCGTGCCATGATTGATTGCTCTACACTGGATAGAGTAACAGGTGTTGAAGGCAGAACAGGCAAGAGATCAAGGTTGAACTGTGACAGCTGGTTCACCAATGGAAACATGAAGCATCCGAGAATCACATCAAATAGCCACTTCCCTCTCAGGCTAAATTTAAACCAATCTGATGGGAGGGGCCGGAACCTTGACAAACAGCGGTGAAGAATTAAAATACCTGCCAGGCCTTCCGTCACATCTGTCAAGAGGCTGAACAAAGCTTGCCCTCTATAAGTTAATGATTCTTTATTGAAACCAACCAAATGGGCTGCAAATGGAATCATCCAAGAACCTACAAACCAGAATGAGACGACCCAGAGGAGTGTAACCTGGATCACCATGACAAGTTGTAGTTAGATAGTCTTCTAAAATGCATACGCACTAATGCAAAAATGGTATTATTACTGAGAGTTGGCTTGGTACAAAAATGAATATTTGAAGCATCTCAATATACACTGGTACGGTAATGGTTGATAGGACATGTCCCAAGTCCAAGAGTTTGAATACATTAAAAGTAGTGGAAAAAGGCAAATTGATGAAGACAGAAAGCATGCAATGCAACACGATGATAAATCAATCAATGCCGTAAATATCAAACAAGAAGACCCACTATTCATTTCCAATGATACAACTTATAGCTGATGAATAAATGATTCTTTGGCAAATGAAGAATTATGAACACACATGCTCACAAGAATGGTTATAGGGAAAGAGTCACCTGTATGATGGTCTCCGCCGTCCATGGTACGCTCCATGGTTTTCCAATCACTTTACACACAGCATCTGCAACCTGAAATAGGATTAATCCATGAGTTCCGCTTGCCAAAATTTCACAAACTCAACACACAGTAAGCATAAAGGCCTAAAATGACATTTTAAAATGGCATAAAAAGATGTGTATGTCCAAAGAAAAAAGGGGGGGGACAAAGCAAGGTAAACTAGATAAAATAGGATCAATTTCTGAATATTTTGAGTTTTATTTAATCTTGACATTGCTCCACAACGAAAGTTTCACTCCGTTTCTTAGGTCCAACCATTAGCACAGAAGATACTCATAAATTATGGGGGAAAGCACAAAAAAAGAGTTAACGATAATGTTCTTTTATACCACTCAGGACAAAGGGAAAGATATTTGGCTCCTCAATCTAAGTAAGATCTGGTGGAGTAGCTTGAGGTTAATTAATTAAACAACAATACATAAATTCAATCCAAAGTAAACAAGTTTCCAATTAGAGCTAACTATAAACGTGACCAAATAGAGCAATAATGCTACCTTGGCGACGACTGAAAGCAAGTTCCTGTTTGGGGCAGTTGGCTTTTTAATTTCAGATTTCTGCAATTCTTCACCTAGAATCTCTTCCCCGGCGAATTCATTTGTTTTTCCAAAAGAAAATTCCTCATGCCTGAAGCAAGAAATTTTCCACTTCTGCAATGGAAACCCATAAAGAACAATAACAATAAAAATAATAATAATAATAATAATAATAATAATAAAAACAATCAGCTGATGGCATAAAAACAAAATCCAAGAAACAAAGAGCAGGTTTCAATGGAAAATTACCTTGGGCGAAGACCTATAATGCAAATCCGAGGTCCGGAAACGATGGGTAAGGGGTGCAAAAGATTGGATTCTAGGAGTAAATTTGGAATCCCTAACAAAAGGGGTAGAGGTGCAGAGAAGTGGGCGTCGTGGAAAGGAATGAATGCCAGTAGATAAATTGGAGCTCAGCATGAGATTAAACTGAGTTCGGGAATGAAAAGCCCCCAATCTATGAGAGGAAGAAGCGATTGAATTCATAGGTTTTTTGCATCTTTTCACCTTTCTGGTATTCAGAAACACAAAACCCTAGTTGTAAGTTTCCATATTGGTGAAAATATCTTTATTTTTTTAAAAAACTTTTTTTCTGGTGTTCAAGTCATATTATCAAGTTGACGTTTTTGACGGTTGACGCTTATTCTTTACTTCACAGACCGCGTGTTATTGGATTGGAGGTAGTTACATAAATTCCAATGGTAAACGTAAATTGTATCCCTAGGGATACGTTGGAAGAAACTTCAAATACTATATAACATATATTTGAAATAGTGACATAAAATTATTTTTTAATATTTTAAATGAGACATTTAAATAAAATAAATAATTCAAAATATTTTTTATAGTTATTTTAAATCCATGACCAAAAATATATTCTACACATGGGTTATAGCCCGTAGAAAAGATTAGTCTTTGTTGCACAGCACAGAAGAATGTCACTCATTTGGTTTCATGAATATTCAATTATTATAATTATTCTTCCCACTACTTGACTACTTAAATTTGAATTAGCCACAAGTCAAATAATTATTTAATGATAAGTAGAGGAGAATACGTGCTATGTAGATGATTTCCATTTCGAGGTGGAACTGGAAGATTGCAGTGGAAGAGATCTAAGTGAGAATGAATCAGATTCAGAATACGGTGAACGATCTCCGAGAGGATCCAATCCAGAGGGAGATAGAAAAATTAGATGCAGCAAACAGGAAACAAGAAGAGAGGGTAAGAAACCTGGAAACAAGAGCAATCCAGAATGTGAATTTGTACTTTGTATTTCAGGCTGTTATTCTGGCTTCCACCACCATGGCTTCCGCTCCGAATTGCCGCCGTCAGTGGTGGATACCGTTCGTCGTCTCCCTTCTTGCTGCTATTCCCAATTTCTTCAACTTCTGGACTTCCATGTTTAATGCTCTCAAGGAGAGAGAAGAGCTTGATCAGAATCTGGTTGACGCCGAATTCATCAAGTTGAACAGGATGACTAGGGCGGAAATCAATCAGGTATTGCCAGGAGATGTAATTAACCAAGTTGGGAATGGAATTGTTAGACCTAAAGCGACCTCGGCGAAGAGATGGAAGCGCCGCCTTCAAGTTTATGCTTCCATGGGATTGTTTGTTTGCTTCACTGCGGTTATAATGTCCGGTTGCTACACCATTCTTTGCCATTCAGGTGATGATCGGAAGTGCGTCAAACTTTGCTGAGCTACAAACAACTACCATTTATGATTGTTTAGTTGCCGTAATGGAACAGTGACAATCAGCATAATGGTTTCATATATATATATATATATATATATATATATATATATATTGTATATAATGTTAAGAAAATTACAGCCAGATAATTATTATCTATGGCTCTGATCAGCTTGTTTTATGGCCCCAATCTCAAATTTTATTCAAGCCCTTTGTTTTAAGCAAGAATACATCTAAATTCCATCTCTAGAACAGGTTAGTTGCTCATGTAATCCATTTACTACCTTTCCAGTCATCATTTTAAGCCTAAATATAAGAAAATAATTCAAAAAAAGAAAGAAAATAAAAAAGACAAGGAAAAAAGGGAACATTTTACACAGCTCAAACAACAGATGATGCATTGCTTGTTTTTAGAGGGAAAAAAAGAAGTGGAAGCTGAATACATGAGAACTCGTAGGAAATAAGAACTTACAAACAATATCAACTCAACACAGAGACTCCGCTCTTAATTTCTTCAACCCAACAGTTACATATACAGAAAAATGTTCGCAATTTGCAAAATAGCCCAAGTCGGGCAAAGCTGTAGGTAGACAAGTCACAAATTGTTCCAGGCAGTGACTTCCGTTCCATTCTCAAGACATAATAAGTGAGAAGGGTGCAACACAGTCACAAGCAAATAAGTTACCTAGATAACAAGTGAGCTCAACGCCTCAATTTCAGTAAAGAAAAATGAGTTGGATTCTACTTTCATTTTTACTTGCGACGTCTATTTGTCACCAACTCTGGATGGCCCTTTCTCATCATTGCTGCAAACTCGTCATAGTTAATTCTTCCATCCTGCAGTAGAACAACAGCATATATATTATGCAAATTGAGATAGTATTTTCAAAATTAGAAGTTCCTCAGCACAAATTGATAACAATAAGTGTGCGTTTTGGATCAAAATATAGGTATGTTAGGTGTTTCAAGGGGAGAGACCTAATGCAAAAATTCTCATTATCATATATTGTAAAATGGAAAAAATGATGAAGAGCCAATTAAAGGAGGAGAGAGATGCTATCTCCATCCCCCTTTCCTTGTGACTTCTTTTAGGAGCATTTTCCTTATGGTTACTTTTTAAACCGTGTAGTATTGGAAGGTGGTAAGAGATATCTCAGCATATTCTGACTAGAGGAGAGAAACACATACACGATCTGTGTCAACTTCAGCAATGATCTCTTTTATGGTTTTTTCGTCACCCATATTATACTCTTTCAAGGCATGCTCCAATTCTTCCATGGTGATGTACCTAAAATCAGGTGAAGGATTAAGAACTAGAAAAAATATGAATTAGATATGTATAGAAGGAAAACAGATACATGAGAAATAAGACACCTACCCACTCTTATCCTTGTCAAAATACTCAAAAGCTTTGTATAAATGATCTTCTCTTTCCATCCGGTTCATGTGCATTGTCGCTGTTATGAACTCGATGTAGTCAATTGTTCCATTTCCATCAACATCAGCCTTGCAAAGAACATCAATTTTCTATCTCAGTATACCACAGAACACCATGTAAGAATAAGGGATCAAGGAGAGGTAAGAATCCTAATAATCTTAATGTACACTTTCAGGGCCTATTTTCAACAGGGATGGCAATCTTGTGATATTATTATTGGTTTAGGAATAACAGATAACCAATAGAGCAGACGTCAAAGGATGCTAGCAAAAGAAGAGAGAGAGAGAGAATGGTGACATACTGCTTCCATGAGCTGCCTCACTTCTGACTCAGAGATCTTTGTACCCAGTTTAGGAAGACCGGTTTTTAATTCTTCAAAAGTTATTGTGCCACTATTATCAGTGTCCATGGACTTGAACATTTCCTTCAAGCCAATAATCTCTTCTTCAGATAAATTTTCTGCAATTACCTAATAGAAGAAAGGAGATGAGGCACACAATACAAGTGAGCAAAAGGAATTTCATTACCAAGAGGAAAAAGGAAGAACTTTCACCTTAAGAGCTACTTTCTTGAGCTTGTTCATGGCACGGAACTGTTTCATTCTACTCAAGACAGCAATGTCAAGAGGTTCATCAGATGCATCACCATCTTCTCTCATCCATGGATGATCTGTAATTATTTAATCATGAGACTTGGAAGCAGACTTCAAAGTAATCCAAACAATTCAATGGGAGGGGGGTGATAAATGTCAAAAGATACTGTACAAGGAAGTTGTGTAAGCAACCAAAGAAGATTAGAGGTGATTAAAAAAACATAAAAAGTCAGCATTTCAAGAAAGTGATTCAACTACATATAGGAGCTTAGTAGTTGGTGAGAGAGTATTATGTGAGAGTGTAACTATTTCTAAGTTATATAATTTGTGTGTCTGAACTTGAGGAAAGAGATATTTTGGGCCCAATAACTGAATATGCTTGATTAGATCTTTTCAGCATTTTAACCAACCAAAAGCAAGGGGAATTGGAAAAGAGTAAAAAAACTGAAGTCCCATCCTCTCATGAAAACAACAATTTTTCATAAAGGGCACACTGTACTGGGAACCTTAGACAACCATTCATATGAAAGAAAAGGACATAGTTTTTGGACTCACTTTCTAGCATTATATACTTAAGCAACATCTAAATTTGTCAGTTCAAGTTTCAGTTTCATGTTTGATAGGTTTTACAAGCAGAAGGTAAAATTCCAGTATTTAGACACTATGCATGCATTCTGTAAATATGCTCCATAAGAATAAACTTCAATAGAAAAGCTGAACAGCAGAAGGAAGTAAGGAAGCTATCTATCAATCAGCTTCAGATTATGATTAGATGAGTAATGAACGGAATTGGACATCTAGAGAGCTAGAAATAAAATTACTCAGAACTTCAGCAGAAGAAATTCTTTCTGTAGGATCTTCTCGTAGCATCTTCTTAACAAGATCTTTGGCACTACTAGATATTGATGGCCATGGGTCAGATGAAAAATCAAGATGTCCCCGTAAAATAGCATCAAAGATGCCCTGCTCATTTTCTGCGAATATAAGACTCAGAAAGGTTAGAAGCAATAGCAGCAAGTAAAATTCTTTTATTAACCAATGGTCAGACCCATGTCAATTTTCCTATCAAATTATGTATGTATTACATGTCCAATGAATGACCTAAAATCTTACAAAACTTTCAAAAAAATTAGTGGCATCAATGATCATATAAATCTGAATCAGCTCATAACCAACAAAGTGGTGGAAACAAAATACATGTAGAAGAACAGGTTCAACTGACCATATCTATAAATAATGTCATTTTGTTTTCTTCAAGAGAGACAGTAAGAAAAATAAACAAAAACATGTAGGTAGGAGATGAACAATCACACGGATCATGATCTAATCCTTGGATAATACATTTACCTCCCCAAAATGGCGGGACACCACTAAGTAAAATATAAAGTATAACTCCAGCACTCCAAATATCAGCCTCAGCACCATAATTTCTACGCAATACCTCAGGAGCCACATAATATGCACTACCAACAAGGTCCTTGAACGTATCCCCTGCATCATATAGCAGCTCTAAGTATAAAAGCAACAATAGAAAATATACAATACAATATCCAAATCCATATGGTACTTTGAACAAGAAAAAGAGCAATCCCAAAACTTTGAATTCCATGACAAGTCCAAGGTCACAATTGACACCCTTCATGTTTGGGAAAAATTAACTGTATAATTTTGTTAATTGAGCACATTTATACTCAGGAAGCATTCGTACCTTCAACCAAATGGATGTCAATATTTTTATAAGCTAAGATGAGGTTCTAGTCCTCATATGACAAGAACATGTCGATTGAGTTAATTAGCTACATTTTGATTCCAATCTCATGAAAAGTAATTGCAATTATATGCACGGATCAGAATGTGAAATAGCTGTTTAAAAATGTCAGATCTTTATATCCAGATGTATATTGTTAAACATACACTTTGAAATCAAGTGGCCATGCCACCAGAAACTTTTTAGATCACAAAGTACATTAGTGCAATAAGGCCTCCACAACAGTTGTGCTGCACATTCAGTCTCTCAATTTCAGCTAGGGTAAATAATATTACTTTCACACGGGAGAACTTACGCAACTTTAATATACCAGACATTAACTGCATAGACTTTGTGACAGAGGAAATAAACATAAGACTTAACTTCTGCTCTAATAAACTACATAAACTCCATCAGAAGCAAGAAAACCTGAAAGATTCAACTTTCGAAATTTCATATACAATGTTATTAAGAAATAGCATTTTCAATGGCTTTAGCAAATTGATCGTATAGTTCTAGCTCTAGATGAATTTATATAACAATTCCTCTATGATGATTAATACATAAAGGAAGTTAACATTTGAGATTCATCTATGTGAGCTATTACCTGGTTTAAAGAAGGCAGACAAGCCAAAATCAGTAGCCTTTAGAGGCAAATCCTCATTGGTGCTCAAAAACAAGAAATTTTCAGGCTTCAGGTCCCTATGCATAACTCCCATAGAATGACAATAATGCACCACCGTGACAATCTGCCGGCAGAGAGCAGCTGCCGCACGCTCAGAGTAATGCCCCTTAGCAATAATCCGATCAAACAGCTCACCGCCGGCACACAATTCCATAACTAAGTTAACACTATGACGATCCTCAAATGCTCCTTTAAGTTCCACAATATTCCGGTGACCAGTAAGGTGATGCATGATCTGAACCTCGCGGCGGACATCATCCACATCATCTTTATTCAATAGCTTCCTTTTAGCAATTGACTTACAAGCAAACAGTTCGCCTGTCGTCTTATGAGTAACAAGGTAGGTAACACCGAATTGTCCCCGACCAAGCTCCCGACCGAAAATGTAGGTCGAACGGACGTCCTCCATAGGACGGCCGAGAACTCGACCTGGACCAGAAAGAGGTCGAGGTGGAGGTGGATGGTCGGAAGGGAGAACGTTGATGCCATTAGACGGGGACGGCTGCTGCTGCTGCTGCGACGGCCGTGTTGATGACGTGGCGGTGGAGGATTGGTTAGAAGAAGGCAAGCCGCTGCAGTTACCCATTTTTCCCTTCTTTTTTTTTCCCTTCTTTTTTATGTCTACAGAGTCAAACTGTTGTGGACTCTGGGAATGGGGAATTCTTACTAGTTATCACAAGCTAAAAAGAAGGCGGCGGTCCGTAAAACGGGAAAAACGTTGGTGTGAAAAGACGAAATTATCCTTGAAGAAGATTGTTGCTTGCTCCGTTTGAATGGCTTTCTTGGACTACCCCTTAAGTCGTTGGGTTGTCAATGGAGAGAAAAGTACTCATAAAGTGAAAATAACATTTGAGATTATTCATTTTTTTTTTAAATTTTTTTAATAATTTATTAAATCTCATGTTTTCAGTGTTTTATTTCATGTGATCACGACTTGAACACTCACTATACAAAAGTTTAGAGAAAGTTTTTTTTCCGTGTAAGAGTTAAATTATACATGCCAAATATAAACAAAATATAGATTAGTCGAAATGTTTCATTTCAAATATATATATATATTTCAAAAAAATTTGATACGTAATTTATCTTAAATTCATGACTTCTTACATTATACGAGATTGATATTAATTGAGTTACACATTAATTATAGTTAAAAAAAATATAAACAATCACGCTTCTTTCAAACTTCCTAAGTTGATCCCTTTCGCGAAGCAAGTTGGATACTATTGAACCTTGTTACGACTTCACTCCAATCAAAAGATCGTAGTGTAGAGGGAATCCTAGGAAAGACATCTATATTAATTCACCTCCGTCAGTCTAGAGCCTGGTAAATATGTTTTTATTATTTTATTTATTTTTCAAAGGACATTATAAGTATCTCTTTAAAAAGATCTTTCAAGATTCACAAATAAACCAAAATATTCTTACAAAGATTATTTAAGAATATAGAAGGGAAGCTTTTTATAAGATTACCAAAATACTTTTAAGGAGAATAAGTAACTATATTCTCATATCAAGACATCTATAAATACAAGAAGAGACCTTTAATGAAGGTAAGTGGAATTCTCCCTCTTGAAACTTTTAACTCTTTTCATCTTTTCTTCTTTGAACGTTTCTGACTTAAGTATCGAATGAGCTTTTTGGAAAACAACCTTCATTTAACTTTGTTTTTTACAAGAGCGTAAATTCTCGGAATTGGAGTTAAAAGTAACCAGAGGAACTGAGGAAGGAGACTACAACATCTTGCGCCCAATAAACTTTTATTGAAAAAAGACTTTAATTCATGATATTATGAATTTGAAACATATTATAGGCAAGTTAATTACCTCCAAAGTTTTGAAAATAATAATAATAATAATAACTTGATTGTGTGCTTGTGTAAGGTGACAAAAATATTCCATCAAAATTTACTAATTTTTAACTTTTTCTTTAAAAGGTGATTAAAAAAAAAATTCAAAAAACTTATCTAATGCGTTTGCCGGGAGTCGAACCCGGGTCTATTGCTTGGAAGGCAATTATCCTAACCGTTGGACTACAAACGCTGTTGTGTTACAGAATTGTTTTGAAGTTAAATGGCTTCAGATCTTTTAACATGGTATCTTATTCCCTTAGTACAAATTATAACAATAATACATACATATAGTTTCAATGCTTACTAAAAAAAAAAAAAAAAAAAAAAAAAAGTTTCATATATATATATATATATTTTATACCCACTTGGGGCGCCCGGTGTCCCCACCTTATTTAGTGAGATTAATCCGGACTTGGCCTGCAGAGCGCTCTCGGAGTTGACCACCCCAGAGGGATTCGAAACCTCGATAATCCGCCCTGGAGGAAGTATTAGGAGTCCGCACACCAACTCCCCCAAACTATCGGGTTTTTATATATATATATATGTAGAGATATAGATGAAATAATTAATTGCGTATCTCAAACTAAATTTGATTATAGTTAAAGACGATATATATGTGTGTGTGTGATTTTTCATGCCTGGTTAATTGATCAAGCTTTTAAGCATAGGAATGAGATGCAGTTAAAAAGATATAATCAGTATGTATTAAGTGTGGAAGACGTTGGAATTTGTTCTATCGATCGAGAGGGAATAAATATTAGTGTCTGAAGACAACAAAACATACATATATATATATATATATATATATATATAATATATCGAAACATTCATATACACAAGATTCTTAGTTTGATTATCGGCGCGCTTTAAGTATTATTTAAAAGGATAGATGACACATTAATTTAAATTAAATTAGTCAAAGCAAAAATGTTACATTAAATACCGGATAATCTTAATGAAAAAATAATGGAACATCAAAGATTATTTTTGTTACTATAATTGACTATATATATATATATATATATATAAGCATATGTTCTCACAATATCTTCTTCAAGTAATTTCTACCCTTGTTTAGTTGATCAGATGTTGGAGAATTAACGGATATATATATATATATATATATATATATATATATATATATATATATTATTCGAAAGGTACCATGCATGCATATGCAGATTAATTATCTTAACATGATGTAAGAAAATCCATATGGAAAACAAAATATGCTTAGATCCTTAACTTGAGGAATGAACATATTCCCCAGTTCTGATCAACAACTTGTGTATGTAACCATGCATTAACCATGCAACATAATATATACATACAAAATATATATAATAAATATATATATATATATATATATATATATATTTATATCAGAAAATCTTACGCCAGGGTATATAATATTCGCACCCCAAAAACATGCACGAGCCGATTTTTTACATTATTGTTCCAGATATATTCTTACACACAAATAATGATCAAATGGAAAATCAAAAGTAGCAACCTTATAATAGATTGAATTTGAAATAGTTAAAGTTATGATTTCGAATATTGAAGGATTTAAACAAATATATATATATATATATATATATATATATATGCAAGATTCTAATTCTCTATCCCATGAACATTATTGATGTTAAGCATCTTCCTATCCAAGTTTATTAATTATGCAAATCTTTTCTTCTATTATTGCCGTATTATATTCTTTTTTATTATTATTATTTTCTACCTGACTAGACACATTCTTCTTGAATTCCTTCTCTACTTGCATCAATAATCAATAATAATTATATATTTAAGCAATATTAGATTGGTGAAATTATAGTACTTCTTCAAACTCATTTTTTTTCTTTCCAATTTTGAAGCTACGGAAAACTCAAAGGACAACAACAAGGTACAAGTTCTGTATCTTCTGTGGAGAATGAATGGGAAAAAAGGTAGCATTGAGATCAATATCGGCCTCCGGCCACCGGAAAAGCTTGACGGAAAGTTTTCAATGAAGGGATGGATTTTGGAGGTGTGGAGATTCAGCATGGAAGATAAAAATAGAGTAGTGTTTTCATTGAAAGTTGGAATAGCTGTTCTTATTGTTTCACTGCTCATTTTATTCCGGGCACCTTACCAAGTTTTTGGCACCAGTATTATTTGGTCCATTCTCACTGTGGCCATCATGTTTGAATATACTGTTGGTATGTCATCATCCATGCATGCATGCATGCATATAATATATATATATATATAAACACTTCCTTTCATCAAGTACAATACATATAAAACTTTACATGCATGTGTTAATGTTATTGTTAAATCGAATTAAATTACTAATAAAGAGAGATTAAAAAGGGTTCAATACCTGCAAAATAATAACAGTGAAGTCAATAGTAGAGATTCAAACTAAAAACGTCTAATTATGATATTAATATAACTCAATTTTAATATGGTATCCGAGTGGGAAGTTTGAGTTTGAATCTCTATTATTGTCCCTATTTGTTAATTATTGTGTATGTATTAAGCTCAATTTGACAGTTAAGTGATATATATAATTTTTCAAACACTAATGGATGAATTAATTGTGTATATACTATGAAAAGGTGCAACATTTAACAGAGGATTCAATCGAGCAGTTGGAAGCTTGCTTGCAGGAATCTTAGCTATTACTATTGCTCAATTAGCATTACAGTCTGGGAGAGTTGCAGAACCTATAATCATAGGAATTAGCATCTTCTTAATTGGTATGTACGTATATATATATATATATATAAAAAAAAATATATATATAAATGAATTGTGTATATATATATAACACTTTCTTTTTCTTTTTTGGTGGGGTGGCAGGAGCTATTACATCATTCATGAAGCAGTGGCCATCTCTTGTAGCATATGAATATGGTTTCCGAGTTATACTTTTCACCTACTGTTTGATAATTGTTTCTGGATATAGAATGGGAAACCCAATAAAAACTTCCATGGATCGTCTGTATTCCATCGCCATTGGAGGAATTGTAGCAGTTCTTGTAAATGTGTTGGTTTTTCCCATGTGGGCTGGAGAACAATTGCATCAAGAACTTGTAAATAACTTTAATTCAGTAGCAGATTCACTCCAAGGTAATTATTAATAATAACAAATTAAACATCGAAATTAAGAACTTCGTTTCCATTAATTAATTATATACATAATATATATATATATATATATATATATATATAAATATCTGATTTCAGAATGCGTTAAGAAATACCTTGAAGACGATGGGTTGAATCATCCAGAGTTCTCAACTACTGTGGTGGATGAATTCCCAGATGAACCTGCATATAACAAATGTAAATTAACATTAAGTTCTTCGGCCAAGCTGGAAAATCTGGTAAATCATTTTGTTTTACATAAATGATAATATAGTATATACATACATATATATAGATATATGATAGTATTTTGTTTTCATGCTGGTTGAAATTCCATTTCCAGGCTAATGCGGCTAAATGGGAACCACCACATGGCAGGTTCTGCCATTTCTTTTATCCATGGTCTGAGTATGTTAAGGTTAATGCAGTCTTGAGATACTGTGCTTATGAGGTTATGGCACTTCATGGCGTTCTTCACTCAGAAATTCAGGTTTTTCTTTTTTACTTCATCTTATTTGTCCACTCTCTCAAATATTTAAATATATATATATATATACCACTTGAGATAATCACTTCATAAAATCTAACTTAACATGAAATATATAAGAATCAACATAGATATTTATTATTAATTCGAAATATTCTTTTCGTGACATATAAGAATACTTAAATAGTCATTTCTGAAATCGAGATGGACCAATGAGAATAGTACTAAGTTGTTTATAAATTCTCCTAAATAGTTGATCATAAATTTTATCGGACTCATAGTTATATCTCGAGTCATAACACTTAGTGTCACGTACCTAAGTCATAATAGTTATTGTCAGAGTAGTAACCATCCCGAACTATAGGAGCGGCAAGACCCACTTTTAAAATCTCAAATGTCGTACTAAATAGTTAATCAAACCATTGATACCCATAGTTGTGGTGGACTTGCAGCCCGGTACTGACACAGTAACACGAGTAATGTGTGTGTGTTTTGTAGGCCCCATATAATCTAAGAATTACATTCAAGAAGGAGATCCAAGATGCGACAAGTGAAGCAGCAGAATTAGTACGATGTTTGGGGAAAAATATAAGCAACTTGGAGACAAGTATGGAAGTAATTACTCCATTACTAAAGAAAGTTCACACCTTAACGGAACGTCTTCAGCGTGCCATAGACATGCATTCCTATCTCCTCACATCAACTTCGGAACCACCGCCGCCACCTGCAGCAGAGATTAACATTAACTCAACAACTAAAACTAAGCAAATAATCCCCGAAAAATTATTATTATTATCATCTACTTCATCAGATGATCAATCCTCGAAATTAAATATTTCAACTGAACTTGTTAATGATGACAACAATAAGACATTTCCTGATGAACTTTCTGAAAGTGTTCCTCCATTAGAACTCAGTCACCAGATGTCGAGGAAGCAATGTTCAAGAAGGCAATATTCTTGGCCATCTAGGGAAGTGGATGCTTTTGAAGGAGGAGGAGCTACAGGAGCAGCTTGTGTTATAGATTTTGTTCCGAAAATGAGGGCTTTAGAAAGCACGGCTGCACTTTCACTTGCTACTTTCACCTCTTTGCTGATTGAATTTGTTGCCCGACTTGATCATCTGGTTGAAGCTGTTGATCATCTTGCTAGAATGGCAAAATTCAAGCCTGATCGAGGATAGCTATATACATATATGACAAATCAGGAGAGCAAAAAGGATATTAAAATAAACTTTAAAAAAAAAATTAAAGTAAAAGGTCTTGTTTAAAGGAGGTGATTCAAAGAATTTAATTAATTGCAGTCAACAACTAGATGCAGAATTTTCAAGAGCAATATCATTATGAAATTGAATTTAATGATGGCAAATCTTTTTTTTTTCTTCAGGGATTTCCCTAATCTTTTTCTTGCCCGGTTGTTTCAATCAATTCCAAATATCTACATATTTTATCAGATTCTTATTATCAAGAAGATGTCAATTCATGTTCGTGACAATGGCAGTACTGTAATAATATATATATATATATATATATATATATATATATATATATATATTCTTTTACTGATTGACCAACAAGAAAATGAAACAAAAACTAATCTTTATGATCATTGACAAAGATATTAAAGTATATGACAGATCCATCATTTACTTTAACTCCATCACTTTAGATGGTTGTAGAGAACTTGGAAAAAAAGAAAAGGAAAAAGAAAATCATCACGCACTAGTTATATAAAGCAGATGGCTTTTTATTGGCTGGCTATCTTTAAAGCTAGAAATCTCAAGAAAAGAATGCCATAGATTTAATCACGTGCACAGGATTAACCAAACTAATGAATGCTAATCAATTCAGCCCTGAAATTCTGTACCTTTTTTCAGTGGACTGGTGTACGTAGGGTACCCTTCTGCAACACAAGTGATAATATATATATATATATATATATCCATGGATAGCTTCAGCTCAAGGGATTAATTAGTATGTAATTGACTTCATGTTCACGGTAATTCAAAAAAAAAATATAATAATAAAATAAAAAAATCATGACCATTGTCCATGTCGTACCTTCAAGAGACAAGGTGGAACTGCATTAGTCAACACCTTTTGCAGTTTCACAGGGGCCAAGAAATCTCTGTGGTTAGGTCATAGTTTAGCTACAGATAAATCTACAACCTGCGCAACAAAAAATAATGTACAGTAGTTCAGTTGGTTCTTGATGATGTCTCCTTTGACTTAACTCTTCTTTTCTTTTCTTTTTTTAGTTCTTCGGATAATTTTGTTTGTTTCTGGTTTGAGGGAATCTGATCTCTGATTCATGAACAGGAATTTTTTAAGTAGAAATTGACTGGAAAAAAGAGAAGAAAGGAAAGGTAATAGTAAGAAACATAAATGAGTAAACTTTTTTTTTTTTTTTTTTTTTTGATAAGTACGTGGATGAGTAAACTGAAGATGGAGAGAAACTTCATCCATCTAATCCTTAATCATTTGAAATTTTAATAATAACGTGTAAAAGAGTAACTTACTCTGTATACACTGCCGTCAGATAAGATGTCTTAGAAGAGTAAGTATATGAAGCAGATAATTAATTGGGTCACTGTAACCTGACCTAAAACATCCAGAAGAGGTCACCCGGCCTGAAATTGTAGCTAAACTGAATGTATTTTAATAAAAGAGAAATCCACTAAGCACAACAAAATAAATACCAGGAGAGAAGAACTCCAGCAGTAAACAGAAAATGTCTAATTTTATTCATCAGCCCACAAATTGCATATTTACACCAACCAGATTCCAAGATTCAGATGCTATTTACATGATAACTACAAATATCCAACACCTCAAATGACTACTGAGCAAGATATAAGCTCTCCCTTATTTTGCCAACTACTGGAAATTTAGTCAAGATTCAATCAAACAAATTAAGAACAAAACATGCAGGGAAAAGGAAACAAATAATAAACAAGGAGAGTACAGCAGCTGATTATCAAGACCTAATTGGTGACCCAAGATACGAGATTATCTTACAACCAATTTTGTTGAGTCCATGATTTCATCATGGGCAGCTGAGATGGACTGCCTCTGTCTTTGTTGCTTTCAGACCTGGCAGGAGGACAACCAGACATTATTGCCATCAAACTTCCACCATGCACCCTACCTTCTGGAATTGTGGAAGCAGGAGATGTCGCATTGGTCTTACCTACTTGGGTGGAAGGCACATATTTCCAGCCAGAATCATTAGAGGACGTAATGGCAACATTCATGTCACTAGCAGCTACGATCTGTTTCATCTTCTCTGGGTTTTTAGGTTTTGCATCATGGACAATGGCTCCAACTGTGGCACCACCATGTACCCGTTTGTCCTGCAGTAGACCACTGTGAGTAGCACACAATCCAGTCTTCCCCCGGGCAAATGAGTTACAAACATCATCACCTTGCCCCATTTCTGAACCAGGCTGACCCCATAAGCATCTTTTCCCACCACCATGTGCCTTGCAGAAATCAGTGCTGCCTTGGGCACTTTTCCCACACCCTTCAACTTTGCATCTCTTCCCCCCGCCGTGACGTACACAGAAATCAGTCCGTCCTCTTGCACTCTTAGTGCACTCCGGCACAGCACACCTCTTACCTCCACCATGTGCTACACAGAAAAGGGTGCCACCATGCACACTTTTTGGACATACTCCACCTCCTTGGAAGGAACACCTTTTCCCTCCACCATGACCCTTGCAGAAAGGTGTGCTTCCTTCTGCTCCCTTGTTGCATCCCTCAAATGTGCACCGTTTCCCACCAC
Organism: Cynanchum wilfordii; assembly: GCA_025388415.1. Lineage (NCBI taxonomy): Eukaryota > Viridiplantae > Streptophyta > Magnoliopsida > Gentianales > Apocynaceae > Cynanchum > Cynanchum wilfordii. The sequence continues at coordinate 3,994,988 of JAHSUH010001581.1, forward strand.
CATGTGCCTTGCAGAACATGGTGCTTCCCTGAGCACCTTTTGTGCACTCAGAGTATTGACATCGGCGTCCACCACCATGGGAGATACAGAGACCAGAAAGGCCTTCTGCACTTTTTGTACAGTTCTCTCTCTGGCATCTTTTCCCTCCACCATGTCTGATGCAAAGTCCAGATTTCCCTCTGGCAGCACGGGTGCAGCCATCATGACTGCAGCGCCGACCACCACCATGGGCAATACAAAAATCAGTACGCCCTTCTGCACTCTTGGTACATCCGAGGAATTCACATCTGCGACCACCACCGTGGGCCTTGCAGAATGCAGTTCGACCCTCAGCTCCCCTATAGCAGCCAGATCTCTGGCATCTGCGACCCCCTCCATGGGCAATGCAAAGACCAGAAGCACCTCTTGCTCCTTTTACACATCCCTGGTACTGACACTTTTTTGTACTACAATTACGCTGCTGTTGTGCTTGAGTTATCCCGGAAGTACAGGTGACTGAGCTTCTTGGTGTTGTTGTGATGCTTGCGCAAAGCTCAGGAGTGATTGCAGCTGGCTTTATCTCTCTTACAGCCTTGTTCAGAAAATAACTTCTGTCAGAAGTCTGAAATGGGTTAAATATATTCATGTTCCCACTCTTCCAGTTTGATGATATGAAAGTTCCCTCATTGTGGAAAACACCACCAACAGCTGGTGGATTCTTCATGACATTTTGAGGAAGGGTAGAGCTCAAATGGACAGTAGTGATATCAGATTCAGTAGTCCCACTGGAGAGACTCAATTCCAGATCAACCTTTGGCCATATATCAACTACCTTAGAACTCGAGCTAAAGGTTTTCTTTGGACTAGGTGTTTTCTCATTGCTGAGATGGAGTGAAAAGTCCAATTCTAGATCCATTGAGGAAGACTCTTCAATTTCTTTGGCTGAAGAAATAGAGGTGCATGCAGTTGCTGAACTTCCCTTGCTGTCTGAGGAGCTGGATGAATTGCCCAGACGGAGACACAATGAAGACTCATGCTGTTGCCCAGCTGAACCCTCTGTCAAACTCCATTTCCGCTTAATTCCTCTTGAATCAGAGATGAAATTGTTTGGCAAAGTAGAAGTATCAAGACATAAATTGGTATTTGCATGATAACCTCCACCAGCTGCAGTTCCTCCTATTTGGAAACAATTACCCAGATTCTTCAATGCATTTGAACCAGGGTTAGCAGCAAAACCCAAATTATAGAATCTGGGTTCCATGACCTCAGAGCTGAGTTTTACAACACTCTTATTACTGTATTAATATCTTAAGAAGTAAAGAACAGTCTGCCTGACTTCCGGGTTAGTAAAAATTAGTGACAAAACAAAAGTCAGATGTCTCGAAATGAGAACATCCCACCTCCGCTGACAAATCCAGAAGTATCACAACGATCCATTTTTCTATACGGTGGTCCAAGATTGTTCAGTTAGCAGTAATGACCAGGGCAAGATGCACACAAACTAGAATTCTTTGATACAGCCTTAGAAAAATTAGTCATCCTGTTGAAAATAAATGGACAATTAATCAGGTATATACAGTTAGTGATTGAAATCCAGAACAACCTCACAAAAATGGCTGGACACAGTAAAGAAATTGTCTATTAAACTGTAAATAGCAAGTAAGTCTTCAGAATATGGAACAAATACAGCATCAACACAAGAATTCAAAGTTGAAGCATAACATTCTATCTGTGAAGAGTATCATGCGAAAGTATCAAATTATGGAGGTGGTGACATCTAAGTATCTGCATCTGATAAAGCAGTTGCTGAAATTGAAAATATTGAAATTTTTGTATTCCATATCACCACAATTGATATGGTGTCTAATCTGAAATTAAGGGTAAAGGATCACACATAAAGTACCAAAACATTTATAAAGAATCCTCTCCTCTGAAGGAAAGTTCATGAAAACAGAGCAGAATATGAAAATTAAGAAGGACAATGAACCAGCCTGCCCTATTGGATCATTGTCCATCAAACCAAAAAAACCCAACCACTCAACACAGACTTTTTTCTCCATCTTTTGTATACTGAATACTCAACAATAAGCTTCTGAAATCAATGAACAGAGCAAACCATGACAGTAAAAGGTCTACTCACCAGGAGAACAAAGATTTAAGGAAGAAATTAACCACCACCACCCTCCAAAAAAAAAAAAGAATTATCATAGTCCTCGAAAATAATAAGCTACTCTGTAGACTGTCTTACACACTGAAAATGAAGCAGTGAATTCACATACATGAAACCATTTCACCCTGAAGCGAGACAATTCCACGACATGATACTAACAAATAAATTGCCCTCAAAAGAACAAAAGTAGTTGTAAATAATCAGATCTTGACAAAGAAGATAGGTGTAAGATTTGGATCTCATTGTGTTAAAATAGAAGAGAGACAATTTTTCATGCTATGACATCAAATGAATAATACAGAAGGAAGGTAATTTTCAAATATTCCAGCTGAAAGCAAAAGCGAGATAACTGAGTTCTGATCAAGGAAAAAGACAAAGGAAGCTTCTGTCGACAATTGCATCTTATCTTTAATAAAAAGCAGCAGCAGAAGAAGAATAAGGAAGGGAAAAAAAAAAACAGCTTTTAACACAACTTTAGATCTGGAATACATACAAGCTACTCTTGCACGAAAAGGAAATTTGTTAAAGGCAAAGAAAAAATACAGAAAGCAATTCAATTTGATACCCCAGTCAGTGAATTGAAACTAGAAACAAAGATACTATTTAAGCGGAACTTAATGAAATGAAACATTTAAATCTTGCATGCAAGGAGCAAAACGACGGCACGAGAGGTAGAAAAGCAGGAATTGAAAGATCAATCAGAAAAGAAATTAACAGAAATAAGATCTATTAAGCATAGAAATCTCAGACTCGGACAGACAAAAACTGGTAAATTCATCCATGATATAATTTCACTGCTCAAATAAAAAAATAAAAAATTATCAGGAAAGTAACCATTAAAAGTGAAAACATGAATCACAATTCACAAATGAGCAGAACTTCAACATGAAAATTCAACAGCTGAAAATCCGAAAACAGAAACGAAGAAATATATATAATAAATATATGAATATATATGAGCTAAATAAATTACCTTGGTTTGACACAAATTCATCCAAAATCTTCAAAAGAGAGCGCTAGGGTTTTTCTGTCAGTGCCGGCGAAGAGCAACAGCGACGGAGAAAAACAGATATGCTTCTATATATATATAGACATACGAATACCTACAGGTATGTAGAGAGAGAGAAGTGTATGTGTGCGCTTTAGAGAGAGAAAAAAAAAGTGCGTGTTTTTGTGTTGTGTTTGTGTGTAGGGAAATTTGCGGGTAGTAACTGGAACTAAACGAGAATGACACGGCGGCGGCGTATTATAATTAAATTAAAGCATTCTTTTTTTACCACAAAAATAGGGTTTTATTTTATTTATTCAAATTTTTGACAAGTAAAAATTATTTATTTTAAATTTTAAAATTCAAAATTTTTTTAATCTTTATTAATTCTTATTAAGTAAAAGTTTAATTAAATTATTTTGACTGTTCAAAATTTATCTTATTTTTTTGTTGGAGGTTATATGGCGGAGTGACAAGAGGTCACCCCCAACTGCCCCTTCGGGGTTCGACACCAAATTCCCTCCCCATGTATAAAAAAAAAAAATTGCCTTATTTCTTAATTAAAAGAGAAAAAGAAAAAAAAAATAATAATTAAGAGGAAAAAAAATCATGCTGTGGAGCACCATGAATGGTAAGAGTTAAAGTGGTGGCAATAGCACATGGTTTTCGGAAATCCAGGCAAAAATTGATCTGTGGGCCCTTTTATATATATTTTTTAATTTTTAAATATTTTAATTAATTCAAAATTAAGTCATATAAAATTCTTTTTAAAAAATAAAAAATTTTATAATTAGTATATATGACTCGCTCTAATAAATAATAAATTTATTTTTATAAATATATATAAATGGTTAAATTTAAATTGACATTAGATGTACAACTTCAACTGTCTATTATTATCTATATATATTTTGGTCAGTCATCGAAATTGGTCACAGCAGCGGGGTACGGCGGGGGGTACGGCGGTGACTGGCTGTTGTGACAGCCGGAAAGGTGAAGGCGAATTATTTGTAATTTAGGGATTTGTATTGTTGGCGTGGCGATACGACATCGGTTTTGGTTTTTGAAGGGGGTGGGTGTTGAATTTTATGGAGACTCACGCCACGCACTCTCACACGTATACCTGACACCTTTTACTTACTGCTAGTATTAAATATATATAATTATATAATTATATAATTTTTTTTCTCTCTTATTCTTAGAAAATTATTAAAAAAAAAGAAAAAAGAAAAGAAATTAAATGATTGATGATTTATATGGTTAGTAGTAATAGTTGGCAGCGGCTCGTCACCGTTCGTGGTGCATCGGCTTCTGGACCCCACACCATTTTCTTGATTGACGAGTTCTTTGCATGACAATGACTAGTACGAAGTCACTTAAACTTTAACTAATTTTAGTCGATAATATTAAATTCTATTAAAAAAGTTTTTTCTTACACATTTTTTTTTAATGGGCAAAATTCAAACTCGAGATCTTACATATTCAGACCCTTATTGAGAAAAATTTTTTTATATATCTATCTCTCTATAGGTAAAATTAAAACTCGAGATCTTGAATCAAACTCTTTTTTTATATTCAATCAATTTTATATTTAAACCAATAGCTCTAATTTTTTTTCATTGAATTTAATATTTTTTTTATATTAACTTTTAATGTGTCTCAAACTCATAATATCTAGGTCATAAATGAGATTGTTATCAACTAAAATACACATTCTTGATAATCACTTATTTTTAAATTTATGATTATTGAGATCTTAGAAGAGATTGTTACTAATTAAATTATTATATAAATTTCAAAAATGTGTGAAAAAAAAAAAAATAAAGGCCTAAAATAGTTGTGTAAACATGGTACGAAAGACATAATTATCTTATCGAATCTTTGACTAAGTTATGGATCATTGCTTTTCACGCGGTGAGTATATGTACCATTCCAAATACTTTGAAATATATATATATATATATATATATATATATATATATATATATATATATATATATATATATATATATATGTATGGAAAAGAAAACATGTTCCTTCTTCAATGCCATTCTCTCTATAAATATTTATTATTCCAATTTGAACATAATAATGTGTGTTTTATGTTCTATGTTATCCTTCCAAAATCAAAAGAGGTTTCACTTTTTTTGAACATCCATAAAAGTCGAACAACAAAAAAGAGTGGTGCTAACTCGACTCTTGTCCCCTATATACATATATATAATTCGATATCCAGTTTCAATTAATTTAAACCCCAAAACGTAGATGAGTTGGTAAGAAACTCTCTTGATAAGTGAAATCGAGAATTCAAACTTTGATTTATGTACATAATTGTTTAAAATTTAAGGTTAGAGTTTACTCATGCAAAAAATTAACCCGACTTAAATAAAGACTATTTATAATATAGATTGACTTAAAGATGCCTTATGAAAAAAACGAATCACACATGAAATCATAATGAGTTAAACTATATAAATTTTAATTCATTCAAAGAATTTCCAAATTGTTTTCTCAGTCTTTTCTGACCATCATTTCACGAGTCAAAGAAAATAAAAGGGATAATGGAATTTATTCCTTTGATAAATATTCTTTTTTACTACTATAACACTACTTCAGTCGACCAAATTCACATATATATATATATATATATATATATATATATATATATATATATATATATATATATATATATATGTATGTATAGCACCAAAAAAAAAGTACGTGTAATGCACTTAGACAGAAGCTGTCGAAAACAGTTAGTGGCATAAATATTCCCCGATTAGAAATTTTTTTTTTCCCCTTCTTTTTTTGGATTTTTTTGCTTTTTTATTTGTTTGATTATATATATATATATATATATATATATATATAGGAATAAGAAGAAATAAAAGAAAAGTTGGTGGGCAAGGCAATGCAATGCAAGTCTTCCCATCCACTGCTTTCCCAACTTTGGAATATGCGTTTCAAGATCCGCTTCTCTCCACCATGTCGACATCCTCTAAATATATATATTATATATATACTATACACATTTTGCAAATATCATCTAATATTATGATAAAATCTTTTTAAAATAAGAGTTAAATTTTATAAATATAATTTATACGTAATTTTGAATAACAAATAATTTAATTTTTTATTTTTTTTGCTAAAGGCACAAGAGGTCCTACATTAGTTTCAAACTATAGGAAAACACTTATATGCCAATCAATATGTCAGGTTGACCTTTTGCGAAAAAAAAACTCCGATTCTAAATTTTAAATAATTGTATAAAAAACCCTTAACCTGACTTAAATAAAAAAACTGTTTACTAACAAATATATAATATAAAAATATATATTGTATTATTAAATTAAAAGTAATAAAGAGAAGAACGTTGTTTGTTATGTTTGTTCGTACGTGGAGATTGTGACTTCATGTTTGATGATATATATATATAAATATAAATATAAAATATGAATGCGGAAACTACACAAAAGTTTCTCAGCTGCGATGGTGACAAAATATATTTCTCAACAGCCAAAGAAGAAAGCAAGTGGGAAGTAATGATGATGCAGATCTATCAATATATATATATATATATATGTGTAATAAATTAAAGAAATCTTTTATGGGGAAAAGAACTAAAATGGATTTGGCCGAATATGTGGCCAAATGCAAAGCCTTTAAGCCGGGGACAAGAAAAGAAAAAAAGGATATATGCGGCAAAACGACGCTTTAGTTCTCTCCTAACAAGCTTATAAACCTTTCTAATGGCTGCTAAAACCCTCTTTTTATTTCAAATATAATAGTTTTTTTTTTCCTAGATTATTCTGTATCTAAAGTTATATTTTGACTAATTTGAAATTAATCTGAGTTGAATCTATAAAATTTAACTCTTATAGAACACTCACAACAAATGTATAAATAATCATGTAAGAGTTAAAATGAGGTAAGTAAAAAATATAGTGTATATGATATTTTTTAAAGCATATAATTAATAAATATCAGTAGTAAACAGATTGTCATTTTCTAGAAATAGATGTCATAATATATTTTGAACAGAAACATTGGAATGAAAATTTGGTTGAAAAGATATTTTTGCTCAAGAAATTTTATGGGCAACCACATCAATGAGAGTTCACTTTGGTACACCCATGTCTGATGTCTGATGCCAAGCTAGTTTTTTTTTTTTTTTTTTTTTGTTAGTTCTCATGGAAGAAAAAACATGGGGCAAAGAGGCAAACAATGGAAAAAAGATGGCTAAAAATGGCGGTTTTATAATTAACTCACAATCTCAATCAATGTTACTGCTGCAAACACAAGGAAGAGAGTGCCCCCAATGTATGCTATAACCTGTACATGAAAAGAACACACTCATAAGTTAGTTAAAATATGCAGGTTGTTCCAAACTCAAAACCATATTTACATGGGTTTATGTGATCTGGTTGAACTTGATAGGTCATAGGTCCAAGATTGAGCAAGTCAAGAAGTTTAGTAAGGATTTCTGAAGGGTCACAAAATCATAATAATGTTTTAATTTGTTGGAGAGAATGAGAATTTAATGTCTTTGTATTTGACTAAATCTACAAGATTATTGTAATTAATCTGACCTTCTCAGATAAGAATGTCCCCAGCAAAGAACCACCAAGTACAGCTAGCTGTATATGGCAATAAAAATACATGAGCATATGTTGCATATATATATATACACATGTATATTTATGTATATATAACCACTACAGAAAAGGAAAAAAAGAAGGAAAGAATAAAATGATAGAAACTCATAATTTATTTACTTGAACAGTAATTGAATTACCAAAGTTGCAATTCCATGGCCGGCTAGTGCCCCTCCAATGACTCCAAGGGGTGAAGAGGCTGCAGCCAGTGCTGAAAGAAGCATATATTATGTCAGTACTACATGTGGAAATAAAGACAAATATACTTGCATGTGCAGTTACTTAAAATCAGAGATATAGATCCTTTCTGCTGTAATTTGATTCTGTAGTAAGGGTAGCTTTGATAAGATATTAACAAAAATAAAGTTTTCAATACTATACTAGCTAGGGAGTGTCATTTTTCATCCAAGAATGGAGTTTCATTGAGAAACTCTTGATGTTTGTATTTGACAGAAATATATATATATTCACAGTTCAATTCTCTTCAGGAACATGGAAAAGAGCAGGTATACTTCATTTAAGTGTTCTATTCATATAAGCTTATTAGAGGGGATTCTCAAGAGTGGTGCATGCTAGCATAGATTAAGTTCCATGAAAACTTTTCTGGTGGTTGATGTCATTTATACCAAGTAAGTAACTGATTCTTGAACCAAAAATTTCACAAACATCTCGTAACTGATTACCTATTGTGGAAAAAAATGATTTATCACCCCATTCAGCAACAAAAACTAAAGCAAAAGTGCTAATGACAGTGTTGGCGGCAGCCAAAATCCCTGCACCGTTTCCTGAAAATTCTGAAACTGCTAACTCTGCCTGGTATTTTTTATCACAAACAACACAGCAAGAGTGAGAAAAGTAGCTAAGAAGATTAAAAGGTTGGGAATATAGCAATTCGCAAAATATAATCATCCTTTAATAGAATTGTTACCTCCCTTTGTTCTTCTTCAGCCTTTAGACCATCACTTGATGAGGCATCAAGCAACGTTGAAACACCAAAATAGACCTGAGATCGATCAGTGTTACTAGGCATAATTCTTACCAAAATGCATTTGTATATGCGTAATAAAGTCCAGAAGGAAATATGTGACTCTTTGTAGCCAAAATTCTAATCATAGTAGTTACCAGAAGACAAACTGCAGCAATGTCATCAATTGGCAAATCAGCACCACCAAAACTGCATCCATGAAGTCAGTTTCCATAAATTCTTGATGAGATGGTCATTTGTATCTTTAAAATAATACAATTTCTTAAACAAAATTTTATACTCTAACCATGGTTCTTAATATTCCATACATATTTGTGACTCTTTCAGATTAACAATATCCCATAAATTAAAGCCTAATAAAAAGTTAACCATGCTGAAAGTACATAAGAAATTATCGAAGTTAACCTGAAAGGTAGAACCCCATCCACATAGTGAAAAGTTCGTCCAAGAATGACAGAGATTATTGTCATCACCCTGCCCATTATCGACAAAGAGAGTTATCAAAATTCTATCTCTATTTTTCCACTGATGTAGGTAAGTCTTGACAAAGAAAAAATACACAATAAGTAGTTTCTCTGATACAAAAAAGGAGAAGAAGAAGGGAGTTTCACTTATTTTATTCTTCATTGGAGGTGATTACTTTGTTTTTTTGAAGAATGAGAAAGGAGAGCATCTGAGTTAATACATTCAATATACACTTTCCAGCAGAAAAAAAGGAGTGAAAGATGTGAATTTGAAACTTTTATTACAAAAAAGTACCATCTAATGCTTTCATAAAATTAAAAGCTCGAATAGCAACAGGTTTACTGCATGATCAGAAATGGAAAGCATATGCTTTCTGTTCGGGAAGAAACACTTTTGGGTATTAAAGGTGCATGAAGTTCAACAAATATTATTCTCCTTGACTTGTGCAGTACGATTAAGTGATAATTCTATTTATGGCATGACCACTCAAAAGTTTCTGCTGAAGGTACCAAGTACAAATTACATTAATAAACAAGTTTAGAAAATGACATACCCAAGTGCCCCAAAAGTTCCCAGGAAAACAACACCAGCAGAGTTTCTTGCAGCAAGAAGTGCCTGCAAAGAACATCAACCATATTCAAAGCTTGGCCTAGTCAAAAAAATCTCAACTAGTGTTGATTCCATGGATTGATATTCCCCTGCTTCATGTGGAGAAGAAAATTAAACATAAGAAATTTAATATTACCAAGGAAAATTGCTTGAAAGCAGTGATTGGTCAATCTTACTTCTGATCAATATTGTGATTCTGATTCAATCATCTAATTTTCATTAAATAACTACCGTCATTACACAAGTCCAATAATGTATGTTCATACACCTATCAGACGAACGAGCAATTGAACATTTTGAAGGTGATATAGGCTAAAAAACTGTTAACAATATTCTCTTACAGCAATGAAGAAGGTTTTATCCCCCAGCTCAGAAAAAAAGATCAGCAAGAATGCCTGTAAAACAAAGATAGATTTCTCCATGTCAGTTAGAGGAAGATACCTTTCAAAACTAAGCATAGATGAAATTCCAACAGGAATTTTCTTATTTTTTCCAACTAGTAATTAGCAAAGGGGTTCTGTTGTTTTCACATCTTAAAAGATATACCATATGCATGACTCTCCCTGGCAACTTTGATTACCAGATTTCCAATATAGAGCATGAGTTTCAAGCTAATAATACATATATAATTACAGTATAGCATCCAGAGCAGTCAAATGTCTACTCGTAGTCACATAATTATCAAGTTTGTTAGCTGAAGGGAGATTATCCTAACTGAAGCAAAACCTGTGCTAATATCGCCAAGGTCCCCAAGGGACACAATTGATTGTAGTTGATGCGCAATATCTGAACCAGCAAATGCCTGCTGAGTGCCTTGAAGAGTGAACAGCCCACATAGAATCATGAATTTTAACTGATTCTGAACTGGCATAATTGAATCCTGGAAGTCCAAAAATGATCTCTTTTTTCTCCTCCTCGTGGCAAGGGAAGTTGATTTCTCCAAAATAGTGCAATCCTCATTATTTTGCAGGAATTTTATGTCTTTCCAGCTTTTACACTTACTGGCCCTCAACTTCTGTGCCAAAAATTTTCATTTCAGATTCAGAGTTGAGCCTAAAAGCAGAATGTGACTTGTTTCTTGAATTACAAGTTTTCATTCAAATAAAAAAGGTTCTTTAACAATGTCAGGAAAGGGTAACTTAAAAGCAAACGAACGCTTACGTTTTCTTCCGAGTTATCAAACACTTTACACAAGCAATGCCTAAAACGTCCATCACTAATTTCCACACCTTGCCTTCTAAAATCCCTAAAATTACATAAACCAAATAAGAAATCAACGTTACCCAATGTTTCTACTATCATTCCAGCTCCGAATTCCATTAACTCATTTACTTACCTGGAGAACACGAGACTCCGATGGGAAGAAGAGGGTGTGTAGTTGTAGCAAGCTGGAAATTGACTAAAATTGGAGCAAAATGATGACGGCGGCCATGAACGAATCGCCGCCGTTGATTTCAGTAAAACTCGCTCTGATAGAATCCTTACGCTTCCCATTTCTAGCGAGTAAGAAATATTGGAAGCACGATCGATGGATAAACAAAGAAGAAGAAGATAAGCTATCAGAATCGCGCGCCAGTTAAAACCGTTAGTTCCTTAGCTCTTGGAGCACTACTCCCCGAATATTGCAATCCAAGTCCCTCATAACTTTATTTTTCCTAATTAAGTCCTTATAATTTTTCAAAACTTCTTTTGTACCATCCATATTTTTTCATTGCCTTGATTTGATATATACATATCTTCTATGATAAACTTATGTCAAGGAATATATGTGTTACTTATGATCATAAAAACATTATCATGTATTCGAGTCAGGTGAAAAATTAAGGTTGTATTTGAATTAATTTTTTCATTCAAATTCAGTTTTAGCCATTACTGTATTTTGATATTCGTATTTGATCGACCATCAATTATTTTGAAAGATGTACACTTTAAGGTATATTGTGTTAGTACATTTTCAACAACTCAATAATTATATCATCATTACACATATAAAAATCCATTACACTCGAAATAAAATATGGTCCAAACAACTATTCATCAGACACTATTTTCCTTCTCGATAAAATGAAATCCACTCTACTCAAAAATTAAAAAAAAAAAAGAAAATCACTTCTTTTTTTAAAGAAAATAACTGTCCAAATACAACCTAAAACAACCGAGTACTAGATTAAAATCAAGAAATTGTAAATAACCCCCATGGCAATTTTTATGAAAAAAAAAACTCAAAAGCATATAACGTAGTTATTAATTAATTAAATTACCAACACTCATATAACTTTATATCAACACGAAGCCTAAAATAAACTTCTCCTTCAAAAGAATCAGTCATAAGAGTAGCAATTCCTCTACTCATAAAAAAGTCACCGGTGCCACCAATGACCGAAATATCCCTTGTCTTGTTCATCAACGGATCAGCTCCGGCGAAATTTATGCTTCCTTTATGTTGAGTGGAATTGAAAACGAACGAAAACCCTAACCAAGAAGTGAATACATCTTTATTGTCATAAAAGTAGAACCCTTGTGCTCTTCCCACCGGAGTAGAATGAAAATTGTTGTCTAAAGTGATCGGATCGTCGAAAACCACCATGTTTCCGAAATGATTTTTTCCAGCCAAAATTGTTCTGTTTCCCCATGGTGGAGATCCGACTATGGCTGATGTTGCATTGTGGGAGTTTTGACCGTTGTAGATAACGTCGTGGAAGTAGAAAATTAGTCTTTTGCATGGCTGCATGTAATTAGATTTTTTTCTCAGTTTCTTGCGGGCGGCGGCGGTCGGCATTATTTCTGAGGTTACAAGTAACATGAAGCAGAATAAGAAGGCAACTGTGAGTAGTCGACGTTTTGCTGCCATATTAATTGTTTCAAAGAATCAGAGAGAATATTGCTGCAGACAGGGGAGAATTTAATCAATGAAGCTATATATTATATATATATATATATATATATATATATATATATATATATATATATATATATATAATGGATATATAATAATAATAAGAAATGGAGCATCAACCTGCAATATGATTAGGTAGCTTGGCTTTTAAGACATTTTATCATGGCAAAGAAAAAAAAAAAGGTTCGAAACTAATTTTTTGGCCAAAGGTTTCTTTTTTTGTTAGCTTGAAGTTTAAGTTATTACATCCGGTCCCCAAGCTCACAAATGCGACTATGATTAGCTACTTGGTATTGGTATCGTTCTTATTGCACTAAAATGATATTTCATATTGACTATGAGTACAGATTCATTCATATATATATATATATATATATCTAAAAAAGTAAGAGTATTTTTGAAATAAATTTAACAGCTATTAATTATCGAACTTAAGTTGGAGCAATAATTGATTAGAAGGAGAAGAAGGTCGTGGGAGCATGCACTCGTGCCTTAGGTAATGATTAATTAATTACCAAAAAACAACAAGTCTATCAAATTAATGGAGTTGGTAAATAATTAGACCTCGTGCAAGAAGAAAGATAACATCATGATTAATTAGGTTCAAAAATGGAAAATCCAACGACTAATTAACCAACACCAAACTTAAAGCCCTTCTGTTCAAAGACGCATTTAAAATTCTATAAAATACATTTGAAGTGTATTGGAGCTGATAATATTATCAAGTCTTTGAATTTTTTTAAAAAAAGTTAGGTTGCCAAATCCATCAATTACAGAAGTATGCTAAGCTTTTACGCATTGAATTGTATAAAAATGGTTGTGAGAGAAGTGGTTCAAATCTAAGTATTTCTTAATCACCAAATAGGGAAGCATATATATATATATATATATATATATATGTATGTATGCATATGTATATATATAACATTCATTATAACTACTTTAATTTATACCCTTCCTTCCATTAGTAGCTAAGTAATAGTATATATCCATCCATTTTACCAAACCTTAAAACTGTGAAAACCATCATTATTATACAAAAACCATGGTTCATAGAGCAAAATGTTTCCTGATAATATATATATATATATATATATATATATATATTTAACTTTTCGGTATTTGATAGTCACTTGAGAATGGGAAGTACGGACCTTTTTTTTTTGTAATTTATTCGTGTCCAGTAGCCATTTTGGGTCCCAACTAAACCGAATTTGAACGCATCGGACTTCTATTGGGGGAAGCTCCCTACAACTATCTCTTTATAGGCAAGGTTCGAACCCAAGACCTTACGGATGGAGAATTAAATTCCTTCCACTTGGGCTTACTTGTTCCAAGGCATGATTGTTAGGCGTTTTCATAGACCCAAAGTTGTGCTGGTTCCACGTTCTCTCTCCAGGCCCAATTATAGGAATAATTAAAGCCCAACCCAAAAGTAGTAATGGTCCCTGAAGTTTTACATTATTAGGATTCCTGCCCAAAAAAAAAAACTTTAGACCTTTCTACACCTGTTTTGGTCATTGTTGAAGGAGCTTTGGTACTCTCATTTCAAAGATCTCGAATTTAAACATTACTTATAAAGATATAATTGTAGTGAGAGCTTCTCTTTAATAGGGATTCGACCCGGCTGAGTTATGATAGTAACAAATGTTACACACACAAAATATATATATATATATATATATATATACAAAATATTAAAATAAGAAAAAAGAAAAATAGAAAAAGAAAGAGGGGTTAACTAGTTACTGGACTTTTTATACGCTAGGAAACCAAATTTCTGGCAATTTGCCAATATTTATTTTAGTCAAAGGGAGAAGGTTAGTATCTGAATTAACAAAATATATATATTTCTGAATTATTTCACTATATAAGTCAAATGTTCATTTGTCAATTATTATTATTATTATTTAAATAAAAAGGTATATATTTAAATAGTATTTATCGATTTAAATTTTTTTATTAAATAGAAAATTATAATATGATATGAGAGCAAAATACAGGAAGTTACATATTTACTTGAGATTTTTAATAAATATATATTAAAAAAAAATTATAGGCTTAAATGTTTAAATGGAATTAGTTTTTGCTTCTATAACTCATAATTTTTAACTCCAAAATTATAAATGAAACTGTTATCGAGTTTAGGTATTTTGACTTTTATATAATTGCGTGCGTGATATATGTATATATAGGGGATAAATAGTATTGAAAAATTGTAGAATTATATTAGTTATAGTGGGTAGTTGAGCTAACTCCATGTAATTGGCCGATGTAGTAGAACAGACTTACAAGTGGATGAAACTCTAGCTAGTGACGTCCAATAAGTCTTTTGTAGAAATATAATATCCAGTTTGGCAGCAAATGAGAAGTCTTGTACACCTTCTTCACTAAACTAAATTCTATCTTTGACTTTCTTTTTATCTATAAAATTTCTATTCTCTATATATATATATATATATATATATAAAGATTTGAATGCGAATATTTTGACTGAGATATCAGTTTATATCACTTTATATAGATAATTCTTTATTATTGTGACTTAAACTCGAACTTATAATATTTTACAATAAAACGAACCAAATATAAGGACAACTTCATTACAATGAAATAAAAAATCAATGTGTGATATATGTATGTATATATATATATATATATATATATATATATATATATATATATATATCATTGAAAAGTACAAGGCTTTGGAGGAAAAAAAAAAACAAAAGTATGTTGGCTTCTGGCTTCTTCTTCTTCTTCTTTTCCCTTAATATATGACAATAATAATCTAATCAAGTTGATTGGAAGATTGGTGGGGGGTAGGTGTAGATCCCTTGCTTTAATGGAAGGAAGCTCTCCTCTTTAACAAACAAACAAACAAAAACATATATATATATATATATATATATATATATATATATATATATATATATATATATATATATATATGTATGTATGTATATGTATATATGTATGTATGTATATGTATATATGTATGTACGTATGTATATATGATCAATTTGTTTTTATTTTTGGTAAGGTAGGTGAGGCTTTCTTAGCTATATATATATGCAATGTAAGAGAATTATCATATATATAGAAATATATAAGTATAGATGCTTTGTAACTTTACTTGATGTGTACTTAGTCATTTTTTTGCCAACCCACTTGATGAATGTCTCATATGTATGTATATACATACATACATATATATGTATCTATATATATATATATATTATTTTGGTGATCAATAGTAATAATGCCAAGGAAAAATAAGAGGCATTTGGGGGGTTGGTGTTATATGGTCAATTCTGCCGCCCTCAAGATAATGTCACGATTTGGGATTTGGGTTTAACTGTAATTACAATTAATTACTTAAAATTATTTTTATTGAATTAAAAAGATAGTCCGAGTTGGATAGTAAATATTGTGAAATAAGGTAAGTAAAAATCTACAATTATTTAATATTATAATCGAATAAATGATGGAAGGTCATGAAAGCGATTAACACTAAACTGTGAAAGACTTTTCGTTCATGTACTATTATTCTCTTTTGTATAAAAAATTCAAAGGAAAAAATGGCCAAAATATCCATCACAAATCTAAGAGACGGTCATGGGGAGATAACTAGAAAGAGACTTGTCTGTACTCTTGTTTTTCCTGTTGCGTTAATTGAATCATCCATTTAAAAAAAAAAAAAAAAAAAAAAAAAACTAGAAAGAGACTTGTACCATTTTTTTTTTGGCGGTAATTTATTTGTGTTCAATAGTCGCTTTGGGCTCCAACTAAACTCGAATCGAAGGAAAATTCTTCCTACACATGTCTCTCTATAAGTACGGTTCAAACTCAAGATCTTGTGTATAAGGAATCTAAACTCCTTCAATTTGGACCAACATGTGTTAATTTTCATTATTGACGGAAAAGTGCATATAAATAAATGAAATGAGGGAAAATGAGGGAAAATAAGGAAAAATACGTTATAAATAAAAATAATTATTTCATTTATAATTAAAAAAAAAAGTTATAAATCATAAATAAAGATATAGTCTCAACATTACAATTAAATTAGTCGAGTAAAATTATGGAAAACCAATAATATATATATGTAACACTCAGCCCGATATCATTAATTATTCATTGGGAAATTGGCCAAATTCGTCTTTTAACTTATAAATTTTTTGTGTTTCTTTTTTTTTTTTTTTTGAAAACTTTCATCCCTTATCTTTATAATTTTGGCCAATTTCATTCTTTCCTTAATTTTTTTTTGTCAACCGGTAGTCAACGCTTATATTTAATAAAAATCATTTTCTCAAGGTAAAAATGTCAATTTACTGTTTAAAAAAATGGCCAAATTCATCACTTAACTTATAAATTTTTTTACAATTTCATCCCTTTTTAAAATTTTTAGATAATTTCATCTTTATCTTTATAATTATGGTCAATTTCATTCTTCTGTTATTGAATCAATTTAAACCTCAAAAAAGTGTTAAATATATATATATAAATAAAGAGAGAGTCTTAAAATTTAAATTAAAGTAAGGTAAATGTCTTTTTAACAAAAACCGTATATGAGTAGGATATTTTAGGATAATATGCTTACTAAAAAAGGAAAGATGTTATTCCAAGAACATTTTTGTATCCTTACAAAGATTCCAACTACAATTTAATGCCCCATCACATGCATTACATAACTTTAAAATGGAAAAAATTATTTATAAGGTATAGGGGAAAAAAGACAGATTTTTATTCAAGAAAAAAAAAAGAAAAGAAAAGAAGAAGCAAAAACTCTCACTATTTCTTGCCATATATATATATATATATATGTATAGGATTAATTTATGATCAATTCCAGCACTCATAGAGCTTAATATCAACACGTAGCCTAAAATACACATCTCCCTCAAAAGCATCAGTCATCAAAGTGGCAATTCCTCTAGTCATGAAGAAATCACCGGTTCCACCGATGACGGAAATATCTCTAGTCTTGTTCATCAACGGATCGGCGCCGGCAAAGTTAATAGAACCCTTGTGTTCCGTCGAGTTAAACACGAAGGAGAAAGCAAGCCAAGCACCGTAAGTATTCTGCATGTCGTAGAAATACATTCCCTGAGCACGACCGACAGGTGTCGAGTGGAGATTGTTGTCCAACGTTATGGGATCATCGAAAACAACCAAGTCACCGAAGTTGAAAGGTGAAGCCATTGCTGTTCTGTTTCCCCAGGCCGGTGCACCGACTATTGCTGACGTGGCATTGTCTCTGTTGTAACCTTTGTAAAGAATGTCGTGGAAGTAGAACACTAGTTGTTTGCATGGCCGTACTCGTCGGCCGGCGGGATGGACTTCTTTGGAGTAAGGGAAGGCAGTGGCGGTGAAAAGAAGGCAGAGGAAGATGGATGGGATTAGGGTTTTAGCTGCCATTGTACTATATTAATAATAATTTCAAGAAGTGTGTGTATATATATGTATGTATATTATGCAACTTTGGTTGATGAGTGATGAAATAATATGTTTTAAGTTGCCTTAAATAGAGAGTTTTGGGCATGGAGATGTCAAATTGAGTGCGACAATGTTTTTTGACTATGAAAGAGTTGGAACTTAATTACATGTAAAGAAATTAATGTTCATCTATTATGACTTTACAATGATTCTCTTGATCTTTCTAAGAAACTAAGCACAAGCCACCCCCCACCTACCACCAATGATGTCATTTAAGCTATTATTTTGAAACGGTCGGAAACACATGGTAAATGTTATACGAGATTATAAATATGACACTCCGTTTAATATTATATGAGATTCATGGCGAAGTTTTCTTTCGAGTAAAAATTATATTTTGTGAATATAATTTGAATTAAATCCGAATTAGTCAAAATAATAATTTTGGATCTCAAATAAGATAACAATAACTAAATTTTGATTCGAATTTTAAAAGAATCAAACTTTTTAGGGTTTTACATCAACAATGCATTATTGAAAGTGATGTATCCAATTTAATAGAGTAACAAAAGAAAGCAAGAAAATTTTGAATTGATGCTTCTTTCATTATTTTGATTACTTAATTTGTTTGACCTAGCTAGTAGAACAACAATTTACCTAAAAAAAACAAAACAAAAAATGGACCACGTAGAAATTAAAGCCTATTTACAAGACAAGCACAATATATATATATATATATATATATATATATATATATAATAAGAATATGATTTTGTGATTGGTTCCATAATGTGACAGTCCATACTCCATAGCTAACACAAAAAGATAAAACATAAAATTAATTAATTAATTACCATTAGAGACAAACTTAAGGAATATATGACCACCGAGTATAATACCTAAAGACTTAAAACTATATAAAAATTTACATCTGTTTTTTATTTTAATTTATATTTCTACGTAACGTTTTCTATAAACTCTACTCGTTTTTCAATCTTTACATATATTATCCTCATCAACTAATTTAGGAGGATCAGTAAGAAGAAACTCTCATAATTACAACATATAGATAAAATTACGATATAAAGTCAATTATTGCATGTATCAAACTCAGGTCCTCACTTGGAATGACAGGTGAGACACTTAAGTAAGACAAGTTAAACCAACTAGACTATCACATTTTTCACTCAAAATGTTAAGTTGATATATATATATATATATATAAAAGTGAATTTTAGAATTTTAATTTTTTTTTAATTTAGGATATTTGTGCTCTTATCTTTCTTAATTTCGTCTCAAAAAGGTTTAATCTGAAAAAAACAATGATATAACTAAAGACACTAAAGGGTAATGTTGTAGCATTTTTCTCTTACAAAAAAAAATTGGATCAGAGTACAAAGAAAAGTGGAAAAAAAAGGCAAGAAATTTGATATAAAATCAGAATTTTTTTGAAAACATTTTCAGAGTACCAATTTATTTCCAGCACTCATACAACTTAATATCAACTTTCAGCCTAAAATAAACATCTCCTTCAAACGCATCAGTTTGCAGAACAGCTATCCCTCTAGCCATAAAAAAATCGCCGGTTCCACCGACGACGGAAACCTCCCGAGTTTTATTCATCAAAGGATCAGCGCCGGCGAAAGTGATACTCCCCTGATGCTCCGTCGAATTAAACGAAAACGAGAAACTAAGCCAAGCGCCGTACGTGTCTTGCATATCGTAGACGTACATTCCTCTTGCTCTGCCTACTGGATTTGAATGCAAATTGTTGTCCAGAGTTATCGGATCGTCGAAAACCACCAAATCGCCGAAATTAAACGGCTTCGCCATTGCCGTTTTGTTTCCCCAATCCGGTGCCCCAATTATTGCGGCGGTCGCGTTTTGTCGGTTGTGGCCTTGGTAAAGTATGTCGTGGAAGAAGAATACTAGTTCTTTGCACGGCTCCCGAGGATGGAGCTTTTTGTATGCCTGAGTAACAATGGCGGAGGTAGAGAAATGGAGGAAGCAGAGAAGGAGAAAGACTGCCGGCGGAAACAGAGGTTTTTTAGCAGCCATTATTGTAAGGTGCTGTTTGGCTTTGTAGCTAATTGTATTGTATGCAATAAATTTGTTTCTCCAGGCTTCTTTATATAAGAAGCTGTTGGCTGCAGAGTAATCTGTTATTGTTGAACTTCTGACCAAACAAATTTAATTTAATGCTTTTAAATTATAATGAGAACAAAACTTTCATTAACCAACTTTTTTTCTATTTTTGTCAAGTGTCATCTCACGAGCTCGTGTTCTAACTATAAATTTGATAATGAGTATTTATATTTATTGTTAAATACTATATTATATCTTTACATATTTACTTGGGACGGACTGTGGTATCACAATTTTGGCCAAATATATATATGTGTGTGTTTGAGGCCTGCAAAGTCACCAACTAACACTAACCATGGTTTTCTGAGCTAGCTGAGAAGGGAAAATTATGCAGTTGTCTTTGATGGGGGGTGGGTGTCGGGTAGTAAAAAACTAACCATGGTAACAACATTGGGAATGCATTATTAAACGGGTGGGGATTGGATGCAGCTTAGAAAGGAAGAGAGAGAGGGAGAAACAACGTAAAATAATCACAATGCATCCAATTCAATGGCCTTTGAATATTTTTTTTTTTTTTTTTTTTTTTTTACACCATCTCGTATAGAAACCATCAAAACTCCGACTAATTTAGATTCAACATGAGTTGCGCCCACAAAATTTAACTCTTATTAAAAAAAAACTTCATCCTACTCACAGCAAAACCCTCGAACTTGTATAGTATTTTATAATTAGTAATGGATAATTGATAATTGGCCAACAAAAATCTCAAACAAAGATGTTTAAAATTCAATCTCAGATCTTCCTCCTGCAAGGGACTAACCCGCCTCAAACGAGAATTAATCTAGATGTAAATCCGACTTAAAAATATTTCTTTATAGTTTGGAACTCATCTAGATCGTGCCTAAGAAAAGAAAACGAGAGAGATCATGGGAAATTGTCCTTTTGTATTGGGAGGCCCATTTTTAATGAGCTCATTGTTATTTCAGAAACTTTGAATTCAACTTTTAATTTACATTCGCATTCATATTAATTTTCTTTCAAATTAAATACAGATTAGTAAATAAGATTCATATCGAACTCCACTGAAATATATATATAATATAATATAATACCATACTTTCATCTATTACAGATTTTAAAAGTTTGTGTGATTCAGTAACATTCATACAACTTAATATCCATTTGAAGACGAAAATAATCAAATCCTTCAAAACTATCAGTTCGCAACGTTGCAATACCTCTGGCCATAAAGAAATCACCCGTTCCTCCCACGACGGATAAATCCCTAGTCTTCTGTCCAATAATATCTGCTCCCATAATATTAATAGTACCGTTATATTCCCCTGAATTGAACACCAAAGTGTACGCAAACCAAGCGTTGTAAGAACTTTTCCTGTCGTAGAAATAGAACCCTTGTGCCCGACCAACCGGCGGTGAAACAAGGTGGTGGTCTTTCGTCACGGGATCGTCGAAAACAACCAGCATTCCGAAGCTGAAGTTTCCTAGTTTTGTCTCGTTTGTAGCTTTTGCAGAGGTAGCATTTGCTACGTTTGTGCCGTTGAATAGGATGTCGTGGTAATAAAGTACTAATTTCTTGCAGGGTTCTTGTTGTTTGTTTATTATGTTTTTGCAATCGGCGGTATTGAGAAGAGAGAAGGATAAAAGGAGGAGGAGGAGGGGGGGAAAGGAAAGAATGGTGGATTGGTTCTTGTTGTCGTCCATGGTGTTTCTGGTTAATGTGATTTTTTGGTGTTTGGTTTTTGTTTTTATATAGGGGAAAGTTTTTGCTGCTTTCTTGGTCTTTAGTTCTTTGAGGAATATACCTGCGGTAATAAAAGTATGATACACGAGACAAAATTCATTGAGTCATTTTGTTTAGTTAAATTGTCGCCAAAAGGAAAGGGCAAGGTGAATGTTATATGAGCTTTTTATTTTGGCATTTATAAGAGAATTTAAGAAAGCACGTTCGACACTTGCATATAAAAGTTAGACTATATATGAGTCACGAGTTCAACACTCATCAAGTAAAAATTAGACTTAGATCCTATAGTAGGGGGTCACAAGTTCAACACTCATATAAAGTTACGAGTTCGACACTCACAAATAAAAGTTAGACTCTATTGATGTCAAGTCAAACCGAATTTAAATTAATCAAAACAGTAACGCTGAATATATTGTCACTTGCTCTAAAAGTTTAAATTAGTAGAGAGGAAGGATTCAAAATTAGCGAGATACCATGTTATACTAAATTGTCACCTGGTCTAAAAATTTAGAGTAATAAAAAATGTGTTAAATTTAACTTCATACCATTGATAGAGATGGATTACAAAGGGAGGAATCAAATTGGGAAATGGAAGGGAAGCAAATATGCCTTTTTGGATAAGTACTGATTTCTGCTGTTTAGTTTTGTCCCACTTCTTGTTCTTGAGCAAACAGTTCATTGCCCCTAAGTGAATACGAATGGGTAAAAAATAGAAGAGGTCCAAAATGTGTCCTAAAATATGTGATTCACTTACCAATAACCATTAATGTGAAACCAGTTTACATTATTTGTAGTAAGTTTCTTCAGTTTTTATACACCAGAATTTTCTGTTTTCTGGTATTGCTGGATGACTAAAACTGATGCTGTAGTAGCAAATGTTGGAGAACTCAGCAAGCTTCCAACAGGGCCAAGTTCTGGATATTCAATTCTTCCATTTAATGCTGACACAACTTCACCATCAGGTCTTCGACCAACCAGAAACAAATTGCACCGGCTATAGTTTCCCATTGTAGAAATGATTTCCCCTGAGTTATTGACTGCTTTCTCTTCATAAGTCACAGAATCTTTCCCACCAACATTTTTTTGAAACTCGTCAAGGAACTTCACATCCATAGAAACTTCAGCAGTGACATTGATCACATCTGCATCAATTGTTATAGCATTTGTCTCGCCATCAACTACTACAAGGTGGACAACGGTCAAATTGATACCAGGGTGCTCAGCCATGCGAATTCCATAAGAAAGAGCTTCGCGATCATCACAACCACCGAAAAAGAGAACAACAATATGATATGATACGTTACTTGCAGCTACATGTGAACTCCCACCAAGACCACGGTCTACAAAGATTCCAACAGAACATGATGCATGCTCAAGAACCTTAGTGTTGATCATACGGTAATCAGCTCGAGTTGTCTCCAGAGAACCATCCAATCTTTGGTGCTTGTGAAATGGTAGGACTATAATAGCTACCCTCTTCCTCTCTGCAGCTGCGCAAATGTCCTCGTGCATGTCAGATGGTGAAGAGACTGAAGTCAGTGACCTCACTGAAACTTTGCTTAGTTGCTGGAATGCCTCAAAAGCCACAACTACATTGTTGGTTTCTGAACGGAGGCCCTTTTTCTTGAAGGAAAAGGTGTTCCTTGCTGCTTTGTGTACCATTATAATAGCAGATGACCTCTCAGAGAGCTCCATGAGGTGCATTGCATAAACACACAGAACCTCGTGCTTCTGAGTCTTCTCAGTCCCACGCGAAGCCTCAAAGAGATTTATGATGGATGGGATGTTCCTGTTACTGTGGAAACATGCAAGAAGTCGAAGTTGAGCACTTGGATCGTTCCTTTCTATTGTTCGGTATAGGTAGTTAAGTTTTCTTGAACCTTTTGCAGGTTTATACACAGCCATAACAAGAGGAGTAGTTATGAAGGTTGTGAAGAGAGCCATCAGCACCATGATAGCGAATGTTTGATCATTCAAAACCTGTATCAGTGATATTGTAAATGCGTTAGCGCTCAAACAATCTTAAGTAAATAAAAGAGATGCAATAGGCATTGCATAATTAAATGAAAAGGAGATACTAACCTTTCTATCTTTACCGATATTAAGGACAATCAGTTCCACCAGACCTTTACTGTTCATGAGGAAACCAAGAGCAAGAGCCTCACGAATTGGCATTCTACATATAAGAGAAACAATAATGGTACCAACAATCTTCCCAAAACAAGCTGTGAAAATTACAAGGACTAGCAGACCCCAAGACTGAACCCCCTGTATTGTAGCAACGTTTGTTTTCAATCCACTTGAAACAAAATACAGAGGCAGGAAAAGACCAGAAACAAGATCCTCAACTTTTTCAACCACTGCAGATGCAAATGACCCTTCTTTGGGAAAAAGGATCCCAATAACAAAAGCTCCAAACATTGCATGAATTCCAATTGTATCTGTAATGAACCCAGCTGCAAGCACAGCAGCTAAGGAAGCACATACATAAATCTCATCAACTGGCTCACCTTCATGGCAACGCTTAGCCATCCATTTAAAAATTGGGGGGACAAGAAGACTTGCACAGATTACAAATGCACAGCCACAGAGGAAGACCCAAATTGGGACTGTAGGGGAAAGCTTATCACCAGATAAGGCAATGGCAAGAGCAAGTAAAATCCATGCGGCCACGTCATTGACTGCAGCAGCAGACATGGCCATTCTACCAATGTCAGTTGTTAAAAGTTTCAGTTCAGCTAGGATTCGAGCTAGCACAGGGAAGGCAGTTATGGAGAGGGCCACTCCCATAAATACAAGAAATGAAGTTGTATTCACCCCTTTGTTTATTGTTGCACGGAGGACAAATGACGAGCCAATACCTAATGCAAATGGAAGACCTATTCCAGCCATAGCAACAGAAAGAGCCTTTTTCCCAGTCCGGCGTAGACCTTTAGGGTCTAATTCTATGCCTGCAAGGAATAGAAAGAAGAGCAGACCAATGTTCGCTAAAGTATCCAACACTGTTATACTCTTGGGAGGGAATACTGCATGCAAGTAAGTTTGGCTTCGACCAAGAGCAGATGGACCCAGTAATACTCCACCCTATAGAACAACCAAATGGATTACTCAACAAGAAGGATATAATCCACAAGTATTATAACATGAACACACTACATGTGGGTAAAAATCGCAATAATCATCTCTAACCCTACATGTAATGCAGTATTGACCATCAAAAACTATTTTCAGCAACATGCAAAGATAACACATCTAATTCATTCATTGACTAAGATATTTTCCTTGTGTGTGGAGATGAAAACTGGAACTTACAACAATCTCAGCAATCACACGTGGCTGTCGCAACGGTTTCAGCAAAAAGGCAAGAGATCTCGTCACTACAAGCACTAGACATATCTGCAGAATGGCTAGGGGAAGAGCAAAATTAAGCGGATTGTCCCCTTGGAAAATACCATTTGATGTAGCCTTCATTGGAGGCGGACATGCAAGTCCTGATGTACCATTTGCAGCCATCTTGAGAAGAAGTTTGGAATGAACAATTCAGCTGGTGACTTTATTGCCTGGGAATCTATCCAATTTGAAAATTTTAAGGTCTGTAAAATTCATATAATGCCATGAGGACCTTTTACAGAGCTTAGACAAAAAACATTTCACATTAAAGTATATCTTGTGTATCAAACTCAAACTCAACTTGTTTCAGTATAAATAACTAAATAAATAAACACTAGCAACAAAAATGATTTAAAATATCTACATTGAATCCCAGTAGAACTAAGAAGAGAAAAATTATATGAGGGCACTCAGAAACTTATATCGAAATCCCAATTCAGAAAAACTGGACCTTAAATCAATCCAGCATTCTCTTCCCCAGAAATCAGCGTAAATTCTAAACAAAGTAAATAAAATTTCTTTTAAAAAGTTCAATAAACCCAAGGAAACATGCTATCAAAAATTCTTAGCGAAAAATTCAAATAATCATTGCAACACTCAACAAAAAGGTATACTTTTTTCAATTCCTTGGTAAATTTTTCAATCATCAATACTCAACAGTCAACACAGATTGCAAATAGTCTCAACCGATTAAACGCAGGATAAACACAACAACAAAAAAAAAATGAAATTAAAAATTTAAACTAGCTGAGCGTACCTGATCTAAAACAAACGATATGAA
Organism: Cynanchum wilfordii; assembly: GCA_025388415.1. Classification (NCBI taxonomy): domain Eukaryota; kingdom Viridiplantae; phylum Streptophyta; class Magnoliopsida; order Gentianales; family Apocynaceae; genus Cynanchum; species Cynanchum wilfordii. The sequence continues at coordinate 4,021,195 of JAHSUH010001581.1, forward strand.
CAGAGAAAAAGATGAGGCCAAACAAGCATTCTTAATTGCAGACGACGGAAACTGGTGGGACGATTGGAAACGAGAAAGCAGTGGTGTGCTTTTAATGGACTCTAAAAAAGTAGTTCCGCTCGGATTGGATTGGATTTGGACCGTTTACGACTGAAAAATCTTGCTTAAATCTTAAAGAAAGGAAAAATTGTCCGAACTCATGTGAATCTTCCAACTATATGATGTGAAAACGGCGGTATGATTGGAACTTTTTTAAGGAAAAATATTTAAATATTAATTTCCGGTTTCCTTTCAAATTATATAACAAGGATCCAATATTTTGTCCTATTTTATTAAATACTCCCTCCCGTTTGTATATATCACTTTATAAAATAATTATTAATAATTTTCTTTATTTTTTAAATTAGTGTTTTATAAATAATTTAAATTTTTATATATACTTCCTCCAAACCGACACCGGATGATAAAAAATAAAAAATAAAAAAAAAAAAAAAAAGAAAAGAGGTTGTAGAATCAGACACCAATATGGGCTTATGGATCCATATAGCGCACTGCATATTCAATTGGATACTGCGAATCAATATATTGGGCCCCTCAGCCCAAGTAGATTCCTCGTATTATTTTATTTTATTTTTTTCTTAGGCACGGGTCTAAATGGGTCATAAATTATGGGATGATACTTTTAAACCAAATCCACATCTAAATTAATCTCTGTTCGAGCCGGGTTGGTCTCTTGCAGGAAGAGGCTTTGACCCAAATTTTAAACAACTGCATATATGAGTGAGGTTTAAACCCCAGCCTCACTCGTATTATTTATTTTATTTCGCCCCTTTTCTTCCCTATATAATTTTTTAAAAATAAAAAAAATATATAATATTTTTTTTTTTTTGATAATCAATTAATATTCATTTTACTAAAAAATTAGTATATATATATATATATAATAAAAGTATAATAGATGAATATCTTAGATGTAAATGAATTGAATGTAAATAAATGATAATTTATTTTAAGTTTATCTCAATCTATATTAATCTTTTCTTTTTTTTTCATTTCCAAGTAATTCCTATTCGTATACTTATAAATTCAAACAAATTTATACTTATTTATTTTCCATATTCAAACTTTGAACCATACCAACCAAAAATACTTTTTTGTGATAGGTTGAGATGGCCAATCAAGTTTGAAAAAAGGGAATTTTTTTTTATTATTTTTTTTTCTCCTTATTGATAATGTAATTAATAAAAAAAACGGCATAGTTTTAATATCTTACATTTCCTAATTCTCTACAATCTAAGTATTGAAGAGTTGTCGTTTCAAATCTTTGCATATTTTAAAATATTTCCAATTCTTAAGATTCTAACTTAATCGTTAGAGAGTCAACAATAGAGATAATTCTTCCGATTATTAGTTTTTTACTAATTACTTGACATTTTCGTTGTCTTGTTAAACTCATAATATCCATACTACTTTGAGAGAGAGAAAAAAAAAGTATACTCAATCATATTTTTGTGCATATTAGATTCAAATTTGAAAAAAGATTAGCTTCCTCAATATCATATATATATATATATACCTTTGACATTCATAAAAAAAAGTGTGATATCAACCAGAGGCATGTGGTGGAGCGGTAGAGGCTCTTTCTCCCTTAACCAATAATTCGGGTTTCAAATCTTAGTTTGGGTATGAAAAAATATTAAATCCTCTGGCCAGTTGTCTCACCCAATGAGGTGCTTACAAATTAGCAAGCGGGATTAGTCTAGGCGTGGAATGGCTTGAAGGTGCCGTCCCTCAGTAACGGGACCCACCCAGGACACATGTGAAAAAAAAAAAAAAAAAAGTGTGATATCTTTTACTTATATTATCCTAAATCCTTTATATTATAGGGAAATTCTATTTATCAAATAAAATCAAAGCACTTATTATAAGCAAATTTTCTATTGTCATACATTTGAATCTTTCAAGTCACATAAATTTGATATAAAAAAACATACCATGTCTGTCCTTATTTAGAAGGAAAAGGTACCTAGCTAGGTTGTTTCATTGACTAGAATTGGAACCCTAATTTAACAGGAAAAAAAAAAAAAAAAAAAAAAGTCTGCTTCAATAATGGAGTAAGATATTATAATTTTACATAATCACATACAAAGTCTACTTCAATAATTGAGGATAATATATGATTTTTTTCAGATAAGTTTTTGCCCAAGAGACTTCTTTTATGTGCAACATGTTCAAAGTTTCCACATTTTCTTTGGAGTATGAGGTGGTATCTCGAGCCTTTTCGGTCCAAATTAATCCACCCAGGAAGGGTCCAACAATGTGGGTATACCCGCACTTGCGAATATATCTCGAACTGTGAAACTCCGGGTAAAGTTTAAACCCTTAACCTTTTGACAAGTCAGGAGGTAAGAGAGAAACTTCTAAACTAATGACCAATAGAGATTCGGACCATCAACCTTTTGATTGAGAGAGAGACTCATAAACCATTAAGCGATGAGAGAAACTTCATATATATACACAAAAAAAAAATAATAATTGGGTGTATAATCATCACCACAAATAATCCGAACAAGATTTAATTAAGTCAACATGTTATTAATATATAATAACACTTGGACGGTTCCATGCACTACACAACTACATACATGAGTCAAGATTCGAACCCTTAATTTCACTTAAGTCAGGAGAGCTTCCTTACTAGCTCACATGTGCCTTAGGTCAGAGCTTCCTTCCGCAAGAGACCAACCCAACTTGAACGAAGATTAATCTCGATGTGGATTGACTTAAAAGATACCTCTTATAGTTTGAGATTCATCTAAGACACCTTATATCATTTTCTTAAAAAAAAAAATTGTAAATAACAATATTACAAGTTCAACATTCGTTACAAAAATATATTATTTAAAAGTATTTTTTTGTGAATAAGAGTTAAAATTTACATAAAAAAATAGAGAAATGACTTAAGATATACCTAATGGTTTAATAAAAAAAAAAAAAATTCAAGCTCACTCAACAAATTAGACTTTACCGCAGTAAAATAGTCTTATTTATTAAAAATTTTACTATTTTTTAGCAAAGCAATCGTATTCTATGAGGTGGCGAGATTCCATTCGATATGTTATTATAGGAAAAGCAAAGAAATGATTAGGTACTATTGTGTTGCGCCATTTTTGACGGACTGTAATGCAAGATAAAGGTTCATTTGAACATTTGTATATATATAAATATTAAGTAAGAATTAGAAAGACATTTTCTTGAGTAAGAATTACATCTTATATACGTAATTCAAATTAAATCTAAGTTAGTCGAAATGGAGTAAGATATTTACTAACTTAGTTGCATATTCTCGATAACATAAAATATTATATATATATATATATGTGTATATGTATATGTGTTAGAAAGATATTTTCTCGAGTAAGAGTTACACCTTACATACGAAATTCAAATTAAATCTAAGTTAATCGAACTTATAATCTCTAGGTTATAAATGGAGTAAGACTACTACTAACTTAGCTACACTTTCATAACATAAAATATATATATATATATATATATATATATATATATATATATGTATATGTATACGTGGCTGGGTGATGGAAGGAGAGCATGGTGGACTTGGAAATTCAACTCTCTTTCTCTCTCCATAATCATCTACTAAAAAGACATCCACTGCAGAAGGCCAGAGACCATCAAATTTGAATTTGACAAACCAGCAAATTAGTATATGTAGAATAATAAAAAAATTTATCTAATATGATTTAACTTCAAATTCATGGGAATCTAGAATAATTATCAGACATTAAGGTTTAATAACACAATTTTTTTTTTTGGGACAATATTTTAAAATTTTAATATATTTTATAAATTCAACCAAAATAATATCATATAAATAAGAAGGAAAATATAGTGGATAATACGTATTAGAGAAGTAATTCGAACTGAATTTAAATTAATTAAACTAATAACTTTAAATATAAAATCATCTAATTAAATATATATATATATATATTTGTGGTCAAGGAATCAAACTATTCAGCGTCATAGGAGAATTATTATTTATATTTTCCTAAAAAAAAAAAAAAAAAAAAAGTTATCCATTACTTTGAAGTGTACGAAGGTGACGTAATATTATATAATTATTAAAATCGTGTAACACAAAATGAGTAATAGTAGTAGTGTGTATATATATAAGCCACAAAAAAAAGTAGTGTGAATATATATATATATATTATATTTTTTTTTTTTTTTTTTAATATATATGTATAGTATATAGTATATCAGAGTTGACCTTTGAATATTCACGTGGATCTTGTCTCCACGTTAAGAATATCAATTGTATGGTCCAGATGAATCTAAAGTTTCGGAGGGGCAAATTGGTAAAAAACTCCTCAACATGAATACCGTGAGTTCATATCATACTTAGTCAAATGCAATTTGCATTCCTAACGGTTAATAAAACACATAATTCGTGAACAAAATTTTAATACACTATATAAAAATTAGTTGTTATGACGTTTTTAATATATATATATATTAGAGTAATTTTTTGGTAATTTAATATTTTTATCGAGGCACTTCAAATTTAAATTAGTTTGAAAATTAACGAGCTCAATATTGATAAATTTTTAATTTTTTGAACAAATATTTTAGGGTACATTGTACAGCTGTTTCCTTTAGTATTAATACAATACCCCAGTTAAGGAAAAATCAATTAAACTCAAAAATTTCATATTCGGTTCAATTCAATTCAATTACAACTCTAACATTAATAAATCGTGGATAATTAGCTTTAAAAAATTATTAAAATGACCCCTTACCCTATTATGTAATTATGATATTTTTAAACTATTAGTTTGATATAATGGGAAAGCGCATTGTGAATGCTACACGAGGTCAAGAGTGCAACACTCGTTGTGACCGCTATGTAAAAACCAGGGCGAGACCTTCCCCCGAGTAATAGTTAGACTCTACAAGTGCAACTCGAGCATAATTTGGATTAATATGACTTTAGATACCAGATGTGTAAGGAGAAAAAAGAAATTGACACATTTTCTTTTTCTTTTTGCTTTTGACAAGCATCTTATGTGTACTAGAGAACCAATTACACATAATTTTTTTGTACATAAAGTAATTTATATTCAAAGTTTTTAAATCATGGTTATGATCAATTGGTAGTTAGCTGCTGTGGTTTACAGTAAGAACTTTATGGATTCCAGATTCCCATATGTGAATGTGTTGTAAAGAAGATAGTTTAACCGAAGTTTGACCCATTTTATTTGTGAAATTGTATATTTGGCCCATATTTCAAAATCATTGCACAAAATGGCTTTATCGCGGTCGCAACTGCGTTTTCAGCCTGAAGTCGCATATTGGAAACACAACTTACTAAAAATAGAAGTCGCATCTCCATGATGCTACTCTACATTTTCATTTATGGAAAGTTACATTTTAAAAATGCAACTTCTGTATTAATTTCATAAATGAAATTGTGTCGTTTAAGTTCGTTTAGCATATGTCATTTCAATATTAATTTAAACGACGTGGTTTTGAGAAGTTGAAAAAAGAGAGTATCCAAATGCAAAGTTGATGTTGTAATCCTCATGATAAGATGTGATGTTTTACTTTTCTTTTTTTGACATTTGACAAAAATTAAAATGAGGGAAGAGAGAGAGGAGAAAAAAGAAAGAAAGAAAGAAAACAAAAGAGCAAATCGGACAACTTGACTCATTGTATTCCTCGGAAATCATAGGAACACTTTATTCACAAAAAAAAAAAAAAAAGGAACACTTTGTTTATGTATTTCACCTGCTACTCATGCATTTGTTTTACCTTTTCTTTTTCCATTTTTTTTTTTTGCTTAAATTCATAATTAAATAACTTTAAATAATTTTGTATTATGATTAAAGTTTTTATATCGCTCTTTAAATTAATATTATTTTTTAAACAGTTATATACGTGAGTAAGAGTTTGAACTCAACTTTAAGTTAGGAAAGCTCATTACCAACTCATATACGTCTTGAGTTATAATTAATATATTTAGAATTTTATTCATAATATATATATATATATATATATATATATATATATATATATATATGTAGAAAAACTATAGGGTATTTTTGAAATGTTGTTTTCTTTTCCATGGTGACACCAACAATTCCTACTTCTACAATCAGGAGATTTCTTAGCCTCTACTTTATTTTTGGGTAATTCTTAACCTCCACTTAATCCAATTATTTTATGGTCTAAAAATTAATGGTCATCATTATCTTCTTTTTTTCTAAAAAAAAATTCAAGTAATAATCTTCCATAATCAATTATAAGAAGCCTATTATTTTGACAAAATTGTAACGTATCTTCACTTTTCACAACCACTATATGTATATAATATAGATATATATAAAATAAAATTTTGAATCTAAATATGCAAGTGAGCTAATAAGGAGTTTTATAGCTTAAATAAGATTGATAGTTCGAACATCAATTCATATATATAATTGTTTAAAATTTGAGGGTCACAGTTTCTTTCCGCAAGAGACTAACTCAATTCAAACAAGATTAATCTAAATATAGATTGGTTTAAAGATATCTGTCATAATTTGGAACACATTTATGACACCTTGTATCCTTAACTAATAAATAAAATTTTGAATTTTTTTTCATTATTATTTTATAAATTTTAGTTGAAAAGTATATATAATAATACTATGAAAACATAATTCTTGGATGAATTATAATAATAATAATAATAATAATAATAATAATAATAATGAAATAATATTCAAAGTTGAAAAATGGAAAAAAAGAAACAACGATATTGACATAACTTAGTAATGTTTTCCACCACTTCCAAAATGCATGAACTATTCCAAGGTAAGCAGGTAGAGTTGTTGCCACACAATTGTGGTGTCAAGTGTAACCATGCACCCATTTTCTAGCCTTTCTTTGTGTAGTGTTTTTTATTTGTTTAAATTTTTAGAGTATATGATAATTTATTTTTATTTAATATGGTATTAGAGCGAGAAATATTAAGTTTGTAATCAACTCACACGTGAACAGAGGTTGAGGGTCGGGAGGCCCAAAATCGTATAGACCAGGTACTCAACATATATAAAAATTAGGGTTTATGTTTTAGTCTTGATTAAAGATTTGAAATTTTCTTATAAATTCCGATTATAATAAATTCTTCTAGGGTTTTCACGTAAAACTTGTGTGTTTTTCTTATCTTTCCTTTGCATTGTGTCATTATCTTTCATAATTTCGTAACAACAATTTACTTCAATTCAACATGGTATCGGAGCAAAGAGGTCTTGAGTTTGTGATCAGCTCACACATAAACGATTGTGTTAAAAAGATAAATTTATTTTTTTTTTATCGATTTAAACTTTTAGAGAATATCACCATTTACCGTTACACAAATCCATAATTACCAATAGTGAATTTCTATAATACTAGGTATAAAACTTTTTTTAAAAAAAGATTGATATTTTTACGTGTTAAAATAAAAAATATTATTACAAACAAATACTTATTAACTGATATTAGGTAAAATCTGAATCGATTATTTCATTTTTCTACCATACTTTTTCTTTTTCCTTAAATAGTAACAAAAATAAAAAGACATGGAAAATTTTGGTATCAAACTACCAAAATCATAACATTAGAAAGTTGAGGGTTTTACTTCTTGTGTTGCGTTTGAAGCATATAATACATATACATATACATATATATATATATATATATATATATATATATATATATATATATATATATACGTGGGTCTAAAAATGCCTAATGGTAATCAATATATATATATATATATATATATATATATATATATATATATATTGTTTCATTAAGTCAAGTATCCCTTATCGTCCTTTCCAAATTATATAACTTTTATATATATATATATATATATAAAATAAATATAGTACGATATTTAACTTCTTTTTTTTTTTTGATAGGTATTTAACTTTTTTCATATACATGGGAATAATTCATTAGGACACGAAATGAAATTAACTTTTTCAGAAATATAAAAGACACGTATTGTTCTTTTTTTTCGAAAGAAAGACACGTAATTTCCATCTGAACTATCAATTTCATTTTTCACAAATAATTATAAACTACTACGGATGCATTGTGGCTATTAAGGCAAGTACTCTTTCCTATATATATATATATATATATATATATATATATATATATATTTTATGAAACCAAACGTTTTGAATAAGTGTTAATTATGAGCCGTATCTTTAAGTTTTGTTTTTATATTTTTACTAGTTTTTGTTCGAGTCGAGTAGGTCTCTAATAATATATAAGTAAGTTCTGACCAAAGTTTTAAACGATTGTATACATGAGTATAAATTCGATTTAACAACTTCATTTAAGCAAGAAGTGTTTTTTAGGAATTCACTTGTGTCCCGAGTTTTCTATTCTTATTTTTCACTCTATCTTTCTTTAAAAATAATTATAAATAATTAATATATATATATTATCTTTAAATTGTGATAAGTAAAAGATAAAAAGTATTTAAATGACAAATCTAACGTAACAAATTGTTAAAAGCTTATCATTTAATACTTTATTTCTAAAATTATTATTATTATTATTATTAAATGGAGATAAATTTTTTGCATGGAAGGAGTAATTACTATTTGTCTATTATTGATCATGATTATTTAAATTATTTAATAAAAGATATTGTCAAATTTATTGTCATAATTTCTTATTTAATTTTAAGGATATCTTTGAATAAATAAATATCAAATATGAATGAAAAAAAAAATATATGGTTGAACCATTCAAATTTATTCAAATCAAACTTTAATTTGACATTAATGATGTAATCCTAAATTCAAATTAATTAAAATAATAATTTTAAATACTTGAAAAAAAAAATTCAAATCAAAGTATATATATATATACATAAATAAAAATTTTATCCCACCAACATTATCCAAAATTATTTTATCTTAATAAGAATGTTATACAAATAAGAGAATATTTTTAAGTAATAACGATTAACTGTTGACCTTTTAAATAATAATAATAATAATAATAATAATATAACGAGAATAGAAAGACGGTCATCCAATGTTAACTGTTACTTCCTTTTTCTTTCTTTCTTTTTTTTTTTTTTTTAATCTATCTTCTTTTAGTTGTAATTTATCCCAATTTAAGGGTCACATCACATTATTTAATTTTAATAGAAAATGAAAATTTAAAGAGATAAATGCTTTCGCTCATATGTAAAGTTTTGAATTCGAATCTTACTTACGAGGAGATAAATATATGAAAAACTTCTCCAATAAAAATTTAACACTCTCAAATCTTATTTAGTTACGACCCAAAGTGACTAACGAAAATAAATATTCGATGGGGCAGGGACAAAAAAAAGGAAAAGAAAAGAAACAATAATAATAATGAGAAATTAAACAAAAATAATAATTAACTTAAAGTTAAGCAAGTGAGAGCAGGGACAAAGAAGGGATATTCTATGGGACAGTTTTATTTTTTATTTTTTTATTTTTAATACAGTGGCATTTTGGTAAAACAACAAAATTTCGCGGCTCTACAAATACCGGGCAATGAATCTCGCTCATTACCGACTCAGACTTAAGTTAAGTTAAGACACATCCCCTGCCCCCTTTTCTACCAAAATTCTCTCTTTTTTTTTTTTCTCCTTTTTCTTCGTCTGCGGAAATCCTTCTTTCTCTGTTCCCCCATTTTTTGGAGCCAAAATCATCTTTCTCTCTCTTCCCTTCCCCCCCTATCTCTCTCCTCTTCAATTCCTTTATGTATCTCTCCCACCATTTCTGAAAAAAATTTTGTTCATGATCTGAACCTCTTCTCAACATGAATGTGTGTTGATGAACGATTCCTCCTAGAACTTAATTCTCTCCACTCCTCCTATCCTAAGCCTCCAGGTTATTTCCTTTCTCTTTCTCTTTCTCTCTCCTCTGTTCTGTTCTTCTGTATCCTTTACATGTTCGTGGAATTTTCACATTTTATATATATATATATATATATATATAGGGTTGAAAAGTCTGATCGAAATGTTTGGACATTGTTGAAATTAAATTTATCTGTATGCAGAAGTTTTTTTCGGAAAAAGTTAAGTTAATTGAAAATTTTTGAAAGTTTGAAAAACTGTGGATTTGGATTTGTTTTTATTCGGTGGTTTTCCCGGAAGCGCATGAAGAACAGAGACGTGTGTGCATCTGTTTGAATTTGATTTTCTGTGTGTGTTTTTAAAATTAATTCTATGTTTTTTTTTTTTTTCCTTTCTTTTAATAGTACGTTATGACATATTTCAGATTCTGAATTTGGGAAAACTTTTCTCCTGTTTTTGCAAAAAATATATATATATTATATATGGGTCCCTTACTTGACCTTTTTCATATCCCGGCTGCCTTCATATTCATATTCCATTGTGCTCTATAAGAAAAATTAGCACAAAGATCACATCTACTTCCTACCATTTTTCTTTGTCCTTGAATTGTTATCAATAATTAATTAATTCCGTTGATAATAGTTTTAATCATAATTTTAAAATTTATGAGTTCGGAAACAGATGAAGAACGTTGGAACTGTTTAATTTAACATGGTAATAGTATTTGGTGATATGGAATACTGTTCACAGGGCCTTAAAAGCATGAAAGCCAATATGATGGAAAAAAAAGGAAAAAAGGAAAAAAATTTGGGCCATTTGGAAGGGACAGGTGTTGTTAGCGTTGTGGTCTAATATTTCCTTTTAGTAACTTTTAAGTTTGTGAAAAGTTTAAATATGGACGGAACAGGGTGGGGGACATCATAAGCTTTTTATAAACTTGACATGCATTTTTGAGCGTGGGACGTTGACCCTCCGATGTGGGATTTCTGTGCATTTATTCCCCCAGATTCTTCTGGGGTTTGGCTTATTATTTATTTAATTACCTCTTTTTTTTTTGGGAACATGATGATGGGATTCTCCCAGATTCTTCTGGGGTTTGGCTTATTATTTATTTAATTACCTTTTTTTTTTTGGATGAATACAATAAGATATGAACATGATGATGGGGAACTTCTTATAATGATTGCTTATTAAAGTTCTGGATTCCTTACGTTATTATTTATCATCCATACCCCGCCCCCCCAAATATATATATATATATATAATATATATACTTTGTCCCCGCAGAATATTTAATCTTCTGGTTACGGGAATTGCGATAAACAAGATATACCAAGCAAATAATTAATTGTGATTTATTTTGTTGGTAAATAGGATATTACCAGATCTTTCGGGCAACGAGGGGGGAAAAACCTTGGGGTTTTTATTCTCTAGTTGTCTTGGAGTGCAATGGCTTCCAACGGTACTCTGAAATGTCCCCCGCCGATGAAAGCTACGTCAAATGGTGCTTTTCAAGGAGATGATCCTTTTGATTTTGCACTTCCTCTCGTAATCGTACAGATTTGCCTCGTACTTCTGCTGACTCGAATCCTTGCTTATCTTCTGAAACCCTTAAGACAACCTCGTGTTGTTGCAGAGATTATAGTAAGTCTTCTTTTCTTTTTTTTTTTTTTTTTTTTTTTTTACTATTAGGTTTTTTATTTTATTTTTGATTGAATAGCGAGGTTCGTTTTAACCAAATTTTAGGAATTTTGAATCAGTTGTTGATAAAAATGGCATCAAAAGAGTACTCATACAAAAGAAAAAAAAATTGAATGAATTGTGAGTTACTCATTATTAACTATTTGGTAAAAGTTCATCTCTTAACTTAATGGATATACTAGTCTCTCCTTTTGAGGGTTCGAATCTCTTCTGATCATTGGTCTAGGAGTTTCTCTCTTACATCCTCTTTTGTCAAGAGTTTAAGGGTTTAAACTTCACTCGGGGTTCCAATATATTCGCAAGTGCGGGTATACCGCACTGTTGGACCTTCCTGGGTGAATTAAGTCTGGGCCTAAAGGTCCTAAGATACCACCTAAAAAAAAAAAAAACTATTTGGTACAATTTTCATTATAAAAAAACATTATTTAATACTATCTTTGTTTTAATATAAGAAATATTCTTAAATTGTAAAAAAAAAAAAAAAAAATCAAGTTGACTATGGACAGGATATCACAAAATTTATTTGCAAAGAAACAATTATTATTATTGTTTCACTTGGAATAGGGAAGAATTTAATTGGTGATATTATATTTGCAGGGAGGGGTACTGCTTGGTCCATCAGCTTTAGGCCGAAATACAGCCTATTTGCACAAAATTTTCCCGACACGGAGTCTGACTGTATTGGACACAGTGGCAAACCTTGGACTGCTTTTCTTTCTTTTCCTTGTTGGGCTGGAATTGGATCCAAAGTCCCTTCGTCGTACTGGAAAGAAGGCTTTGGGCATTGCCATTGCAGGAATCAGTCTCCCATTTGTATTGGGCATCGGAGTATCTGTCGTTCTTCGTAAAACTATCTCCCAATCTGTCAACGAAGGGCCATTTTTAGTTTTCATGGGAGTCGCTCTTTCCATCACGGCCTTCCCAGTCTTGGCTCGTATTCTTGCTGAATTAAAGCTCTTAACTACCGATGTGGGTCGAATGGCTATGTCTGCAGCAGCTGTCAATGACATTGCTGCATGGATTCTCCTTGCTCTCGCTATTGCCCTTTCTGGTGTTGGTCGTTCCCCACTCGTCTCTGTCTGGGTACTCTTGTGCGGAGCTGGTTTCATAACTGGATGCATACTCGTCGCACCTCCACTTTTCAAATGGATAGCAAGACGGTGCCCTGAAGGTGAACCTGTTGACGAGATTTATGTGTGCGCCACGTTGGGTGCCGTCTTGGCAGCAGGATTCGTGACTGATGCTATTGGGATTCATGCCCTGTTTGGTGCTTTTGTGCTCGGTGTCCTTGTGCCCAAGGAAGGTGCATTTGCTGGTGCACTTGTCGAAAAAGTTGAGGATCTTGTTTCTGGTCTATTTCTTCCCTTGTACTTCGTCTCAAGTGGACTCAAGACTAACGTTGCCACTATCCATGGCGCTCAGTCTTGGGGCCTCCTTGTTTTAGTCATTTCCATTGCTTGTTTTGGAAAGATTGTCGGCACTATTATTGTGTCACTCTGCTGCAAGATGCCCTTTCGGGAAGCTATTACTCTAGGGTTTCTAATGAATACCAAAGGTTTGGTTGAACTCATTGTCCTCAACATTGGAAAAGACAGAGGGGTATGTATGAATTTTTCATATATTTTATTAGTCTTTTCCACGGAAAAATTCATCGTATTTTTTATGTTTTTGCCTGACTTGAATTTGTTGCTTTGAAATATGTAGGTGCTGAATGATCAGACATTTGCAATCCTGGTTTTAATGGCACTCTTCACAACATTCATTACAACACCAATTGTCGTAGCATTACACAAACCAGCTAAAAAGGCTAGATCCGAGAACAAGCACAGAATTATCCAGAGACAAGATGCAAATGGGCAACTTCGATTATTGACCTGCTTTCACAATTCAAGAAATATTCCATCAGTCATCAATCTCATCGAAGCTTCCCGTGGAATTGGCAAGAAAGGAGCGGGAGTTCGTGTTTATGCAATGCATTTAATGGAGTATTCCGAAAGACCGTCAGCAATATTAATGGTTCACAAGGCTAGAAAAAACGGACTGCCATTCTGGAACAAAGTACAAGATGCAGCAGCTGATCAAAACCAAATCGTGGTTGCATTCGAAGCATTCCGTCATCTCAGCCGAGTTTCCATCAAACCCACGACGGCAATCTCAAGATTATCAGACATTCACGAAGATATTTGCAGCAGCGCTGAAGACAAAAGAGTTGCCATGATAATTCTTCCTTTTCACAAACACTTGAGACTCGACGGTCATTTGGAAACCACCAGAAACGTATTCAGACACGTTAATCGGAAAGTTCTCCTGCACGCTCCGTGCTCAGTCGGCATCCTAGTCGACCGTGGACTCGGCGGAACATCACACGTATCCGCCAGCAACGTTGACTACACCATAACTGCTCTGTTCTTCGGTGGTCACGACGATCGGGAAGCACTCGCGTACGGTGGACGCATGGCTGAACACCCCGGGATCAACTTGGTAGCTGTTCGGTTTATCTTAGATCCAACAGTTGCCAGCGAAACAGTAAGTTTAGATATTGACGAAAACGATAACTTAAGGCCAGAAGCAAGGTCAGAAGACGAAGAATTCCTTTCAAATTTCAAGCAGAACAATCAAAACGAGGATGGATCGATAAAGTACGAAGAGAAGATGGTGAAGAGCAGTGAGGAAGCGGTGGAAGTGATCAGATCGTACAGCCGGTGCAACCTGTTCTTGGTTGGAAGAATGGCGGAAGGAGAAGTGGTGGCTGCACTAGGAAAGAATCAGCAGGTGCAGATGGAATGCCCGGAATTGGGTCCGTTGGGGAATTTGTTAACTTCCTCGAGTTTTTCAACTACGGCGTCTGTTCTGATAGTGCAGCAGTATCGTGGAGAGGAATTACCTTTAGATTCTTTGGAATCGCTCAAGGATGAGGAGGAATCAACTACAGAGGGTGAAGGAACTGGTGCTTGATTGTTGGGCTTGGCAAAATTTTACATTTTTCCTGTTGTGTTATTTTACCCCTTTTCCCCGTTGTTTATATTGAAAAATGTATAAATGCTGTAAGCCTCGGAAAAAAGGCATCAATGTTTATTGTCAATACAACATCGCACCATTTCTTTTGTCTCCATTTGAATAAGTTTTCTTTGCTCTTTTGGGACAAACCTGCTTATTTGTGGGCTTTGTCTAAATAAACTTCTTATTGGGCTAAGTTTTAATGACTCATATTATTAATCAATTGGGCTTTTTTTTTCTCGTCCGACTTTTGAGAACGCTATTTTTTTTTTTTCCATAAGGGATCGAACCACACGGTCGATTAATCCAGATTCGGAGCGGATCCGGGAATTACGACTTTAAATTTCTCTCAATCGTAGTTGTGGGGGATTGAACCATGGTTCCCCTACCAAGCTCAGCCTTCATGCGTCACTAAGCCAACCAACAATTGGTGAACACTATTTTTTTTGACCATTTAATATATAAAATCATTATTTCAAAATACAAAGCGTAAGTGAAGTTAAGGATTCAAACTCCGAGTTATGTATTGAATGTTTATAATAAGTGTCGAATCATTAATTTCATTGCATTATTTTGTAATTTTTCCCATTATGGAGAGAGTTCAACAAAACCCTTGGCTTAAACTAATAAGAAAATTCATAGTAAATATTATATAAAATTATGAGTTCGATAGTCACTTCTGACATTAACTTTCTTATGAGTTAAAACACATTACCAAAAAAAAGAGTTAAAACACACTAAACTTAGAGTTTCTTAACAAGTATAAAATATTATTTAATAACAAGTGATTTTTTTTTTTAAAAAAAAAAAAATATTTTAAAAAATTTGCTAAAAATAAAATATTACTTACTTTCATACTATTTTATAAATAATAATAATAATTAATGTATATTTTTGGTAAAACATTAGTTGAAAACATTACCATAAAATTCATGGAGATGATAAAGACAATACAACTAGTGTAAAATAACAGTGAAAATTAATTAAGTCATTTGCAGGGAAACAGAGAA
Source organism: Cynanchum wilfordii (assembly GCA_025388415.1). Classification (NCBI taxonomy): domain Eukaryota; kingdom Viridiplantae; phylum Streptophyta; class Magnoliopsida; order Gentianales; family Apocynaceae; genus Cynanchum; species Cynanchum wilfordii. Next base: position 4,036,810 of record JAHSUH010001581.1, read on the forward strand.
TTTATTCTCCGCGACAGGAAGGAAGGTCAAACAAATACTGTTTTTACTCTATTATGGTAATAAATTCTCTAGAAGTAAGAACATCGTGGGACCCCTCCGAAAGAAAACTTTCTCTTGGCAATGGAGAAAGAGAAAGAATCCCAGGTTTGAGGTTTCCACCATAACCTCTGACTCACTCACCCTCAGAAGAGACAGTACGAAATTCAATTCACTGGACGTGCAAGAAACTAGAGAAGATTATAGTAGCAGTGAACAAGGACATGGCAGCAAGTTAAGCGAGGTGGCCAAGTAACGTCTGTTAAGTGGAAGAGAGAGAGAGAAGAAATAAATAAAGATTATGATTTTATTTTTTTGGAAGAAATGAAAAGGGGAGAAAAAGGTGGGGAAGGGCCAGCAGAAAAGCAAGAAAAATTGGGAGAAAAGTTGAAGAGAGTAGGGAAAAGAGGGGGACACGCCACTCCAGTAGTACCCTTTTGGAGATTAAAGCTACAGCTCCCTTTTCTAGCTTCTACTACAGCACCAACCACTAGTACTCATCATCATCATCATACCAGAGGTTATGATTTTCTTGAAGCTGCAGACGCCCAAGATAATATTTTTCAGGTTTCCCCTGTAAAGTTTCCTACTGTTTCTGCAAGAAAACTTGCTGCCACTTTGTGGGAGCTTCATCAATACAAGTTTCCAATTTCCAAAATGCATCCTCATCAGGGTTTTGGTGGTGGTGGTGGTCGGCCTCCGAGAATCCGCCGCCTTCATCACCACCGTCAAAACAACAACCACCTTATTGAGGATAAAGATGGTTTTGAACACGCTGATCCTTCCCCTAGTTCACCTGACCTGGTAATCTATTCTGTTCCTTTCCTAATGAATTGGATTATCGTGTTGTCGGTTAGTGAATTTTGTTATTCATGTTCCATTTAATTGGGATTTCTTGAAGACAGTTCTTTTTTAATCAGAGCAGTATGAATTATTATTTTAGTAAAGTTTGGTTCTTTATACTTTATGGGTTTTCATGTTTGGCAATTTTTTCTAGTATGCATAAAACTTAGATGTTTGATTTTGCCTATGGTTGAGGAAAATGTCTGAAGTATGTGATTGTTTTGGCTGCTTTAACAAAGAGTTTCTTGATAATTCAACTCTTTTTTTTTTTTTTAAATGCCAGCCTGGAAGTGCTAGTAGCTTGCGCAGACATGTTGCTTCTTTGATGCAACATCATCGACCCATTGAAAGAGCAACTCATGCTATTCAACCTTTATCTCCTGCAAGTTATGGTAGTTCATTAGAGGTATATATATATATATATATTTTTTATGTGGGAAGTTTAGTTCTTGAAAAGCATATGAACACTATAATCATAGTTTTCGGTAAACGAAATTAGTGTTTCTTAATAATGTGTTTGTCTCTTGTAGGTGGCACCTTATAACCCTGCAGTTACACCTACAAGTAGTTCTGTTGGATTTAGGGGAAGGACTGGTGAACCGAATTATAGCCTGAAGACATCTACAGAACTGCTAAAAGTTTTGAATCGTATCTGGAGTCTGGAAGAGCAGCATTCTTCTAATATATCATTGATCAGAGCAATGAAAAAGGAACTAGATCAGGCTCGTAGTCGTATTAAAGAGTTGGTAAGAGATCAACAAGTTGATCGACGAGAGATTGATGAACTAATGAAGCAGATTGCAGAGGATAAACTTGCTAGAAAGAGCAAGGAACATGACAGAATAAATGCTGCTATGCAGTCTGTCCGGGAGGAATTGGAAGATGAAAGGAAGTTGAGAAAACGATCAGAGAGCCTGCATAGGAAATTAGCCAGGGAGCTCTATGAGGTTAAAACATCATTTGCAAAGGCTTTGAAAGAGCTCGAGAGCGAGAGAAAAACACGTATTCTATTGGAAAGTCTTTGTGATGAGTTTGCTTGGGGAATAAGGGATTATGAACAAGAACTGCATGCTCTGAGACAGAAATGTGAGAAAGAATGGGCTGAAAGAGCTGCTCATGATAGGTTGATTCTTCATATATCTGAATCATGGATTGATGAGAGAATGCAGCTGAAGCTAGAACTTCAACATAATTTGGGACAGAAACCCTCAGTTGTGGACAAATTAGGCCCTGAAATAGAGGCTTTTCTTCGATCTAAGCAAAGCAGTAGTAATGTCAACAGTAATAATTTGGGATCAAGAGATTATTCTCGTAAAAATTTGTCGGAATCTACCCCTTTGAATGTAGCTGTTAGTGCTCCTCAAGCTGATGATGATGATGGAGAAGATTCTCCAGGTAGTGATGACTCACATTGTTTCGAGCTGCTGCAGAAACCAATTTCTGTTGACGTTAAAGAATCAGAAAACAATGTTCTTGAAAACAATACACGCAAAGCAGACCAGCAAAATCAAACAAAGAAACAACTAAAGTGTGATGAAAAAACAAGAAGCCGCAGTCCTACAAGTTTGCAGGTGAAGTTTGAAGAACAAATGGCTCAAGCAGTTTCTCATAATGAGAGCAAAAATCACTTAGAGGAAATAGAACAGGTTAAATATCATGAAGGAAATCCTGTCGAAATCAGTGTTTCAAGAAAATCTGAAATATGTGAAGCAACAGAGGATGGTAGCTCTGTGAGAAGGAATAGACCTGCTGGTGGAACCCCTGGATCCAGCTCTAATTATATAATTGATAATCTAATTAGGAATCGCTATTTGTTATCAGAAACTGGAAGCATGCTACCTGAAAACGATCACAGCCTAGCTTCTGGTAGTAACTCTATCTGGAGAAGTCGTGCAAGTCCAGTACGACAATGGACAGAGAAACTCCCATCCCATGAACTGGAAATATCTGAGTCCTCTTCAAAATTGCCCCCTGATTTAAAAGAGAATACACTGAAGGCAAAGTTAATTGAGGCAAGGTCCAAAGGCCATCGATCACGCTCACGTTTAAAGGGCTCTAAAATTTCCTTCTAGACTTTAATTTTGTAGCTCATGAGCCAATCTGCCATGCCACGCCACACCACTTTGTTTAAAAGAGTATGTATTCTTCATCTTTACTGTAATTTTGAGAGTTAAAATTTGTATATCTGTAGAGATAATGTTATATCATGGCTGCTCAAGTTCATATATCACATGATATCAAGAATCATTTGGTTTTTAATACTTCATTCCAAATATCTTAAACCCACCAATCTTCATGGACTTGGAATTTGTAACATGTTTGGTAATTGAATCTAGCACAGGCTAATCTTGGATATCCTTCTTTTAGAATTGCTTATGATGGCCATTTTAACTCGCTTGAGTTTGAATCCTTGTTGTCTCCATTTGATTATAAGTGTGGACGTGTTTGAAGTCTTCACATAGAATAATTTAATTCTTTCTATCAACATAAACTTTTAGAACATATGACAAATTAACTTGATTTAACGCATTTTCTCATTGAAGTGGAAGTATAAGCAATCAAACTTGAGCATCACCAGGGTTTTAGACAATACAGGGATTAGGGACTGGGATTACTAATAATATTAGGGTATGTTGACGTGCTTCTAGGACATTGAAAAGACATATGATGATTCTCCTTTCTTTGGGTTCCCCTCAATCACAGATAGAGTTTGTTCATCTAAGTCGATAACAGTTGTACAGAGTGTGTAAAGAACTGGACCTGAAAGAAGAAACCTAATTAGGGCACAGCAGATTCATCATTTTGAGCAAGAAATTGAGGGTTCATCTTTTACCAGTCATGTAGATTGGATACATTGTGTCTGTAGTGTCTCCAAGGAGTGAAAGAAGTTCACTTTTCGATCGCTTTGGTAGCAGAGCAGCTCTGTTCTGCCTACTTAATGAGTTCTCATCTTGTACCTTTACATATATGTGTGCGTATTAAGCCAAGTATTATGTGATGATCATGATTGTTATAGTGGTGGTTACCTGTTGAACTTGATGAAGATGAAGGTACATATTGGCATGGAAAAATGGTGTTTCTCCAATCTCAATCACTGAAACGCGATGTCTTGATGCTGTTTCTACATTCAAGATTCTTCTTGTGGTAATGTCAATGAGATTATAACTGTGCCCTACTGAAACTTCTGATGATCGAATTCTCTAAAAAAAAAAAAAAAAACAGCAAGAATCCCAATATTTTATATAGATTAGAGGATAATATATATATATATATATATAGATTTCAAGAACGGATCTTTTTTACATTTAATGCATCATCAATGTTCTTCGCTTCCAGCAAATCCCTAGATATGAAGTTACGACCAATCCCTCCTGCTACAATCTCTTTCTCAGATGGTGGTACTGAGTTCAGCGTAAATGCCTTAAAGAAACAGTTAATTTACACAAAAAAGGTCCAAACTTTATACCAGTAAGTGAAAAATTGGAAACACAATCCGAGCTAGAGTGAATTATTTTTTTAGAGTAAGAGTTAGATTTTACAAACACAATCCGAGTCAAAGATATAATACCAGGCCATGATTGTTGAAACCAAAGGCACAGCTTGGAAGCTCTCCAGCATATGTGTAAGCAGTAAAACAGAGGCCATTTCTTAGTTTTCCTTTAATCAAATAGCTGCAATGACATTTTTGTTAGAAGTGATTCCTTCAAGTATATACATACATACATACATATATATATATAGTCAATTTCCAAGGTGAATTTATTGTACGTACGTATGACCAACTAGAGCAACATTTGCATCCTCATTGTGAGCTGCAACCGCCATGGAATCATTAACAACAAGAATATCAGAACAATCGTCATTAATTTCTTCTTCTTGTTCCTTGGAAATTTCTTCAGCTTTTGGTATAAATGGAATTATCTCCTTTCTGAAATTCAGCAGTAAAATCTGGGGGAAAAAACAAGAAAAAGAGATTATCTATCTATCTATCTATATAATATATACAAATATATATATATATATATATATATATATATATATATGAAAAAGACAGAGGGAAGAGTATTAATTGAGGAGGATTTTACATGAAGGAAAGGCTGGGCACTGCCTTGAGCAGTTCCCAAGAGTTCATCCCAGTAATTGGGAAACTTTTTCCGGTTACTGTCAGATAAAGATTCCAGGAGGTGCTGTCCCTTTAGAGTTTTAGCAAAAGGAAGAAGCTGTTTTTGAAGGATAAGGTCTGATTCAAGCCGGCTTCTAATTTCTTCAGAGAATCTCTGCCCAATCAAGAATCCCATTTTATAGGCATTTTCACAAGGCCCAACTTCAAATATTTCTAGTCCTTTCTTTTCGGCTTCCATTTCTATATTCCCTTCAGCTTTCTGTGTACAAAAGCACGGCTGCCTGAAAGATGGCTTAGGCAACAGCCACCACCATTCTCCAGTGACTGACTGTTACCTCACCACTTCTCGTTTTCCTTTTTTTGTCTTTTCTCACAGTAAGACAAACTTGAGGAGTATAATTGAGCCCAAGTCCAAACAGTGAATGATTGACATATAATGATCCATGAAAGAGGCCCAAATGACTAGAAAATTGCCACAATCTCATATAACATTCTTAAAAATAAATCTTTTTTACTAAATAAGAATTAGACGCTATAGATACAACCAGACTAAATCTAACTTACTCGAAATTCTAACTCTAAATATCAAATGACATAATTCTTTCTTACCTAAATACTTTCATTTGATTTTTATTTTAATCGTGTACTATAATCTTGAAATCTACTACATAAATCCTACATATCTAATGTCTTGTTCAAATCTTTCTTCCCCTTGCCATTATCTTATCACTACAATAACCAAAGTAAGATTCAAAAAAACTGGCCACCTTAAACTATATAATTTTTTAAAAACTAAAAAAATCTTTGGCACCTTAACATTTGACCAATACTCAAATTGGATTCTATCTCAACAAGTTAATGGAGCAATTTTGCTGGTTTCCAGATTGAGAAGGTTGGCACAGATGATGCTAGACAGGAAGTTGCCAACTGCCCACCCTCCCCCGCTTCCTCCTCTCCCCCCCCCCTCCCCCCCCTCGAAATGGAGCATCTAGTGCGGTCTTTTGTAAGAAATCGGCCCGGGGATAAATCGAGACAAGTCCAATATTTGGTTTTCACAAAGATGTCCCATGCTATCTCCGACACTCAATCTGCTCGAGCCTTGGGATAAGGGCATCAACGGATCGGGCATGTATTTGGGTGCACCCATCATACATGGAGCTAAAAGAAGGCAGATTACCTATACCTTGTTCAAAAGGTGCGCAAGAAGCTCTCCACTTGGAAAATGAAGAACCTCTCGAAGGCGGCACGGACACTTCTGATTAAAACCACTATGTGTACGATTCCCCTTTATATAATGCAATCTACTTTGCTTCCCGTGGGCGTGGTAAATGAAGTGATGAGGCTGTGTAGACGCTTTTTCGGGGGCGAAGAAGGGAGTAGCCGAACACCGCACACTGTTCGTTGGAGCAGAATTTGTGAGGCACGGTCGAGTGGAGGACTGGGCATTCCGGATCTACGGGTAACGAACAAGATACTACTAGCTAAACTTGGGTGGAGATGCCTGGATCAACCCGAGGCATTAAGTAGTTGTGTTTTGCGGAAAAATACGGGGGGCTGGCTCGCCATGCACTCGACTCAAAACCACGATTTGCTCGCCGATCCGGAGGGGAATCAAGGCGATTATCGGAATTTTACTGGTCGGGATCAAATGGAAGGTGTATGGAGGTTATACGGCTCGGTTTTGGTCCGATACTTGGCTGCTCGATAAACCGCTCCATCAACACAGCCGCACCACCTTGAGTAAGGCCGAGTTACGGCTTACTGTCCGAGAATTTTGGAAGGAATCGGACTCGGATTGGGATTTTCAACGGCTGAGCACAACCTTACCACCTCATATGTTGGAGCAGTTGGTTCCTGTGAAACTAAGGAATGACAGACTGCAGGACGATTATCCGGTTTGGGCGGATACCAAAGACGGGAAAGTTTTCCACAAAATCATCCAGGAAGCTTACTACCTTACCCTGCGGTGATCACGGGTTTCAATTGGATTTCGTTATGGACTTTCAAGGGACCCTCTCGGCCCTCTTTTACCATTTGGGCGGCTTTACACCAAGCACTTCCCACCCTGCATGTGTTATGGCGGCGGAAGATTGTTTCTTCACCTGTGTGTGATCGATGTCGGACCGAATGGCGAGACGGAGTTGCATGCCCTTCGAGACCGCCCGGAAATCAAAGCAGCCCGGGAGTTGATTGTTCCCCATAATCTTTGGCGAAATTTTTGCAGACCTACTAGCATTGTGCAATGGGTTAGTCGAATTTTAAACCCCATGCATACGGTAGAGCTGGAATGCCCCACTGGCATTATGTATTTAGACAGTCCATCCATGTTATTTGGGTGAATCATACCCGTCGAACCCATCGTTCTAACTTTTTGCACGATCCTCGAGCACTTGCGGTAAGATGTCTCCAAGATTCAGTGGATCTTCTTACTGCATGGGCTTAAGTTTGGTCGTTTGTTTAGATGTTAGGCTAACGTTACTTGTATAACTTTCACACGATCCGTGTGCTTTGTACACCTTGGGTTTCCCCAGTATATTTATATATACAGTTCCGGTTTCGAACCAAAAAAAAAAAAAAATTGGATTCTATCTCAACAAGTTAATGAGCAGCTGGTTCCAGATTTCTAGATGATGCTAGACAGGAAGTTGCCACTAATTCACATATATATACACTATACTACCAACTAATATAATATAATCTCTCTCTAAAACTCTAGCTGCTTCCTTCTTCTCTTCTCCTCCAACCGTCTCCTTTTAGCTTCCCTTCCCTCTCCGGCCAAGGGAGAGCTTTTAGCTCATGCTAGAACTCTCTCTTGGCCGGAGATCACCATTTTCAGTCATTTTTTTTTTTTTTTTTTGCTTTTTTATGTTTTTTCTTGTATTCCTCTTCTTTTTTTTTCGGTTCGTTGTTCTTCGTTGTTGTTGTTTGGTTTTTTTTTCTTTCTCCTTCTTTTTTTTTTTTGCTTCCTTTCACCTCTCAAATGCATAATTCTTTCTTTTTTCTTCTTTTATAAGAAAAATTTGTCAAACCCGATCATTTAGATCTAGGCCCTTTGTTCGTTTTTTATCTTCTTTTAAGGCATCTTATGAAATTTTTGATACACCCGGGATGGATTATGTTGTTATTGAAGGAAAAATGTGAAATCGAACCCTCAATACAGCTGAATTTCGTGTTTGGAAGTTGAAATTTTGAAGATCTAAATAGAAGTTCTTTTGTGTTTTTTTTTTTTTTTTTTCTATTTTGTTTAGTTTTATGTTTACTGTTTTCTGACTCACCTAATTTTTTTAAATTGAATTTTTTATCTCCAACTATTATTAAGTTGATATTTTATTCTGTTACTCTAATAATTTTAGTCATTCAATTATATAATATTTTTATTTTTATTTAATGAAATTTCACTTATAAAAAAAATAATAATATATATATATATATATATATTTGGACTAATAATCTTAATCCCATTAAGTTTTGTCCCAAGGGACAAGGAATATATACATACATACAGATATATATATATATCCAATGATGTTTGCATTACTTTCTTTCTTTTGGTGATTATTAAGGTTTATTAAGATGCTATAATTAGGTAAGCTAAGCAAGCAAGAGAAATATATATATATGCAAGGAGACATGATAAAGCAAAAACATTGAGAAGATTCTGTAGCAGAAGATGAATTAATGGAGCACTTGTCAACTCAATGTCCATGATAAGAGAGCACTAAACATTTTTCTCTTTATATATTTGCCTGTGTTTGTATGCATTAATATATACAAATATATATATATAATATTTATATATAGTAGTACTATTATTTAAGAAGGAAAGGAAAGGAAAAGAAAGAAAGAAGCCACATTCATTTTCCTCATTTCTCATTGTCTCTTTCCATCTGATTTCATGTATTTAGAATTATTATTTTTCTTTTAGGGTTTCACTCAAAGATTCTGAGGGTACTTAAGTTTCTGACTTGTGTGACTACCAATATCAATGGTGAAATGACTCATTTGCCCCCACTCTTTACTTTCTTATTATTCAGATGGAATTTCTTGATGCTTCAAAACAAACATATACATATAAAGAGAGAAGTAAAAAGGACATGAAAGAGTATTTTTCACGTCAAAATGTGACGAAATATTGTGAATATTCAGTAAGAAAATATATACATAATAGATTTCTTGAATATTCCAATCTCTACATGAAGGAATGCTGATAAAGAACAGGTAATGGTGACAAGGGACATTTATGTCATTTCACATATGATGAACAGCTTCTGAGGAGAGACAACAGTAAATCTAGGAACTTGTTGCAGAAAGCGGTCAAAACATTGTTGACGAGCTTAGTAACATGGAACTTCTCTCATGCGTTCCCGATCAGCATGCTAACGAAACCCTAAATCCCAGGTCGATGCTAAGACTGCAAAATAAATAAAATTTAATTAAATATAAATATAAAAATATATATATATGTACATGTATTACTACTCTTTCCTAAATCAATGTTATCTGTTTTAAATCAAAGGAACAAACCAATATTTAGCAGAATCTGCAGTTTTACACACATGATATATATATATATCTATATATCAGATGTTTAAAGAAAAAGCCATTGGAACAAATATATATATATATATATATATATTAATATGCGTGTATACACAAGCAGTCATCACAAATGAGTAAAAAAAAAATATCAACACGAGTCGAACATCACTTTCACGGGTCAAACCATATATAAATATATGTATGTATGTATAAACATATAAATTAGGTGAATAAAAAATAGGGAAAGGGAGCTCCCTTCAGTCCAAGTACAGGAAGCTTAAGATTCAACTTGTCTCCCGCATCATTCACTCAGTTACCGAGTATTTGATGTAATCGCCGATCCATTGTTTATTTACTCGGCATTTGGATGAATGAGTCGGCAGCTAATTGAACCCTACTGCACCCCGTGAGTGGACCGAAGAAAGCTCTCTTTTCATACACTTTACTGTAACACATACACAATATATATATATATATATATATATATATATATATACTGCGAGAAAGAAATATAAGCAACCAAAAAATAGAATATATATTATTCAGCACAAGGCAATATACATATATGTATGTATGTATATATTGATTATAGGAGACCGACTGAAGAAAAAATGAAGGGAAGAATGTGGAGAGAATGAAAAGGAAGGAGAGAACAGCCAAGCTGAGAATTTCTTGTGTGTGATTGAGTTGAAGAAATGGCTTTATATATATAGATAAAAGAATGGGAATGGGATTGACAAGACAATTAATATTATAAAATTTTTTGAAATATATATATATATATATATTGTAATGTGTAGCAAATTATTCATATTCTTGTTTTTATTTTATTTTATTTTGTTTTGGTTTTCTCTAACATACTCCTCTCATTTCTAATGCTCTCTGGAAAACAAAAAGCCTAAATGGGATCTCCTTTTCTTTACTTGCATATGCTTTGCCATGCCCTGGTTATACATATATATATTAATGAAGATGATCAAGTCAAGTCAACATTGATCACTAAAAATTCTATAGTATATATATATATATATATATATATATATATATATATATATATATAATTAAAGAGGGCATGCACTTGGCAATCTATATAACTTACAATATATATATAGTAAAACCAGAAGTTGCTAGAAGTCTTTTAAGTCAGAAGTGAAATGAGATAAAAAAAAAAAAAAAAAAGGCAGGAATTGGTGCTCATTGTTATCTTTTTAATTAATTATATTAGATTAATATTATGACAATGCAAATCCATGGCTAATTAATTATATATGCATATAATTGACTGTATGTGATTATAATATCATCCTTTAATTAGAATGGTTTAACAAAAGAGAGATATCACCACAAATGGCACTTCACTTTTGTGACACAGTATCTAATACTATTCCTGTCCATACTTTTTTTTTTTTTTTTTTGGTAAGTATTCCTGTCCATACAATACATACATACATATATAATATATATATATATATATATATATTATAAGCAAATATCCTATAAATTAAGCATTATTCGTTAGTACATTTTCAGCAATAATATATACGATCCCTTCCTTTTGGAAAAAAAAAATATCCTATGGAGATTCTTGTCAAAACTAATCTCTTTGTTTGTTTGTTTTTTATTTTATTTTATTTTATTTTTGTTGGCTGTCTTTCTTTGGTTAATAGACACTCTTTTCAATTGTATATGTTGTGTAACCCTAGTTTTTAAGATAGAGAACTAATTAAGACCATTTTTTATAAGCTTTTCTAGTCTAGCCTTTATATATATATATATATATATATATATATATTAGTTGTATGTATTAATTAGTGCATTAGAAAAAAATTTCAGATCATTCCATGAAAGAAATTGTTAAATATTAGTGTTATATTGCACGTGTCCAATATTGATTAAGAATAATGCTTAATTTTGCAAATATTAATCAGTAATTAAGATAACATCCATTAGACAAACTCTCATTCACTAACTCTAATTTGATATTTATTGTGATTATTATATTAAAATTTGAATGAAATTTTTTGTTGAACTAAATTCTACACAAAATAAGTTTTTAGTTTGACATAATAATAAATCGCATTGTAAATGCTATACGAAATCGAAAGTTCAACATTCATTGTAAATGTATATGAGAGTTAGGATGAAATTTTATATCGAATAAGAGTTAAATTTTACTAGTACAATTTATATCAAATCTGGATTAGTCCGATGATTTAATATATATATATATATATATTAAGAATAGGGTGTAAGAGGCTTTTAGAGTTGACAAGACGGGGGGATTTCAGTGAGCGGTGGATTTGCCGGCAGACTTATTTTGATGTGATCTCTGCCCACGACACCTTGTTACCTTTTTCTTTCTTCTTCGTCATCATTAATCGAATCTCAAATATCCATCAAATTTTTTTTTTCCACTGCACATTTCATTAATTTTCTATTTTATAAACATTTTTAATTTCATTCTTTAAAAAAAAAAAGTGATTTTCCTTATTTAATGCAACAAAATCGTTTATTGTAAATATTATATGAGATTGAGAGTTAAACCTTTACTATAAATATTATATAAGTATTATATTATATAAGAATCGAGATAATATTTTTTATGGTAAAACGTCAGTCAAATTTAAATTAATCGTATGTATGTATATATATATATATATGGGTTAAGAGTAGTTTAGAGAAATGTGTGTTCCATTAATGGCGGGAGAAAAGAGAAGCAGCAGAAGTAATTATAAAAAGAAAGGGGAAGATCATGCAAGCCATATCCAGAGACAACATCGATCAGTGGTACTTAATTGCAGAATGGGAACAAGTACCAATGTCAAATACATACATAATATATATATATATATATATATATAACCACAGAACATTGTAGAGCCCCCGTTCTTTTTTTTTTTTTTTTTTTAATTATTATTCATTCATTCCCCATTGCACAACTCTAGTTAAATCCATTAAATCCTATACATTATTAATTCGAGTATTAATAATTGTTAAAGATTATGATTCGAATTTTGATATTGTTTAGATTAAAAATTTGAAATACGAATTTATATATCAAAATTTAATTTTTGAGAAAATATTAAGGTTTATTGTGATATCTCGTCCTATATCGATATGATAAGTGAATAAGTAATGATATATATAAGAATGAATATAGATAATCATAGTTAACTCGGAGTATCTCTTTTGATACAATGACAACAATATAAAGTAGTGGATTGTAGATAGAGCGAGAGAAATGCTGAACTTGGCGAGGCTTGAGCGAGCAAAGCTAGCCAGATGGGACCAAGTCCGTGACATAAGACTCTCTTTTTTAAATTAAATGGGACTGTTTAAAACAACTCGTGTCAAAGAAAAATAGACTCTCATCACCTCTTGTTAAATCGAACTATCAATCTCACTTCATTTGTCATAATGATTTTGCTGAAATTATTCAACACCAGCTGCCACATGGTCTTTTTTTTTTTTTTTTTGTAGTATTTATATATTATTCTTCGTACAATTTTTTTAGTCCTTTTTTTTAAAAAAAAAAAAATACGTGTATTTCCACAATAATTATATAACATCAAAAAATATTTTTCATTTTTGAAAATATATAAAATTTAATAGTTAATAATATCAAAAATATTGTGAAAGTTCAATCCCTAGAAGCATTATTTTCGAGAAAACTTGTGACCATTTCATTTTTTTTTTTTTTTTGGTTCTCTCACTTGTCTACGTTTCTGTATCTGTTTCTCATCATCTGTCTACTGTTTTCAAGTTTCAATCATACTTACAGCTCATGAAAATAGAAGCCAAAAGAAATAAAAGTCCTCTTTTTAATATACTATGTTCTTACCTTAAATTACATTGTACATATACATACACACACACACACATATATATATATATATATATATATTGCTTCTATTCCTCTCTACAGCTAGTAGTAGTCATATCAAGACTTTACTACCCTTCCAACCTATTCTTTATTACCCTATAAAACCAACACCCTACCATTATTTATAATTTAATATTAAAGTTTATTTTTATAGAAATTAATTTAAATGTAATTGAAATTTATGTAAAATATCTCGCAATATATATATATATAAAATAAATAAAATTAAGATAAATTACTTTTTAATTAATTTGTAGTTTTAATTAAGTAGGATCGATATAGAATTATTCATCAAAAGTTTTTAAAAAAAAAAAAAATTTGAGAGGATCTATATAGAATCAAATGGCATTAAATCAATCAAATTTACAACAGGTTGGTCTAGTAGATCATGATGGATTCTTTTCACTTTGTGTGAAACCACAATCTATTTGCAGCCTTATCTTCTCGGGTTTCAAGAACCCTAAGACAAGCTCTATATGTTTTAGAAAAAAAAAAAAAAACTCTATTTGTATAAATATATATATATATATATTAGATATACATCTAGAACACGAGTGCAATATGCATATACTATAATAATTTTTTATTCATTATTATTTATTTTATTTATTCATAATAATTATTAAATTCTTTATTTATAATTTTTTACTTTTTCTATTGATGACTAACATCAATTTGATCCTAGTGATTAAGATTTAACTATAACGATATATACTTGTGTATATATTTTTATGTTGTTTTATTCTAATGTAGAATCTTTTAGTATTTTTTAATTATTAATTCCTATAACATTTTATAACATTTTATTACTTTTTAAAATGTTCTAATAAATTATAGAATAATTCAAATGATTTTGAAAAAGGGGAAGCATCCTTTTTTGGGTAGAAAATAATTAAAACTGAAATTATTACAATTTGAAAATATCTTATTTTATAGTCACATTATAATTAATAGGTAATTATTAAAACATTATAAGTTATAAAATAGTGAGTTGAAAGAATATAAAATTAAGTGAGTTGAAAAGTTAAATAAAGACAAAATTTTAATAATTTTCTTTTTAAGAAAATGAAATATTCATGATTATGAATTTATGAAAATACGTAATTGATAAATAATCTTAAAATAAAATATATATATATATATATATATATATTTATAAAACATCTTATTATATAGAACTCAAAAGTCATAAACATAAATGTTAAAAAAAAAAAAATTAAAAGTAATAAACTTAAAAGTTTAAGTTAATTATAATTATATCATTTGTAATCTTACATATAATAATATATATGTATATGTATATTCACTTCTAGTAGTTGAAAGACATGAGACACACGAGATAGAATGAAAACAGAATTTCATAACATTGAATAATAAACTATATTTATAAAAAAAAAAATAGTATGTATAGCAAATAATGAAAAACATTAAAATGACTATTATACTTTTATGAAAAATAATTAATACAAAACTAATATATAATTAATTCTCCATATAATATTTATTTCTTTTGCTCTTAACTTTCGAGAAGAACTCTATCTAACTTAAGTATTTGAGTATTATCGGAAGGATCACCTCCTCCCGATATCTTATAAATTTAGAAGAATTATTAGACTATGTTATTCATAAAAATTTAATTTTTATTCGAGAAATATCATATTTTTGATTTTTTTTTTTCCCCTAATGCATAAAAACATAAAAGATGACCACCATTATAATTACTATTATTATTTGGGTGGGTATGTGGGATGAAGGGACCATGTTACATACTATTCTCCTCTTGTCTTGTCAAAGAATTGTTCCTTTTAATTAATTAATTAGATAATTGAGGAAAATTATTATTCCAACTTTTTAAGCTGACAATTATCATCAAATACATTAATCATATATATATATATATATATATATATATATATATATATAAGAGGAGTTATTACAAATTAACTGTATGTCTATATAATAGAATCATAGAAAGAATTTTTTTTTTTTTAATGGAAAATTAAAGAAGGATTAGTTAAAATATACAAGTTTGGAAAGATTACTAAGAATTAGTACTTGTTTCACAAACACTAAGTTTATTGGTTGCTTATGCTTCAAAGCTATTGGAATCAAGGAAATCAAAATTCCTATTGTCTGGCACCTTTCAATAATTCAATATATAATTTAAACAAAATAATAATTTTAGATTCTTTTCATGTGCAATTTCACATTAAAAAGATGCCAAACTCATCCCTAACTAATTAATTTCACGTAATTTTATATATGAGTGAAAGTCATCTCTACAGTTTCGGATGTCCACTAAGTAATGTTAGACTTAATTAATTATATTCAGTTATGCCTCGGTGAGGTGTTGGGGTTGAATGTGATACGTGATTACATATAATATGTATGTAAAGATGTAATATATAATATAAACATGGGTGTATATACTCGTTGTTAATTCAAAATATTCCTTTTGATATAGTAAAAACGGTATTAAGTAATTGACTATGATATTGCCATATTTATAGTCACGATACAAACTCGACCGTGGATATTATTTTTTTTGGTACCCACTTGGGGCGCCCAGTGTCCCCACCTTTTCAATGAGACTAATCCGAACTCGACCTGCGAAGCACTCGCAGAGTTCAACTCTTACTCGAGGGTTAGGGCGCTAACCACATCGGGGGATTCGAACCATCGACCATCCGCCATGGAGGAAGCATCAGGAGTCTGCTTACCAACTCCCCCAAACTACCGGGTTGACCGTGGATATTATTTGAAGTATTATTATGTAAATATTCTAATTTTTTTTTTTTTTTTGGTAAGCGATGTAAATATTCTAATTAAAACTTTAAAATGCTGATGATTTCATTATTCTTTGTAAAGTTATGCTTTAAGTGATTTGATTTATGTGCAGATTTAAAGTTCCCTTGTCTTGTGAAAAAAGAATAAGCAAGTACTTCTTGCTTCCTTTTTTTAAAATAAAAAAAATAAAAAATAAAATCCAAGTTATGAGAATAAATTTGATCTCAAAGTACATCTCCAATTTAGATCTTGTTTATATATATATATATATTTGGTATGTAGATCTTGTTTATATAATCATTTATTAAAAGATTCCTCTTAATGAACAGAATATATATTTAGAGTATAATATATATATATTTTTAAAAATATATTTAATGAACAGAATATATGTTTCCTTGTATATCTATTTTATTCCATATATATACATACAAGTAAATAATGCTGAGGACTTCAGGTAGTAACTTAATTAATAAAAATCTCTTTAGATTTTATATCTAAATTATCTTATATTTAAAAAATATTTCGAAATTGAATAATCATCTTATATTTTTTTCGACTAATCTATAGAAGTGGAAGTAGAATTTTGGGCCTTGGAATCTTCATCCTTGGATAGTATGGGCTAGAATTTTATTGGGTTTCAAGCCCAATAGAATTTATATGAAGAATTATTTGAATGTGACTGATGACATTTTGTATAAATATATGGGCTCCACCACTTGAATCTAAAGGCGAGAAAGTTCATGAAGTCCAAATGTCCAATCAGCATTTTTTTTTTTAAATTTTTTATACTCACTTGGGGCGCCCGTTGTCCCACCTTATTTGGTGAGATTAATTCGGACTCGGCCTGCGAAGCGTTCGCAGAGTTGAACTCTTACTCAAGAGTGAGAACCTGACCCAAAACTTTTTTAACCCCAAGGAGATTCGAAACTTCGACTATTTTGAGTCCACAATATATATATATATAACACATTACCTAATATATATACACTAAGGTCAAATGTTAACCTAGTAGCTTGAGGGAGTTGATAAGCGGACTCCTAATGCTTCCTCCAGGGCGGATGATCGAGGGTTCGAATTCCCATGGGGTGGTTAGCGACATGTTAAAAGCTCTGGGCTAGGCCCTAACCCTCGAGTAAGAGTTAAACTCGATCATATAAGAATTAGGAGTTGGACTTTGTAGATGCAACTAGACTAAATTTAAATTACTCAGAGTCGTAATTAGTGAGTCAATAAAATATAATTTAAAAAATTCTTTCTTCAGAAACCAAATAATTTAAAAAAAAAAAATTCTCTAGCACTAAACTCAATTAGTGAGTCAATAAAATATAATTGATGGGAGTAGAACCTATATATGTGATATGTTTTGCAAAAATCATAATCAAATCTTATGGAAGAAAGATTTTTTATTTTTTTATTTTGATGATATTAGGGTTGTGTCAAACTTTATTTGTGGTTTGTTTTTGCTTATTGGATATTTTGATTATTTTAAGAATCATTCATTGGACCAAAAAAAAAATACATAGATGTTGGAGGTTGGTGACACATATGATATGGAAGAAATATGATTTTTATTAAACAAAATCTCAAATTCGATTTTTCAAGATTTTAGTTTTTTTTTTAATTTGATATTTTTAAAAGTCATAAATGAATTTGTTATTGACTTAAACTACGTTTTATTGATAATTTTAAAAATAATTGAAATAGATAATTTTACTCTTAAAACGGAAATATTCATCAAATATATATATATATATATATAAAAATGAGAATCTTCCCACATTAAAGGGAAAAAAAAATTATATTAATAAATAAAAGATATCATTATTAATTTCGTCATTAATTCAAGATTTTTCAAAAGTGTGAAATGATATGAAAGAAAATAAAGTTAAAGATTATTTTATAAAATTTAAAATAAAAGATATATTTTATATTATATTTTAATAGAGTGGATAATAATAGAGAAACTAGAAAGCCATTGTTTTTAGAAATTGGAAGTCAAGTTCATCACTTCTTCTCTCTTCTCATACAAATTTTAAAGAGAGAGAAATGGTAAAAATTGAATGCTTCAATTGAAAAAAAAAAAAAATAAAAAAAAAAATTTACAAAATGGAAATCCCTAAAACCTAAAAAAGCATTCTCTTTCCATTTCTCTCTAAAATCCCTTCTTTTGAAATTCTTGTATTCCAATTGGAGTTTCAGAGTGTAATCCCCATCTTTGAAAATACATAATCTTGTTTCTTTTCTGTTGCCCGTCAAGATTTCATTTTTTTTTTTTTTTTTTTGTGTTTTGAGGGTGAATGAAAGATTCGAACGTGGATCTGTTCGAACCGCGTACAATTATGGACTCGGATTGTTTACCCGATGACGGTGCGCAGACGCCTAAGCCTCAGACTAAGGAACGATCAACGTCCGATGATTTTGGTTTTGCATTCAATAATAGTAGTTTCTCTGATAGGGTGCTTCATATTGAAATTCTTCCGGATTTGCCTGAATCAAAATCTGACACCGATGGCTGCACGACTGTTGCTGAATGGGCTCGGAATCGCAAGCGTCGCCGTGAAGAAATTAGAAAAGAGAACGGTAAGTGGGATTGAAATTTTTAAAATTTGTTTGTTGAGAAATATGGGGGGACTCTTTTCTTGGAGGGGGGGTTTCAATTTTTTATGCCTTCAAATGTTTGTATTTTATGGTCAAGATTATATATATATAAAGAAAAAATACCTAATTTCAACGGATTATGTATGATTCTCCGTAGAGAAGTAGGGTTATTGTTTAAAGAACTGCTGGTATTAGATCATATAAGGGTTTCTTGAGGAAGTAGGTGAAACTTGTGGCTTTAGTTTGATTGGATAATTTTGTGTTAGTCATTCCGTAGCTGGAGGAAGTGGTTTATGTTCTTTTATACCTAAGAATTGGAGAGCTGGGATGTGCAGTGAGGTTCAGGCTTCATTGATGATCCATTTTAACATCTCATGTTCTTCCAGTGTGGTGGATATGATATGGATGGAGGTCAATTGCTTGCTCGCGCAGAACTGTATTGTTTTTCTCAAGAAAATGGATATTAGTGTTATTTCATGTCACACTTTGGATTTTAAGGGAAAACACCATGAAAACCTTTTAGGGACTAATTCAGCAAAGGGTAGGTTCTTAAAAGAGAAAAAAAGAAAAAGAAAAATGATGAAGCTGGTAATAAGGTCTTTTGTTCTCCAAGAATAGTTAATTGCTAGGAAATTGAGGCTGTATTTGAATTGGAATTTTATGTGTGTGTTTTAAATTTTTTAGAATTTGAATTAACTATTCATATATGTTAAACCTTAAACCTCTGTGTGCAAATAATTGTTATATGTTCTCCCTCAGAACGTTAAACTTTGTTTTTTTCCCTTGGGCTTGTGTGATATGGAGGGTCTTTTCTTGGCAGTCTAATTTATTAATTTTGCCAAGTGTCCAGTTGAAAAGAGAACTTTCGGAAGATATGGATTCTAAACTCTAAAAGCTAGATCTTATGGTCATGAAATTTCTTACTTTGGTCCTTAAAGTTATTCAGTTATCGGGCCTGTGTTATACATGCTCCTGGGATGCCTTCAATTCGAGGTTTATTTACTTCTCTCTGGATTAGGCGTTTCTGATTTTGGTTAACATTGTCTATTAGGTGAAGATGTTGGCATGCAGAGGGAGGAGCAGATTTTAACTTGCAGGATGCCAGATACCGATGATGTTGTTGCCTTTGAAAATCAAGACGAGGAAGCTGTAGCAATGATCGAGGAATCACCCTCTTGTGCTGGAACAGCATCGTATCTGCTTGGTACTCATTTGACTTCCAAATTTTGACTTCTGTCTTAGTTTGGGAAATTGTTTGCTTCTATTCCTATAAAAGTATGGTCAATCAGGAGTTTTGACTTTCCCTTGCATGTTTCGTCCTACAATAGTGTTGCAAAATGAGGATTTTGCATGATTCATCCTGATTTTTTTCTGTCTTTCATGATCAAAATTTTAGGCTTTGTAGTTTTCCTGGAGCACATCTTTTTTTGGTTGTTCTTTATTATACCCTTGTTTTGTCAGTTGCTTAGTTTTTTCCCCTCACTTCTATAGGTGATGAAACCACCCAGGCTCTAGAGTCACCCTCAAATATGGAGTTCTCAGCTGTCCTTCGAATTAAGACCATACACATTAGCTCTCCAATTTTGGCAGCTAAAAGTCCTTTCTTCTATAAGGTAAGTCATCTTCAGTGTAGTTTCTTATCTTTCTTCTAATTCTTTGATATAACCTGTCAATATGACATTTTCTGTTATAGTTGTTCTCAAATGGGATGAGAGAGTCAGTGCAGCGGCAGGTGACACTACGCATTCATGCCTCTGGTAAGCACAGAAGATATATGATACTTACTCTTCTTCTGCAAAACTTGGCCTTACAGCATTTTTGCTTAGATATAGATCATAATTAATCATTCTATTGTTGTCTCACCCTGTACCATTCTTCCTTGAATTTTTTGAGCAGAAGAAGCTGCCCTCGTGGATCTCCTGAATTTTATGTATACCAACACACTATCAACAATAACTCCTGCTGCTTTATTGGATGTGCTTATGGCTGCTGACAAGTTTGAAGTTGCTTCATGCATGCGATACTGCAGCCGGATTTTACGTAATTTACCCATGACATGTGAATCAGCCTTGCTTTATTTGGATCTTCCTTCTAGTGTTTTAATTGCCGATGCTGTTCAGCCACTGACAGATGCTGCAAAGCGATATCTTGCTGGACGTTACAAGGATATAACCAAGTGAGTTTTTCCACTATCAGTGAGATCTTTTTCGTTTCTTTATGGTAGCTTTTTATTTTTTAAAATTAATTTTATATCATTGGCTTCCCATGAAAGATGTAACATGAATGAAGAAGAGAGATTCAAATATTCACTTTCATTCAGCCTTTTCTTTTTTAAAAGTTTTGGCTTAAATATTTTCCCAGTGGTTATGGAGATGTGAAAAGGGTGGTTGTTTCTCTAACATGTAGCTGCCCTCCATATATTGTTACTGCTCTTTTCATGACTTTCTTTCTGTTTGCTTGAACTTCAAATTTCACATCTTGTCTTGATTCACTAGTTTAGATTTGGATGCAAAACCTGAAATAGCTAACTAGAATTCCTTACGTAAATGTTTAGGTTCCAAGATGAGGTATTGAACTTGCCACTGGCTGGCATTGAGGCTGTTTTGGCCAGTGACGATCTTCAGGTTGCTTCAGAGGATTCTGTATATGATTTTGTGTTGAAATGGGCTCGGATACATTATCCAAAGGTGGAAGAGCGAAGAGAAATATTAGGCACGAGGCTTGCACGCCTTATTCGTTTTCCTTACATGACCTGCAGAAAATTGAGGAAAGTACTGGTGTGCAACGACTTCGATTCTGAACTTGCTTCAAGGGTTGTGCTTGATGCTCTTTTTTTCAAAGCTGAAGCACCATATCGGCAACGCTCCCTGGTGGCAGCAGAAGATGCAAATTCCTTAAACCGTCGTTTTGTAGAGAGAGCATACAAATATCGACCAGTTAAGGTGGTGGAGTTTGAATTACCCCGTCAGCAATGTATTGTATACCTGGACCTAAAGCGGGATGAATGTGCAAATCTATATCCAGCAGGTAGAATTTATTCACAGGCCTTCCATTTAGGTGGACAGGGTTTTTTCTTGTCTGCACACTGCAACATGGACCAACAGAGTTCTTTCCATTGCTTTGGTCTGTTCTTGGGGATGCAAGAGAAGGGGTCAGTATCCTTCGCCGTTGACTATGAGTTCGCATCGAGATCAAAGCCTACAGAGGACTATGTTAGTAAGTATAAAGGGAACTACACATTTACTGGCGGGAAGGCAGTTGGTTACAGGAACTTGTTTGGTGTTCCTTGGAATACATTCATTTCTGAGGAAAGTCCTTTGTTTATCAATGACATTCTACATCTCAGGGCTGAGCTCACAATAAAGAAATGATTTCAGTCTTAGTGCTGCACTCAACAAAGGATAATGGATGCGTTTGTTAGTAGTAAGTAGTTTTTACTAATCCCTTGGTCAGCTGGCAACAACCTTATTACCCAGTTATAATCTGTGAAGTGAAGTGAAGGACTTTTGCTTGAATATTTGGATTGAGTTAACTCGCTCATTCATAGGAAAAAACGAAAGGGTTTTAAGGTGAAAAGATGGAAAATCTTGTACATGGATTTGACCCGTTTGACAGAATGTTGTCCTTGTCTATTATATCCTATGTAAATAAACGGCAAAGCTTCTTCTTTTTTTTTTTTTTTTGGTTTTTTAACTCATATTTTGACCTCTGTTGCCATTTTCTCTGATCAATGAGTATATTTTTCAATAGTGAAACTGTTCAAGAATTATTTTATATCAAGAAAACCGGTGGTTCTGCTTTTATATTTAATTTATTTGCCATTTGGTGGTTGTAGTGATTTTTGGAGATTTTGTAAGATTATACTCAAAGTTGTGATGGATTTAGCATTTCTCTTTCTACTTTCTAAGAATGTTGTTGATGGGTAAAGAAGGAAAGTTTGAGGAATATTATTATTACTTAGTATCATCATACTAGGTTGGGTAAAACTTTTATTTGTTTAGTATGAGAATGTGTGCTTGTAGAGTTCAACTGTTACTCGAAAAATGTCTCAGTTGAACTTATGATTTTCTTTGAATTGTGCTTGTATAGTTTAACTGTTGAAAAATGCCATAGTTAAACTTATGTTTTTATGTTTATATAGTCAGGTGTTTTAGCACATGTTAAGCTTATGATTTTGTGTTGATAATATTCATAGTGAATATTAAATTAATAATTTAATATAACAAATATTAAACTTATCATTTCATATCGATATTAACAATACCCTTTTTCCGTACAAGGGCTTAGGTGTGGAAAATTTTATTCCACCATTCAATGCTGAATTTGCTCTGGAGAGACAAGAAAAGATAAAGAAAGAAAAGAAAATTGTGGGCAGGGCATGCGAGCTCTTTTCTTTTATATTGTTTCCTTCTTTCTACCACGGGGGACCCAAATAAGCCCGACTTTTTTACCAAAAAACCCAACACAGCCATTGATGATTTCTTCACTATATCAAAGGTGAAAACACACACTTTGTTGTATGTACCTCTGAATTCAGAGCCTCCAGTTTCTACTTTCTACACAGGCAATGAAACGATAAGCAGTAGATGTTTCAAACACTAAACTGAATGGGACTAAGCAGCAGC
The DNA here is from genome assembly GCA_025388415.1 of Cynanchum wilfordii. Lineage (NCBI taxonomy): Eukaryota > Viridiplantae > Streptophyta > Magnoliopsida > Gentianales > Apocynaceae > Cynanchum > Cynanchum wilfordii. The sequence goes on from JAHSUH010001581.1 coordinate 4,060,247, forward strand.
AGCAGCAACAATACCTGTTTTTTCCTCTTTCTGTACCTCTTTTCACTTGTTCATGTTCAGAGCTTTGACAACAACAGCAACAGCAACAGCAGCAGCAGCCTTGGCGAATCTTTAGACACTATACTCCATAATCACGCATTCAAGACCTTGTTTCATGGAAGACCACACACCGGCACTCTCTACAACGCCACTCTCCCCGATAATCTTGCCGGAATGAATATTTCAGTTGTTCGTCTGAGAAGCCGAACATTGTGGAGATTAGGTGCTAATTTCAGTCATTTCCATATCCCTCCAGAAACTCTACCTATACCCCATGTCAGGAGACTTATCATTGTCTATCATGATCTTGGCAATTATTGGTCATCCTATTACTGTAATATCTCAGGTTACACTCTGTTAACTTCTGTTATTGGTTTTGCAATCTTTGATGCCTCAAATTCAAGGAGGGGGAAAGACCTGATGAAACTCGATCTTGACACAAAGGGAAAGCCTATACTTATTCAGTTCAAGAACACAACAGCCACTGATTTGGCTGAAACTAAGAAGTGTGCTACATTTGGTGCTGATGGGAGAGTTGATTTCAGTGATGTGAGGATGGCGAATGTATGCTATAGCACTAGTCAAGGTCATTTCTCAATTGTATCTCCACTCAAGAAGAAGCAGCAGACGAAGATTAGGATATGGGGGTTTTGGGTGATGGGATTTGCACTTGGTGTTTTTATGCTGATTTTGGTGGGATTGGTTGTAACAGTAGTTTTCAGGGCAAGAACTGTGAAGAGAACTCATGATATGGAAAGAGAGGCTGAAGAAGGTGAAGTTTTGCACACATTTTGGGTTGATAGCAGTAAAATGCCTCGTGCAACTGTTACTAGAACCTATCCTGCCCTCGAGAGTTCAGGTCTTCCATAAGACTATTCCTAATTTTCTTGTTCATCAGATTATTCTTCTTCCCCTTAAATTTGTATGTGTTGTAGAATAGAAAAGAAAGATACATAATTCAGTCCATTTCCTTAAAACTATATATATATATATATATATTTCCCTTCTACTTCAAGAATTTAGCTCCCACCTGCTTGGATACTCTCTGCTCTGACTAGGGAAACTAGTGACAACTAAAAAGAATCCAATGACCCCTAACTTTTAACTCAACTATGGGCGCACAAGTCATGTACACATCTAAACTAATCCTCTAACCCCAAGTTTCAAACGACCACTTAAACAAAAAGAGTTCCCGAGTCATTTGCGCCTTTGGAGTTCTAACTTGTTAACTTTTAACTTAGGGTCAACAAATTTACCCTCAACGGGAATGTTGGAAAATGAAAAAAGGATAATAATGCCTGGCATGCTTGGAACAATAATAGAACAGAAATGATGGAAAAGGATACTGTCAATGTCCCAACAATTTAAACTGGAAACGGTACCACACGTCATTCTTTTACCAGACAAGGAGGGCAAGAAAAAGTCTGCCTTTGATAAAAAGTGTTCAAAATAGTATCCTCAGTTATTGACAGCTAAGTTTGGCAAAGAAGAGCAAAATGTTAGGCTGAGTATTTGCTCCCTTCACTGTCACTCTCCATTTCCATGGAAAAGGGCAAAAGAACAAGAAAAGGAGATGCAACAGCAACAAAATTACTATCTTGTTCACTCAACTATCACCATGTAAACAGCAATTAAGAAATGAGAATACACCAATCTACAGGCAAAGTTCATATTTTTATATTCAGCCATATTCAACCAGAAGCCTAACTCTTATCATATTTCATTGAGCAAAACCAGAAGCCTAAAATCAATATTCAATGGCAATTCATTTGAAATATCAAAAGCTCTATCTATAATAACAACTAATAAAGACTAGGATCTCTCTTATTAAACTGCAAAAATAACAAATCCTCAAAGTCTCAGCAACATTTTCATATATTGCCATGAAATGGATCCTGAACAAAGAGATACTACTAAAAATTTGAAATGATGGCCTCAAGAAACAATAACAATGGGAATATAAGCTTACAGTACCAAATTGTAGGCCAGGAACTAAAAATTTAATCCATAGTACTGCATTAGACTTTTGCATTCCGAGCTAGTTTTGACCACTCAGTGTGATAAGATCCAGGAAGATCAATCCTCTCATAGGTATGTGCTCCAAAGTAATCTCTTTGAGCCTGAACAAGGTTTGCCGGAAGCCTTCCACGCCTGTAAGTATCAAAATACTGCAAACTGGAAGACATCCCAGGTACACTAATCCCCTTCTGAATTGCCAATCCAACAACCCTTCTCCAAGCAGCCTGCCTCTGGACCATCTCCCTTGCAAACTCAGGATCAACCAACAAATTTGCCAAGACTGGATTTCTCTGGTATGCCTTCTTAATCCTATCCAAGAACACAGCCCTTATTATACACCCTCCTTTCCAGATCCTAGCCATCTCTCCCAAATTCAAGTTCCATCCTTTCTCGACACTCTTGGCCCTCAACAAATTCATTCCTTGTGCATAACTGCATATCTTGGATGCATACAGAGCCTGCCTAACATCATCAATTAGCCTCTTTTTATCCACAACCCCAAGATTATTAATCTCCTCCTTCAATCCTTCCTCCTTAAATATCTGAGATGCAGCCTCTCTCTCATCTTTCAATCCACTCAAATACCTGCTGTCAAGTGAGGCAGCAATAGTAGGAGCAGCAATAGATAACTCAGCTGCCTGCTGAACTGTCCATTTTCCTGTCCCTTTCATCCCTGTCTTATCCAAAATTTTATCCACCAATTCTCCATGCCCTGTTTCTAAATCTTTCACCTGAAATATGTCAGCTGTAATTTCAATCAAGAAGCTTTCTAGCTCTCCACGATTCCACTCAGCAAAAATGTCAGCTAATTCAGAATTGCTCAATCCACCAGCATTCTTTAAAACATCATAGGCTTCAGATATCAATTGCATGTCACCATATTCAATCCCATTATGAACCATTTTAACGAAATTACCAGAGCCTCCTTCACCTATGTAGGTAACGCAAGGACCATCCTCCACCTGAGCAGCAACCTTTTCAAGAATATCCCTAATGTTCAAATAAGCTTGATGAGACCCACCGGGCATAAGAGAAGGACCATTACGAGCACCATCCTCGCCGCCGGAAACACCCATACCAAGATAAAGAAGCCCTTTAGCATTAGCTTCAGAAATGCGGCGTTCAGTGTTCTCATACCACTCGTTACCGCCATCGATGATAGTGTCGCCGGGCTCCATGTGTTCCGACAAGGCCGCAATGGTTTGATCAACGGGAGCACCTGCTTTGACTAGAATGATAACGGATCTCGGCCGTTTGATTGAAAGAACAAAATCCCTCGGATTGTATTGACCAATCAAAGGAAGCTTGCCCTCCCGGTGAGCCCGATCCACGGCCTCATCGACCTTGGAAACAGTACGATTGTAGACGGAGATAGGAAAGCCTTTCTCGGCTATATTCAAGGCCAAATTTTGGCCCATCACGGCTAACCCAGCTAGCCCTATCCGTGAAACGACATCGGCCGTGATTGCTGCAGATGCCATACCGGAAAATCAAGAATCACCGAAAATTAATTGAAAATGAGAAATGGTTGGTGGGGGGTGGGTAGATGGATACAGGGGATAGGGATGACAGTATATAGATATATATATATATATATATATATATATATATACTATATAGAATTAGATTATAAAATGGGATCCCAATAGGGGGGTTGGAGAGGTGACGGACTCGTCGATGAGTGAAGGGGCAGTGTCTGAAATGGTTAACGAGAGGGTGTCGTATTAGGTGGGTGGGACGACGATTTCTAGGTTGCTATACGATGTCGTTTCGAGAAGCATTTCAATGGTGGCTTTGCTGGTGATTGGCGGCGGCTGCTGCTGCTTTTTCAGTTGGCTGCAAATAATAGGAAATATCTCTCTTCTCTTGTGTAAAATGTTTAATGTAAAACATAGACACCCGTCTCATATAGATAACTGATATTAATATGTAATAATATATAAGAGTTAGTTTATGTAATTATCGTCAACTCAAGTTAACCCTTTTGCTGCAGTAAAGATAATACCAAGTAATTAATTATGGGATCTATCGGATCCATAATTGCAACACGTGCTTGAACTATAGGAACTAAGTGTTACATAATTAATTAATTTTTATGCCAAGTTTCGGTTCAAACTTTTTCGTGTGCTCTATTCTCATGATCATAATTTGAACTTTCAACATCATAATGTTATTTAAACTTCCAACCTTATATTTAAATAAATAAAGTAAACAATTACACGAAGTGGTTCCTTATTCTATCAGAATTACATAATTTTAGACCATAAAATTTCACAAGCAAATGTTTTAGAATTTATAATTGGATGTTATTTTCCCTTCAATTGTTGTTATGTTTGCAAGCTTGTAACCAGTATTCCTTCACAAGCTGTCCAAACAATGAACTTTCTTCTTATCATCTTCTTTGGATTGTCATACTCTACCATCTTTCCTGCACATATTTATTACTATTTATTTTCAGTAGTCCGAATTTCCATGCTATTCCTTGTAACACTTATTTCGAGTTGACAACGATGTTTGATGACAGATTCAAATAGATTTTAGATGTCGGGAACTTACCATCTGCCAATGCAAGAACCATGGTGCAATCCATGACTGTTGGTATTCTGTGTGCCACTGTGATCACAGTGCAGTCAGCAAATTCTGTGCAGATGGTCTTTTGGATCAAAGAATCTGTTGCATTGTCAATGGATGCTGTGGCTTCATCAAGAATCAGTATTTTTCTTCTTTTCAATAAAGCTCTTCCCAGACAGAACAGTTGTCTTTGCCCCATGCTCCAGTTTGATCCATCTTGTGTTACTGCAATTTATCATCATTTCATTTCCATTGCAGCATTTTTCAATCCCAGAAAAAAACAGAAGAAAAAGAAAGGTGTTAGTTACCTAATGAGTCTAGCCTTTCTTCTTTCTTCTCAACAACGTCCCGAAGCTGGCATTTCTCCAGCACCTGCAACACCAACCATCAAATTTGGATAATCTTTATAACTTGGAAATCCCATTCAATAGCATATCATATATGTATGTATGTATGTACCTCCCAAATCTCATGATCACTGTGTTCTGATAAAGGGTCGAGATTGTATCTGATTGATCCAAGAAAAAGTGTAGGTTCTTGAGGAATGATGGATAAATTTGACCTCAGATCATGAATTCCAATGGTTGAAATGTTCAGTCCATCTATTAGAATTGCTCCTTCTGTTGGCTCTACCAGGCGAAATAAGGTGCTGATAAGTGTTGTTTTACCACTTCCTGTTCGGCCAACAATCCCTACTTTCAACCCTCCTTCAAATGCGCAGCTAATGCCATGGAGAACAAGAGGACTACTGGGCTGATATCTCACCTGAAAACTCAAAATACTCGGGAAAATGAAGAAGAAGAAGAAGAAGAAGAAAAGCAGGGTACTTAATGGTTTGGTTCAAAAGTGTTTTTACCTTCAGATCTTGAATCTCTATTCTACCATTGTGAGGCCAACTGAGAAAAGGTCGGTTTCCTTCTATTACTTCAGGAGCTTCACTGGGAATGTTCATGTACTGCTCCAATCTTTCCACTGAAACAATGGAATTCTCTAGCATGCACTGATTTTGGACGCAGAAGGACAAGAATACATTCAGTGAAAGTGCATACGATAGAGCCATTCCGATGTATCCTACAATTTGAACATGGGTAACAAATGAACAGAATGCTTTTGAATCAATGAACAAAATAGATTATAAATAGCAAAGTTTTGGTGAGGTATGTTAAGTCATGGACCTGATCCCGAATCTCCAAGAGGGAAAAAAGTCAGGGTGAGTGCTGAGGAAGAGAGAATGATTGCACACAGTAGTTCCAAACGTTGAATTAGCCATTCATTTGCTGAAAAGCTGTGAAAGAATGCACTTGCATTTCTGTCAATAAGTTGCAGACTTTCTGTGAAAAAACGATCTTTCTCCTTGAAAGCTCGAATGGTCATAGCTCCTGCAATGGATTCAGAGAGATAGCTAGCAACTGAAGACTTGGTGGTTCCATGAATCCTTATCAGTTCTTTTGCTGAAGCAAAGTAGAATTTCTGTACAGAACAAAAGGCTATAAGCTAAACTTCCTGTTTCTTGAGGTCAGATAATCTTACTAAGCAAATCATTAGGGAGGGATGGTTTATTAGTACCTGCAAAAATATGGTTACAAATACTGTCGGTATGATGATAATCAAGATTGGCCAAGTAAGGCCTGCAAGAATTCCCAAGCTAAAGTACGTTGTCATTGTTGTCGAAAGTGCTTGACTGAATTTGAAAGATAGCTCAAGGTCCACTACGCTTAGATCAGAAGATACCTGCAAGAGAAAAACTGTTTTGAGTTAAGCAGATTTTAGTCTCCAAATACTTACATAATCCTGTTCTTAGTCCCTACCCTGCTGAGTATTCTTCCAAGTGGGGTTGAATCATAAAAAGACATCGGTGCACGGAAAATAGAGCTCATGAACTCTGAAAATATTGATTTTGATGCTTTGAGACCAAGAATAAACACTGCATAAGACCTTGACAGCAAGGATAGTGCCATTACACAACCTATAGCTGAGTATACTGCAAATAGATTCAATTCACTGATACTCGATTTCTCTAAATTTATCGCTAACCAAACATTTTGAACAAGCTGGCCAACTATATAGACAAGGTGAGACAGTATCACCAAGGAGAGGTAAAAGAAGCCCTGGTTTTTCCTCAGATACTGCAGGTATGGCCTGAAGCTGGATGATCCTGTTTCCCGTTCTTCCTGTTTAATCAGCTGCTCTCCGGGAGGTTCTGTCATTTGATTCTCTGATATCATTTCCTGGATACAATCTTCCAAGTTTTTGAGCTTCTCTTGTGAACTATGATGCTCTGTGCTTATCTCACTCTTGGCAGCTTCACCATGTGCATAAACAAGGTCGGAAAATTCTTGGCAGGAAACCAGCAACTGATCATAAGTTGCTGTTCTGAGGATTTTCCCTTCAGACATTAACTGCCAAAATCATAGTTTTGTACTAAATCAGATGGAATTGAACACAAAAAAGGAAAAAAAATACAACATTACTAACCAAAATAGACTCGAATGCTGGAAGAAAATCAACTTGATGAGTAACTAGCAACACTGTCTTCCCAGAAAGAGCTCCCATGACATATTCCTGGCAGGATGTCAACTATGTTAAAATATTTCACAATTGGAGTATGAAATGTCACTGAAACTAAAGGTATGATTAATTACATTGAATAAACTTCTTGCAGTATGTGCATCAACAGCACTAAATGGATCGTCTAGTAGATAAATATCTGCTTCTTTATATAATGCACGAGCTAGCTGAACTCTTTGCTTCTGCCCACCACTGAGATTGACTCCTCGTTCTCCTATTACTGTTTGGTCTCCAAAGGGAAGCATATCGAGATCCTTAACCAAAGAACACCTTCTAATTACTTCTTGGTATTTATGCTCATCCATGATTGATCCAAAGAGAATATTCTGTCTTATGGTGCCTGTTTGAATCCAAACATTCTGAGAAACATATGCAATTGTTCCATGTACTTCAACCTGGAAAAATATACAAGAATTGTAAACTTGATATCCCTCTGGAACCATTCCTCAGGAAAAAAAAAAGCAGATATTGATACTTACATGGCCATCTAGTAGTGGAACTTCTCCAAGAACAGCTCCTAATAGAGTTGATTTTCCTGAACCAACTTCTCCACAGATAGCTACTTTCTCCCCTGGTTTTACCAGAAGAATAATGTTTGATAGGGTAGGAGTTAACGAGGTGACATCCCATGATATATTCTGACACTTGATGAGCACAGAATAATCAAATTCTGTACCTTGGAAATTTTCTTTAATGTGGCTGTTCTGCAACTCTGGTGCCTGAAGAAACTTCACTATCCGAGAAAATGAAACCTTTGCTTCAATACACACTCCAAGAACAGAAGGAATTGACCTGATTGGTTCTTGAACTATGCGTAAAGTGGCGAGAAAAGTGAACACATTACTAGTACTTAAGGGAACATTAAGCAAGAAGCAAGCCCAGAAAGTAACTGCAGAAACTATAACTGGAGATGACCAAAATAAGACTAAATAGTATCCTTTCTGAGCCTGGACTTTCGATATCCATTTCAACTCTTCTTTTCTCAATAAGGCAATGTTATTCTTGAAATGCGTCTCCCAAGCATAAAATTTAAGTACTTTCATATTCATCAATGCTTCTGTTACGGCTTTCAGCATTTTATCTTGTGCCACCATCAGCTCAGTCAGATACTTATGCTGTAGTTTCGCCACGGGAGAATTCCCCAACATGCTCAATATCACTATCCCAAGAGCAGGCAATGTTCCAAGTCCTACTGCATAGTAAATAATAGCTAATGCTAAACATATTTGAAGGCCTATTGTCCATATCTGATGAAACCAGTATGGAAATTCACCAATTCTGTATGCATCAACATTGACATAATTCATGATCTCTCCCGGAGAATGAATGCTTTTGGCTGTGCTTGAGAGACAGAGCTGCTTCTTGTAAATGGCTGCAGTTAGCAGAGACTGTATTTGTAGGCCAATCATTCTAGTCCTAAAGTACCATTGTCTCTCTGCTACTGATTCTATACATTTAGCAAGAAAAAGCCCTCCTGTCAGTGCATAGCCCATATGCTCGAAGCTTCTTCTGCCTTGTGCGACGCCTATGAATGCATAGAGAAATATTGGACCACTAGAGAGTGTTAGTATCTTCACAAGTGCAAAGAAACCAGAGATCAAAATTTCTTTCCACTGACAGGAGATTATCGATGACAAGATAGAAGCCTGGTTACCCGATTTTCGTTGTTCCTGTCTACTCATTTCCGCCTTAAACAAGAAATAACAGGTTTCAGCTCTATCCTGCTGCCTCAATTCAGGAATATCTTGATCCTCAAGAGTTTTCTTTTTGCCTTTCTTCATTAATCCATTCAACCAAGAAAATGACATTTTACTAAGAAATCCTGCTTCTGCAAATGTTGTGACATTGTTTGTTGAACTCATTTTAGCATCCAGAGGTACATAGTATTCATCCCCTTTTGCCTTTATTGCACACAAGAGCAGTAGTACACTTCCAAGAAAGGATGACATGTCCAGCAGCCCAGAAATAGACACAACTTTAGTTATAACTATCTCCCTTATGGATATAACACAAAGAATTCCTGCAAAGAAGACAGAAAAACCACAGAGCTTTGACCATGAGATGATTACATAAGCATGTTTTTTCTGCTTCCACGCGGATAAACATAGCAATGACCACGTCAAGCCATGGACTATGAGTAGTAGCCAAGCATGGAGAGGGATCTTTCCAGCTGACCATATCCCGAAAGTGAAGTAACCTAAAGCTACACCGGTATTGAAACCGAGGGAACAAATTGACAAATAAGAAATGCCTTCTCTCCCTGAGGTAGATAAAGTCCTTTCAGAGGGAACTTCTTGAACAAAGACAATTTTAAGTATGATCAAGATGAAAATGATATTAGCAGAAATGACAAGAATGTGATTGACACCCGAAGATGGATCAAGAATTTCCATCATTCCTGAACTGCATGTCCTGCTGCTAACTCCAGTTTGACATTCAGTTCCACAGAAGATGGACAATAATAAATTCATGCCTTCGGGGATCATCAGAAACTTGAAACAACCCACAGGATCTGAGAAAAAGTGTCCAAGAATCTGGTTTTTTCACCTTGTTTGCTGTAAAATAGATCAACAATTTGTAATGAAATAACCAGGAGACAATTCAGAGTCTAAAGCAAACTATATTGAATAGCAGAAGTTTCAGCACACAACAGGTGAAGTTCAAGCAAGATACTAAACAAGCCACTGAAAGAAATGTACAAGCTAAATTGTAAGTAAGCATTACATGATTTTTCATGTGTTCTTTTTTCTTTTTATCACGTGGAATGATAAATCCTATCCTTTAAAACTTCATAGCATAGAGTTTCTCACAATATCCATGGCCTAATATTATATATATATAAATATATATATTTTGTCATTAAACAAAAATTCTTGATTAATTAGCTGCAATTCTTCTTTGGAACATTAATTAGTAGGATCAGTTGATTACAGCAGGAAAGGAAGTAAAGAAAAGGACGAGACTTGCATTATGAGCCAAACTTATGGAAGCAAATTAAAGAAAATGGATGAAAGACGTTCTTTTTATCCATTCATGAATGATCTTGATTCTTGTGAAAGTATATATTTTTACAATGAAAAATCATTTTCTTTCACTTGACAAAAACCTCAGAGCATAAACTAATTACTGGTGTTTAAAAGTAACATTCTTCTTATAGGACTACTATTTTGAGGTATATAAGTGAAGCACTAACTACATATAGTTTGGATGATATAGACTTCCAACATTTTCTTGATTGATGATATAGTTAGATATATATATATAAAGAAAACCTTCTTCTTTTACTCCCCTATGTTTCAACTTTTCAAGAGAGATAAAGTGAAGAGTCTCGAAATGAGTTTTGTGCTATGTAAGGGTCTCTAGTAGATATGAACGAGGTCACCTCTAATAAAGGCTGGCCTATGCTCTGTCACACAATCTATGCATCCACGACTGGCGAGGCGCAGAGTCATGCAAGTGGGTTGGATCCTTATTAGGATTAGTACATCTAAGTACCGACAATATTAAATGACTTTGATTATATTACTTTTCAAGTTTATCTCCTTATAGTGAGAATCTAACTTGACCATAGTCTCCCATGCATTCAAGTGCATTGAATAGATATTTTCTCTATTCTAACATATTTTAAGATATTCCTATAATGAGAATTAACTTTATTGTCAGAGATTCTACATAGAGATACCACATACGATTCTTGGCTTTTTGTGGGATTATTTAGCATTCTTGTTACCTTGTTGGACACTTATCCATCAACCAGATCACCATAGAGAAACAGTGTCCCATCAAAGTATACAAAAAAGGGCAATGATTGGTGGCCATGGGGCTTTAGAGCTTTATAATAGACACTATTTGTCATGGCAGCTTAGTTGTGGGTGTGTATCCTCCTGTAGTCTGTACGTGATGAGGACAAAAAAAAAAAAAAAAAAAAAAAAAAAAAAGGCATGCTTTGAGTTACATTAGCAGTCTCATCTGTGTAAAGAGAACAAAGCATTTATGGCTGGATTCTTAAGTTTCATTTTTATACCAGAAATATAATCACCTCCAATGAGACCTTTTTCTTTTTTTCTTTTTCATTTTCAAAAGCTAAAGTTGAATGTGATCATTGCTTCTCCCTTTCTCTCTCATCGTTTTCGATTCATAGAGATTGGGACAAGCATTTTTCTTTTCTGAATAAAGTTTACACTGAAAGAGAATAAACAAACAATCTCCATTACAAAAGTCTTTGCTTTGGCAGCAATTACATCTTATAGCATTGTCTTCATTCTTCAAATTAATATTACAGCAAGTTTCTCAGAAGAAGGCACTTTACTAATACAAGCAAACAGATGCAAGGTACACAGAACTAAGAAGTAAACAAATGATAATGAGAAGTGAACAATTTATGAACTTTTAAGTTCTGGTAAAAGCCATTTCTTTTTAGCTGTAAAGTACACAAATATATCTGGCCAGTCAAGCTACTTGTCCAAACAACCATTTCCTTATCTGCAATTGTAACAAAACATACATCCCATCAAAGCCATGGACAAAAAAGCAGCTGACAAGTAAACTACACCACTTAGGATTAATAAAAACAACATTAGGCAGTGTTATTCCCAGAAAGCAGTGGTTGGAAACTTATCGATATAAGACACTTTTGAAATCCTAAAGTACTTGTACTTCACCCACAGTGGATGGAAAATATATACATTAAGCAAGAAATAGTACCTCGGGAAGTTTTTTGCGGAACACAACATCCAGCCTAGCATCCAGAGTGTTTTCACACACAATTTTCCCATCTCGAGAAGCCAATACCACACCTCCAGAGCTGAAAATACAGAAGAAAAATGACAAAAATAAAATTTCTTAGCATCAGCTTAAAGTTTAAGGTAGTAAGATCCTAAGATAGAGAATAATTCGTAACCTTCAAAACTAGCATTAGTAACCAAAGAAGACAGAGAGAGAATAGATAACTAAATGCTTGAATGGAACCAAATAACTACATACAGATAATTTCAGCCTATTAAGTTAGATTGTGAACACATTTTTGCAAATTCTTCCATCACAGTCAGATAGTAAAATAACTTACTGCAATTAACTAATTATCTGAATTGTCTGAAATTAGACTGTAAACATAATTATTCAAATTTCTCCATGATAGTAAAATACCGAAAAAAGTTCTTTACCAGAATGGACCATGGGTGTCATGATGGGAAGGGGCAGGAGGAAGGTGAATATGGTCAATTATGACCTCAGGTGGATGAACTTGTGCCTTCTCAGCATACTCCTCTTTTGCTGAGTGCAAGACAGATTCCACCAAGTGCACGTCATCTTTACGACATCTGAGTAAGACAGATGGCTCCTTCAATCTAAGCAAACTCTGCAAGACAAGTGTTTTCTTTTTGTAGTCATGATGTAGAATAAAAGATCTTCATACTTCCAGAGATCAGAAGATTTATATTTACTCTGAAAAATTCACAGTGCAGACTGCATATCTCTCCTAACCGTCCGAAAACTTGAGATTAAGGTTTACACAAAATTCCTTTTCCCCTCTTTTTTCAGTTTAATTATTTAGCTTTAATAATAATTTGGTATTTGTGCACCCTCTAGACATTGAAATAAATGGTGGTAAATGTGGACATGGGGAATTCATCGGTTTCATTAAGCACCTGAACTACAAGACTCTTCAGGAGATGTTTATAGCTGTGATGATGATGGCTCACAAGCAAGAGCTCCTTTGAAGCTGACTCCTTCATAGAGTTGACCAAGTCATCCTGAGCTTGAAGAACCTTTATTCTAGAGGCATTCAATTGCATAGAGTACTCACTGGAAATTAAAAACCATAGTTTTGCACGTAAGATAAGATTATTTCCTACTACATGTTATCATAATACAAGTGCCATACATACCTTTGTTCTTTGTTAAAGAAATAAATTCGCTTTCATTAACATACTATTGAACCAATTTGAGTACAAATAATTGATCAATTTAAGTCAATCTCAACTAATTAGATGTTATACAGAACTTACTTTTATGATTCAAGACAAAGGGGGAAAAAAGGGTACATCATTTAACAGCCTAAAATTACTGCATAGAAGCCTCAGTTCACATGTTCACCTATGAAATGTTAAAGAAATTAAACTAATTTAAAAAGTACAACCTGACCCCATATTTTGCCATGGCAATCAACATTTGCTTATCACCAAATCACAATAGCCAGAAATATGTAAACTCAGTATATACACACAAACACACGCTAAAATAGCACCTTTTATTTTGCAGAATTGAAGTCAGTTCAGAAAATTACATCTTCTTGCGAATTTCAACTTGCTTCTGCTTCCGTTCATACTCTTGTCTGATCTTCTTCTTCTCCGCTTCCACTAGCTGTAACTTCTCAATATTGAACTCCTGCAGATTCACATCCAAGCAGAAAAACAAGATTAAGTTTATAGAAACTCGATTTAACCCTACCCCAAAAAAAAAAAAGAGTATCAATAAAATCAAAAATATAATTTACTTCTTCAGCCGAAACAGAGATCTCATTGGCCTTCTCTTCAGCTTCTTGGCGAATGAATCGCACCATCTGCTGGATCTGCCTCGAAACATCTGAATCGTTCATCTTTGGATCTTGAAAGAAGCTAATCTGATCAACAAATGCAGAAGAAGATTCTGGGAGTTCTTGATGAATGGATGATTAGTAAATAGAGAAGAGGTGGCATTGTCAGTTACAGTGGTAGGTAACTGCTCATTAGAAAATGAAAATTACTCAAATTCATTAAATTTATTATTTGGTCCCTGAAGTATGAGTTATATTTAAAATTGATTTTTCATTTTTTTAAAGGAAAGTTAATAGTGAACCTGTCCAATATCTATATAATCTTTCACAAAATATAAGGATGTCCTAGAAATTATTGTAAAATCAAGACAGTGTCAAATAGTTAATTTTGAGTGTTACTTAGACTACAAACTATGTTACACGATTGAATTATATCATGCAAAATTTTAAATGATTTTAAATACTTATTATTAATTCGAGATATCATATTTATAGCAATGATACCGACTCAAGCTTTAATTATATTTAAGCAATTAATGAGAAAAAGAAATCTCAGACAATAATTTGCTCAACAGAAAACTAACCAAGGAGCTCCATTTTTATTTATTTATTTTTTTTTTTTTTTGGTAAATGGAGCTCCATTTTTATTACAAAGAAATCTGTCCTCTCTTTATTTATCCTACTGATAGCAACTGAAGCAGTTGGATTCTTTTTAATTTCTCTTTAACATTTGTGGGGCGTTGTGCGTTGCCGTCTGACTTCTAACCAACTTTTTTTTCTTGATTTTAGGAATTCATCAAAGTCATACAACTTCTCGTAGTCGTACATAAGAGTTACAAAAATAAAAAATAATAAAAATGTCAACACAGATTCGATACAAAATACAATTGACAATTCAAACATTGAGTAAAAACATTTATTAGTAACTATGTTTTTTCTTGAATATGAATCGGATTAAATAAGAAAAAGATTTTCTTGTAGCTACCGGAACTGTTCTATATTTATATATATATATATATATATATGTATACAGGATAGTTTCTAAATTCAAGAAACCCAAAAAGAAAAAACCCATCTTTGTGTTGTTTCTTTTGTTTTTTTTTTTTTGATGGGAAATGTTGTTTCTTTTGTTAATTCCAAATGAAGGAAACTGGCCATCACCGATTAAAGATAATATATATATTTATATATGGGAGAAATAAACAAATATTGCAAGTGGGCTGTAAAAAAGAAAAAGAAATTGATTGTATTTGTTTGTATTTCTGGAATTGTCTTCCTCTGTAGTTCACAAGGACAGTTAATTCTGTTGAAGTCGTGGTCGAACGTTAGCAAGTTCAGACTTCGCGATCTACCCAGCTGATGTTTTGCTGAGTCAGTCATGTGTATAAAATTTTGGAGTTAAATTAATAATAATAATGATCTTTTTTTTTTTTGGTTTTTCTAAGGTACCCTAGATTTTGAGTCAATTTCATACCAAAACATTCAGGAAAAGCCATGGTATCTATTCAAGATCTGACCCTTTTGGAGAGAGCCTCTATCTTTTACTATTAAGTATGGATAAGACAATTTGAGTACCAAAATGTAGACTTGATCTTTTCTCTGAAAGAGGGCATCTTTGGAAGGCAATATATATATATATATACATGTGTATGTATGTCTTAGAAGCTTTGAGCTTTTTCTGTATTTCTTTTTGGATTATGACTGTGTTTCTTATATGTCTTGTCAGGAACTGCCGTTAGCATATTTGATTAATCTCTGACCAATTCGTTTCATTTTTTGAATCTTTCTTTGTTGGTTCTTGAAATTTAGGTCTCTGGGTTTGTTGGGTCCTAAAAAAAGACTTTATTTTTTTTCGTGCTGAAACTATATATCTGTCTGTTTTTGGCATGCCAGAAATTTGGAGCTTCCTTGTTTTTTTTTCCTTATCTAGGGTTTTTTTTCTTCTCTTTTTTCTTGTTTCTTTCTAAAATTGAGTGCTGGAAGTAAATTGAAGAGAATTCTGGGGAAGACATGTTTACAAGTTGTTTGATAGTTTGACTCTGAGTAGTTGGGTTTTAGGTGTACATTCACGAGGAATTGGTTTCTTCTTGTCACGGGAAATCTCCCAAGAAAAAATATCAGATTTTCAACTGCTTCATTTATTGCAGGAGTGTTTTAAGGTCTTTTCTCTTCCTAGTATTTTGGCTACTGAGTATAAGATTTGCAACACAAGGAATTAAGGTGTGAAGGGGAGAGAGAGAGAGGGGTAGGAAGTTAACTCTTGAGATTTATGTCCGATTTCTGTGTTCAAAATGAATCATTCTGCAGCAAATGGTGATCATAGAGGTACTCTGGTGGAGATTATTAAGGATAAGAATGGAGTAGATCAAGTTTTGCTTCACAATCCTCGGGGTGCTTCTGCAAAGGTCAGATCTCTCAACAGAACTTGGTGAACGTGAAAAGTCTTGTAAAAGTGCAAACGATAAGATATTTCACAGATGTTATTTTCTCCAATATATTGACAATTTTTGTGTGCTGGTTCAGGTAAGCCTGCACGGAGGACAGGTTCTATCATGGAAGACAGACAAAGGCGAAGAATTGCTTTTCATGAGCAGTAAGGTGTAGTTTCTTGAATTTGTTTTCTATATGCTTATGGTTAATATCATCATCCTTTAAAATAGTTTCATTCACTGTTCTAGTCTGTAACTTCATATTATCAGAGAGAAGGAAAACAAGAATATGAAAGAGAAAGAAACAATTAGTCTGCCTTTTATTGGAAACTGAAGTCTCTGTCTTTGTGGTCTGATTTTCATTCTTCAGGCAAATTTTAAGCCTCCTGCAGCTGTAAGAGGAGGAATTCCTATTTGTTTTCCTCAGGTACTTTAACCTTGAATTAAAGGGTTTCTGATTCATTGTGTATTAAACTCATGCTGATGTTCGATTGGTACTCTTTAAATCTCTTATCTGAAGTTTGGAAATCGAGGTTCCCTGGAACGAAATGGATTTGCGAGGAACAGAATGTGGGTTATTGATGAAAATCCTCCTCCATTACATCCCAATGATTCCAATGGCAAGGCATTTGTTGACCTACTACTTAAACCATCCGAAGAAGATCTAAAGAGTTGGCCTCACAGGTACAAATCCTCTGGTTCTTGGAAATGCCCTTTGAGAAAAAGTTGATTATGATTGATGTTTTGTGCTCTTTTCGCAGCTTTGAATTCCGTCTGAGAGTGACCTTAGACATTGAAGGAAAGCTAACCATGATATCTCGTGTTAGAAATATCAATTGCAAGCCATTTACTTTCTCAATTGCTTACCATACATATCTTTCCATCTCTGATATCAGGTAACTTTCAAACAAATCACTTTCACATGTTGTCTTTGTTCTCTTTCATGTCTTTTTACAATACAAGTAATTCTTACAACCTGGAAAACTTTGAAAATATATAAATTTATTTCCCAAAAGCTTACTAATATGCAATTATACATCTGTTACAGTTCAGCAATTTGTCAATGTTGGGTTCATATTTTTTTTCATCTTCTCTATTCTAGTAAGGATTTTATTGAACTTGTCTAATTCGTTTTAAACAGTGAGGTTAGAATTGAGGGTTTGGAAACTTTGGACTATCTTGATAATCTGTTACAAAGAGAACGTTTCACAGAGCAAGGAGACGCTTTAACCTTTGAATCCGAGGTACGCTCACCTCTGTCAAAATGGTTTTCTTGTTGATACTCAAATGGTTCATTTAAGCATTCTTGAGGACATTATTTTCTCGTGTTATCTGTTTTTTCTGCTGTTAGCCATTAGAAACCTGATAAGATTCACCTGTTAAAATAAAAAGGACCATTTCTTGGCTTGAAAATGGGATATGAATAAACATTGCATACTTAATAAATGTATTTTTTCGAGATATTAACATGAAAATTGTTCTTTAAACTGCAAAAACAATACATGTTCTTCTTAAAAAAACTGTTTACGTAAGCTTAGCAAGGTTTTTCTGTTATGTAGGTGGATAGAGTTTACCTTAGTTCTTCAGATGTAATTGCTGTCTTTGATCATGAGAAAAAGCGGACCTTTCTAATAAGGAAGCAAGGACTTCCAGATGTAGGTAAAAGCCCTCTACTCTCTCCTCCTTGACTTTGATTTCTCATATGTTGTAAGTATATATATATATATATCAGCATGCATTAAAGTACACGGCGAGCTTAGTGAACTCTTCCGGTTCTTTTGCCATTATTAAGGCTCGAGCTGATTTTTGTGTGTTAATATAGTTGTTTGGAATCCATGGGACAAGAAAGCAAAGGCCACACTAGATCTTGGGGATGATGAGTACAAACAGATGCTTTGTGTCGATGGAGCTGCAATTGAGAAACCGATCACTCTAAAGCCAGGGGAGGAGTGGACAGGAAGAATAGAACTTTCTGTCGTGCCATCAACTTAATCCACTGATACATCTCCTTTGTGTGCCCTCCTGCAACAATGAAAACTGGAGTAACACACACAAGTACTGATATAAATTTGTGTTTGTATGGTATATATATATATGTATATGTATAGATTTAGTTTAATGACAACAAATTTTTCATGTTTTTTTAAGAATTGGGGAAGCCTTTTATTTTGATGTTCCTCAAAAGATTGGATAGATAATAACTGTGTGTATTCAGCTTCTGCTAACCACCATATTATATGAAGTTGTGTGGTTAGTCAATGAAACTTGGAATTGTTATGTAATATTATGTATTGAAAATTTACTGATATGAAATAATTTCTTATTCTTATCTTGGAGAAAACAAAAATCTCAGTAAATGTTATTTTCCAATGTGAAAAAAGACAAAATATATATAATGAAGGGGAATCAGCATGTTTAAATCTGGAATTTAAGGGCAAAAGAAAAGTGGCACAATCTTATATCAGAGCCAGGTTTCGATCCTGGGACCTGTGGGTTATGGGCCCACCACGCTTCCGCTGCGCCACTCTGATTTGTTGTTTAGTATTTCATTCAAATATATATTATACTTAAAATATTGACTTAACCCTTTTCCACATCTAAATTAGATCTTATTCCAAAAATTTTAAAAGATTTCATATATATATATATATATATATATTATTCAAATAAAAAAAAATTCTTATCAATTTATCTGTTATTAGTAAAACGTTTGATGTTACGAATGTTATTATTAATAATTAAATTTGGGACAAACAAAACGGACTGAAACAAAGAAAAGGGAGTCAAATCAAATCAAATAATATGATTGTCTAAACATAAATAATAGGGACATCCACACGAAGTCGGAGTTATCCCATATGGTTTCAATCTATTCATGTTGTGCTAAAGCATAAAACACGAATAATTCCAAAGACATGGACAAGATCGATCACTGGCTTTTTCCCATGAAACCTCATTTATTATTAATGTTGTCTAATATAATCTATATATACAATCAAAGCCGTGTAGATTATTAGCAAAATTAAACGGTAGTTTTAGACTGATAAAAAAGATTATCAATGATATGAACCCACTAGATGACATGTTCTAAGAATCTATGAATCAATTTGTGTCCGGAACGTTAGAAAATAAGACTGATTAACGACAAGTTTTAAGGAAAATCCTTAAAACACAAATCTTGAAAACGCTTCAAAAGTTAATAATAGGCTCATATCACTCTATGCTTTAAATATTATATAATATATGTATGTATATCTCAAAATCTATACTCTAAAAATAAATAAAAAATATTCCTCAGGACCCTTTAAGGCTCCTCTATAATATATATATATATATATATGCAGTAAGTAAGTAAACTATTTATAACCGTTGAGTGGTCACTGTGCATGAAACAATGGTCAACTAGACATGATTTAATAAGGCATTAATTATCTCTATTTTTCACCAAATGAAAGAAAAGAGAGGAACTTTTATAATTATATCTACAATGGTCTCAACTTTCCACTAGGGTTTTTTCTCTATCTTTTTATCATAGTGCTCATATACCAACCAACATTTCCACCCAATAATGATGATTTAAGTCACATTAAATTTTCAATTCGAGTTTATTTTCAATATCAGAATAACTACTGTGAGGATTGACTAATATGAAATAGTGTCATGTAGAACTCTTTTGCCGGAGCGAAAAGATGTTGTTGAATTAATGTTGCAGTACTTCTAGTCCCTCTATATAGTAGCCTAGCCTATATATGAGATGGCCTTGCATGCATGGGCGATACATATATATATATATATATATATATATATATATATATATATATATATATTCAAACCCCACCAGCTGCTTCAGTGTATGGAAATGGATCCATATATATATTCCACGTGAGAAAGACAATGAAGGAGAAGACAACAATCAGATGAACCACAAATTAACCATGGCAAGAAGAAGAAGTTGATCCTTTCATTAGCTAGAAACCAAAGCTTTCACAGTCATGGCAAAAACTGCTGTCCCAAATTCCTTTATTAATTGCCCTTAATAATGATGGTGATAATAATGTTGTTAACGCAATCAAAAACTACATTGTGAATGTTATATAAGTCATGAGTTCAAAACTCGTTAAGTTAAAGCTAAGTTGACATATTCCTCTAAGTAAGAGTGTTTACGGGCACAACTCGGACTAAATTTATATTAGCAGTTGCTAGCTATAGTTATCATGTTTCTTGAAATATAAAATACTATAACGATTTATATATATATTTATAAAAATAAACTTTTTAATTAAGCTTTTGAGTATCTTATTTTGTGCTCGAAATCAAGTTGAGCTGAACCCTTTTCAAGAAGCTCTTTCAACACTCATTATAAATATTATTAAGTTAGAGCTAAGTTGACATATTCTTCTGAATAAAAGTGTCTATGGGCACAACTCAAACTAAATTTAGATTAACGGTTGCTTGTTATAGTTATCATGTTTCTTGAAATATAAAATAATATAACAATTTGTGTATATATTTATAAAAATAATTTTTTTTTTTTGTTAAACTTCTTAGTATCCCACAGTTATTTTGTGCTCGAAATCAAGTTGAGCTGAACCCCTTTCAAGAAGTTCTTTCAACACTCGTTTCTTTATTTACAAGATTCCAACTCGAATATGTTGTATCTAATCCCTGCAGCCAAAGGCCGTCCCCCACACAGCTCTATTTCTCTGTTACATAACATTTTTTTGTAACTTTCTAAGCTATGAATGTCAGAAACAAGAGAATAGGAAAAAACCATAAATTTTTAGTCCCACCTTAGCCTTAGTATTGTATTTTTCTAGCAAATTTTATGTATCCAAATCACTCAGCTTTCAGACACACTATATATTAATTGTCCAAAATATAAGTCCAAGAAATAATTTCTTATCCATTAATTTCTCCTCTTCTATTTGTGTTTGTCCTTTTATGTCTTTTCTCTCCTCCAATTAGACCATACATCCATTCCCATGGGGAAAATTTCCCAATCCTTTTACTTGAACCACACATAATTAAATAGATTCCACTTAATTCTTCATATTTTATTATTTTTCGTATAATATCTAAAATCATCGTTCCACTTAACTCTAAGGCGCAGATGAGCTGGTAAGTAAAGAGTTCTATTGACTTAAGTGAAGTTGAAGGTTCGAACTTCAACTCATGTATGCAGCTATTTAATCCGAATTCAATTCGAGTTGTGCACAAAATCTAACTCTTATCTAAAAAAAACCTCGTCAAACTCTTAGATATATAACACTCATAACATGAATTAAACTAGAAATCTCGTGTAACATTCGGAAGCTACTTACTATTTATATCAATCTAATAATTTGGATATGTATAGAAACTAATAGTTATCATTTTAAAAGAAAATAAAATGAAAACTCTGTAAAATTTTCTTGCAAAAAGAAGAAAACACTCAAGTGTTATCATCTTATAAGCAAGTTATATATATTAGTCATTATTGGTGGAAGATTTTTCACATTAGTCATGATTTCTAATCATCCCTAGATTCTTTTGTGTGTACCTAAAAAGTTAATAATCATAATAATAATACATAGTGTGTTGTATAAATTATTACAAAGAATTCCATAATGAATATCAATATCATGTCACATTTTATATAACATTTTAATAATTTGATACATATTTGTTATAAACATTATATGAAAATAATGTTCAAGAATTTCTACTTATGAAATACTTTTCAATTTATGAATATATGTGTCCTAATAAGATATTTTTCAAAATTTAAATTTCTACTTTTTTTTTATATGGTTCTGCATACTTTTTTTTTTTGCTCTTTTCCTTCAATCTTTATTTAGAATTTAAATAACCAAAAAAGTTAAAATGATGTCTAGAAAACCGGTGTGGGACTGATTAACCCGAAAAAGCATGCTGCCGGTTTGTTTCTCCAATCACCATGTTCTATGTTCAAAACACACAGCGCCTAATTGGTTTCTTTCTTTCTTTCTTTTTTTTCATTCTCTTTTCTTTTTTTGCATTTTTTAGCACCCAAAGTTCCCCTTTTTCCTTTGATTTCCCACCAAAAAATCGTGTGTCTGATCTCAAGAACTCAATTTGCGTCTCCTTTTCCTCTCTTATTCTGGAAAACTTGTTGGGTTTTTCTTCTTTTTTTTAGCTCTCGCGCGCCCCCAAAAGTTAAAGTGCAAGGAAGGAAGGAACAAAAAGAAAAAGCTCAGCTCTGACCCTTGTTTAAATTACCCCCCTTTTGACCAAAATCCCATATTTCAAACCAAGTCACCTCTAAATTTTTCTTCTTTCTTTTTTTTTTAAAACAGAATCCCACTTACCTTTTTCAGACAACAGTCTTGAAATTTGATTTTTTCCCCTTCGCTTCTCACCTTCTTAGTTGTATTTGTACTAATATATTCATTTTTCTTTTCTTTTCTTTTGGGGGGTTGAATATACTTATATATATATATATATATTTTTTTTTTTTTTTTGGTAAGTGAATATAGTATATATATATTTATAAACACATGTACGATACATATTTATTTATGATTCTCTGTGTTCCTTTCTTTGAGCTTCTTATTTCTCCCCAAAAGTAGAAATGTGGATGTGGGCTGTAGTGTTAACAGTGTAGTGAGGGGTTTTTAAAAAGAGTGCTCCAACATTCTATCTCAATTTCAAGAAAGAAAAAAAAAAAAGAAGCTATCTTGAAATGGGGAGGCAGAGATTATGCATTTTCTCTTCGCTGTTTCTGTTTTTGTTGTTGTTAATGGTGGTGAGTTTGTGTTTCCTGTCACAGACCGCTGCTGCCAGTCTTGTTGAGAGTGATAAGCAAGCATTGCTTGATTTTGTTGAAAAGCTTCCTCATTTGCGTTCTTTGAACTGGGATGTTAACTCCTCAGCTTGCAAGAACTGGACTGGAGTTTCTTGTAATGGAGATGGCTCAAGAGTAATAGCACTAAGGTTACCTGGAGTTGGGTTTCATGGTCCTTTTCCTGAAAATACACTGAGCCGTTTATCAGCATTGCAGATCTTGAGTCTCAGATCCAATGGTATAACTGGTACATTTCCTCTGGATTTGGGTAACCTCCGAAACTTGTCATATCTTTATCTTCAGTATAACAATTTTTCTGGTCCTTTGCCTTCTGATTTCTCAGTTTGGAATAATCTCACTATTGTCAACTTGTCTAAGAATAGGTTCAGTGGCATTATCTCCTCTTCCATTTCTAGTTTGAAGCTGTTGACAGTTTTGAATCTTGCAAACAATTCTCTTTCTGGTCAAATTCCGGATTTTAATTTACCCAATTTGCAGCTATTGAACTTATCAAGCAACAATCTTTCTGGTACTGTTCCTAAATCACTTCAAAGATTTCCAAAATCTGTCTTTGCTGGAAATAACATTTCTTTCCTAGACTATTCTGTTTCTAGCTCTCCTGTTCTCACACTTCCTCAAGAACCAAACTTGAAATCTAAAAATGCTGGAAAATTGAGTGAGAGGGCTTTGCTTGGAATTGTAATTGCTGGTTGCATACTTGGGCTACTAGGTTTCTCTTTTCTGTTTCTTGTTTTCTTATTGAAAAGGAAAACGGAGGATGCTTTTCCAGGGAAGCTGGAAAAGGGCGATATGTCGCCGGAGAAAGCAATTTCCCGGAGCCAAGATGCTAATAATAGATTGGTTTTCTTTGAGGGCTGTAACTTTGCATTTGATTTGGAAGACTTGTTGAGAGCTTCTGCTGAGGTTTTAGGGAAGGGAACTTTTGGTACTGCCTATAAAGCAATACTGGAGGATTCAACCATGGTGGTTGTCAAGAGATTGAAGGAAGTAGGTGTTGGGAAAAAAGAGTTTGAGCAGCAAATGGAGGTTGTAGGAAGTATAAAACATGACAATGTTATAGAACTTAGAGCATATTATTATTCCAAGGATGAAAAGCTTATGGTCTATGACTATTACAGTCAAGGGAGTGTTGCTGGAATGCTACATGGTATGTTTCTTTATGTTTTTTAAATCTCTGAAATCATTTTACTCTGCATATTCTTGAACTGAACTGACTGAGCTTATTATTGGATTCTTGACATTTACCTTTCAAGTACTTGAAAAACTTGCATAAGATATGAAATGTTAACTTTCTATGATCGAACGCCAGACTTTCTTTCATAAATCAATTTACAGATAAAATTTTGCCATTGATTGGATGTTTCAAACTGTCTGGTAGCGAAAAGCCAGGAATTCTTCCTTTGTAGGTAGGTAGGGCCATGGCAATCACTTGAAACCCACTGTGAGTGGAAGAATTTTAGTACTTCTTTCCAGCTTGGACAATATTCTCACAGGGAAAGTGGGCAATAAAATAAGTTTGGTTTTTGGCTAACCAAACATGTGGTTGAAGCATCTTTTGTGGGGTATAACTTGAATACTATTGTATGGAGACAATTTAAGTGTCAATTACTTTGTATATTCATTGTTCTATTCCAGATAACATTATACTTTCTGTCAAGATACTTGATTATGATGATACATATTACATTATTCCTTGGCCTTTTTGTTTTGTTTTGCTCGTCTGACCAAACAGATATTAGCTTCATATTATCCCTGAAATCATCCCGGATGAACAATTGCATTAAATATTTAGGAAAGAGTAATTCTTGGTGCTTCCTCATGCATTTTTTTTGCCATTCCTTGAAATTTCTTCGAGAAGCATTCAGATTTACAAGACCATTTCTTCTGCTATATTGAATTTTATTGTGTGGTTTTCTGATGAATTATGGTCACCCTAGAGTTTACTCTAGACGGGATCAGATTACGTTCTTCTTGAAATTCAATGGTGAGATTGATCTGCTCACATTTATTTGGCTGAAGATGATGTATGCTAGAAAAGGTTAAGAACAAGAATCTTAGATGAAGAGATACAAACTGAGCAGCTATTGATCCCAACATGCTATTTGATGACATAGGATTTTCTCTGTTATATAACATGATTGAATAGTTCCATTTCTAACTTTTTTAACTATTGATATGACAATAATATGAACTCCAGTGCTGAATACAGGAATGGTTTTAGTCTCTGGTTGGTGTCGATAAGTTGGCTGTTTTGGATAATTTCTTAAAAATCCCCCCAGATTAGTTTGTCTGGTTTTTGTCATTTTGTATTTAACTTCTAAGAGTTGATTTTCTTGAATTATGATTTCCATGGACCCTTTTAACCACCAAGAAGATAAGGGTTGTTTGAATTATGGACTGACAACATTTATAATTAACAGGAAAGAAAGGAGAAAACAGGATTCCTTTAGACTGGGACACACGTCTGAGGATAGCTATCGGTGCAGCAAGAGGCATTGCTCGAATCCACATCGAGAATGGTGGAAAGCTAGTTCATGGCAACGTGAAATCATCCAACATATTTCTTAACTCTGAGCAATACGGTTGTATATCCGATTCAGGTCTATCAACAGTCATGAGCTCACTAGCTCCACCAATTGCTCGTGCTGCTGGTTTTCGCGCCCCAGAAGTAATGGACACGCGAAAAGCAACACAAGCTTCAGATGTATACAGCTTCGGCGTATTGTTATTCGAGCTCCTCACTGGAAAAACACCTGTTCATACCACAAGTGGGGATGAGATTATACACTTGGTCAGGTGGGTGCATTCTGTAGTAAGAGAAGAATGGACAGCAGAAGTGTTTGATATGGAGCTGTTAAGGTATCCTAACATAGAAGAAGAACTTGTGGAGATGTTACAGGTAGCTATGGCTTGTGTTGTGAGATTGCCAGATCAAAGACCAAAGATGTTGGAAGTTGTAAAGATGATCGAAAACATTCGACCGACGGATTTCCATAATAGATCATCATCTGCTGAGTTGAAATCTGAAAACTTTATGGGAACAACACCAGCAGCAGCATTTGAAACAAATGCCTTGCTATGAAGTTCATCTTGTTTTCACCATTGTTGGAGAGTTTTAGTGCTGGAAGAAAGAAGAGGTTTTTCTTCACTCCCTCAGTGAATGAGAAGAATACCTAATCTCTGTGCCATTGGCAGTTAGTAATCTGTTTGTACATTGAAGATTGGATATAGGCGGCAACTGTGGGACTATCAATTTTTATTATTTGCCTTCATTTTCTTGGATCTGTTTGCTTCTCATATATCATCATTGTTTTTGTTATTGTTCTGCAGTTTCTTTTATCATTTTAAATATCATATTCAAATCAAACTGTGATATCATATCCCATCACATCGATATCAGTCGAAATCGAAGTGAATGTACAATGATATATAAAAATAGATCTAAGTATTTATAATTAACTCAACTCGGAGTATCATTTTGATATAGTAAAGATAATACAAATAGTTGATATATATATGTGGTTAGACTTATAATCACAGCATGACCTTACGAGTTTAGGTCGTGACACAAAGGTTCTTCAAATATAAAAGAGAGTTTCTTCTTACTAATATAGATTTAATTTGATTTCACTTATGAAAATATTTTCTAATTGTGTCCAACTAATGATTCTCATATATCTTTTTATTACATTATTTGTAACTAACTCCAAAATTAATGTCACTAATCCTATTACTATTTTTTTAAAAAAATAAAAATCATAATTGCCACACAAATTATGTTTTTTTCAATGTTTTCTGTGAATCTTTTTCAATACAATTGTCATGTTTATTGAAAAAATATATATTAATTTTAAAAGATAATATTAAATTTTAAAAATTAATTGAATTATTTTAAATTCCATATTAAAGTTTTTTTTTTTTTTTTTCCCACCGCTTGAAATTAATTTTATTACCGTTTTCCCATTTCATATTTTCCTTTTTTTATTGTTCTTTATTTTTCAGCATAACTTTCCTGGCCATATAAATTCTCATTTCCCTCTCATTGTAAAATCCTCCTCTTCCAGATTCTTATTTCCGTAGGAGAGGATCTCTCTGTAAGTTTTCTAATTCCTCGAGCCCTAATAATCTTCCCCCCTTTCTCTTTCTATGTAAATTTTTTTGTATGTATATATATCTACTTTTTGTTGATGATGCTTTTGTGATCTAGGGTTTCTTTATCAGGAGGCAGGATTAAGAGAGTTGGATGGCTTCCAAGCGGATCTTGAAAGAGCTCAAGGATCTTCAGAAAGATCCTCCTACCTCTTGCAGTGCTGGTCAGATCAGTAGCAATCCTTCTTCTCTTCTTTTTCGTGAATGATTTCTCTGCTTATCGATTCGTATATTGAATTTCCTCTCTGTTTATTATATTTAAATTTATAAATTTCTTTGTGCGAGGGGATTTTTAGGGCTTATTTAAATGCTTACTGGTGCTTCTATTCTTTGTGGATTTCAGTGGATAGTTGCTTAGAATTATTTTTAGAACTCTTGGTAAACCTTGTCCTAGGTTTATATCTACCTTTATGAGTATTATCTAAACTTAATTTTTACTGTAGTATGTGGAGTTTTTTATGTCTTGACACGGTCTCACATGCATATTTGGATAATCTATCTCTCTACGATTATTATAAGCTTAAATTTTTGATTTTGAATTTGTGGTGCACCGAGTAAAATGTATTTCTGTGATCTGGGGGTGGCTCTCAGATAAGCTCAAGTTTCCTTAGCACAATAGAACAAAGAAACAAAGGCTAGTTAACCTTATGAAAGTTGTGCAAGGGAAGCATTATGGATTTGAAATTTTAAAATAACTAGACATTTCTTCAAAACTGATTTTTTCATTATGAACCTTTAGTTTTTCTCCTGTGATCTGCGAGGAAGGATTATAGACTACTGCTTTGATTTTGTTTATTGCTCCTTTTTCCTTGGGTGGGGAAGCGCTGTTCTGCAAAAGAGCCATTTGTGGAGTCACCTCATGTAATTATATTCTACATAAATAATTTGAGTGCACATGCCTAATAACGTAGGTTGTTTATCCATGCTTTTCCATTTTAGATGGTTCTTGATGACTTTCAGAAGAATTATAACTGAGAGAATATTTCTTGATCTATATGTGGTTCTCTATGTTGATAGGTGCTCATCATAAAAAGAGAGTAGATAATGATGTTACTGCATAATACTTGGTATTAATGCTAGATTGAATAGTAACTTCTTCAAGTTAATTCATTATCCATTTGGATTTATTATTTGGTTTTGGAGGTTGAAATTTTCTTTAATTGAATCATCCCAAAAAAGCAAATGCTATGTCTGCTTGCTTATAAAGGAAAAGGCAGGATTCTCCATTTGGTTAATAAGCATCAGTCTCTTTTAGTCTTTACACCAGTTGAGTTGATTTTTGAATTTATGATGCATGATTTTTATGGCATCTTGTCTGACTTATCATGGTATTGCTCTTCATGTCTGTCTGTGTACTTGGATCACAAATATTTGAATGCATGTAGTGTAGTTACTGTGGTACTTGGCATTTATTACGATAGTTTATCTCAAAATTTTCTTATTTTTAACAGTCTTTGATTTTCACTGGCTCATTCTATTGGGTCTATGGCTTTAGGCCCAGTTGCTGAGGATATGTTCCATTGGCAAGCAACCATCATGGGTCCACCTGATAGTCCTTATGCTGGTGGAGTATTTCTTGTTACGATTCATTTCCCACCAGATTATCCATTTAAGCCTCCTAAGGTATTTCCTGCAATACTGCATTTCTTTCCAATTGGAAAGATGTCTCTATTGGAAAATAAACTGCTCAAGGCAATCTGTTGTGCAAACAATTTTGCCTGTGAAGTGACTTTCTTATGTTGTAGAGGATCTAATCACAGAATTAAAAAGTATGGTTTTTGAGCACCTTCTGATCTTGAGTAAGAGAATGCAAATCTGTAACTAATTAGTTTTTGAATAGCTTTGAATAACTGTTGATATTCTGATCTCTTTTTCTTTTACAACATTTTATGAGGCTCTTTATGTTCGCATCTATCTTCCCTTGCACAGTACAGCATTTAGTCCTATATATATGATTAATTGAAAATGAAAAGTTTGATTTTCCATTCTTTTAAATGGAATTTTCTCCTCAAATATTGATCAGGTATTGGGTCCTACCAAATCTCTCTTGGCTAAAATGCTTTCTTGGCATACTAAATGTTTTCTTGGCTAAAATACTCCTTATTGAATTTGGATATTTTTGCAGGTAGCTTTCAGGACAAAGGTTTTCCACCCCAATATAAACAGTAACGGAAGCATTTGCCTTGATATTCTCAAGGAACAGTGGAGCCCTGCTCTAACAATCTCAAAGGTTGCTTTTTTTCTCTGATTTCAACACAAATAAACTTTCTTTTTGGAACAACTATATGTGAATCTTTTAGTGTTTAATGGATATTCTACTATCTTTTTTTCTTTTAAACATGTTGTATTTAAGTTACTCGGATCCTTTTCTAATTTTCTAGCTACCTGTGATATTTCTTGTAGATCCTTCCCTCCTCTCTGAATAACCCAGCTTAAAGGGGAATGTGGTGTTCCAATTTCTTTTTCAATCTGTTTTAATATTTGTAGCTTTTGCATGGGGTGATTTTTCTTTGTCAGGTTTATTGTTTGCTGTGTCATGTTGTAGGAAACAATCTCCTGTTAATCAAATATAAAATTGCTTCTTTGAAAGAGTAGTACTTATTTTTGCTGTTGTCATTGGAGGATGGATTAACTCGTGTTCTCAACTCCCTGGAAAATTTGCCTTTTTTTCTTGGAGAAGCTGAGTTAGACAATTCTGGCATGCATTTACTGGAAGGATTCATCATTATTAGTATTTTATGGTGATATTGTGAAAATTAATTACACATGATTGAGGAGAATGTTTCTATGCAGGTATTGCTGTCCATCTGCTCTCTCTTGACGGATCCAAATCCTGATGATCCTCTGGTGCCCGAAATTGCTCATATGTACAAGACAGATAGAAGCAAGTATGAGACAACTGCCCGAAGCTGGACCCAGAAGTATGCCATGGGCTAGTTGCTTCCGAATGCAATGGGAGAGATCCTTTCTGTTGTGAAACCCAGTCTTATCTATATAATATATATGAAGAAATGAAGTGTAATTTGTTCCTTTTTCTAGTAGACTAAAAGGGGAAAGGATTAATCTCTCTGTGAAAATTATTATTCTTCTGGTTTGTTGTATGGATCACCTCTTTAAGTCTTTAATCCTGGTTCAAGATTTATCTTATACCCAAATCTCTCGGTTAAGTGTTCCAAAAGTAAAATAATAATAATAAATAAAATAAAATAACAAGGAAAAGGAATATTACAGTGAACATAATTTTTAGAAGGATAGAGGGTAAAGGACAAGTAATTATGTAGTCATATTTAGGCCAGGTGGCTGGATGTTTTGACAAGAAAAGTCTCATGTATTTGTTTCAAATCCTTCAAAAAAAGGAACAAATAACTGTTAACATATATATATATATATATATATATATATATATGTGCATTTCACTTTTTCTGCTGATATTCAAGGGGTAAGGTAGGGTACGGACTGAAAATACCTAAATGAGAGATATTTAGGTATTTGGGACCCAATGGGTTTTTATCGCATAACCAAAAAATCTAGGGAGCAGCAGCCTTTGAATTATGTAGGAAGAAGGTACACTACTGTCCTGCCTAAACTTTGTTCACAATTTCCAGCCTAACTGACCCAACTTGTCAAATTGGACATTTTCCTAATCAAGGTTTCCCTTTTTATTTTCTGTTAAATTTTGTATTAACCATTTTTTCTAGTAGACATAGTTTAAAGGTATCACTCGAAATTTGAACCAAGGAAAATATAGACATATATATAGTAGGGCATGAGTAGTGACAACTTTTTTACAAGTGGTGTACAGTAAATACACAGTTGTATGTATATACAAGGACAATTCCTCATAAATTTTTAAGGTTTCTAGGCCAAAAACAACATAATCTGCTTGTAGTATTCATTGGTTTTGTTATCAATGCTTTTTAAAGTTTTTAACAAGATTTCATAGAGAACTCTGCATACCAGCTAGCCAACCAGGCAGTGCCTCCACTGCCCAGTCTCAGACATTTTTCTTACCATATATCCTTGAAATAGATTGGACATGCAAATGAAATATTATTATAGGTGTGTGTGTGTGTGTGTGTTTTGTTGTTTTTATGGTCAGTCCAATTTGAATTCATTCCTACCAAAAGACCAACATTTATAACATGTCTAAATTCAAAAACCTCCATGAAAACCAAAACACACTAGTACTACAGCTATGCTTACACACCTAAAACCTCTAAAGCTAATTAATGGTCATACATACATATACATATATATAAATATATGTATGTATCTATGTGTAGATCTTAGGTCTGCTATATCTTCTTTCATTATCTTATCATATCATATAGTGTCCACTCAATTATACTAATAACTTTTTTAATCATTGTGTAATAAAGTTACATATAACTCATCTACTTAAAGTTTTTTTTTTTAAGTGATATTAGCTAATTTCATCATATGTATCGATATGCCCTAATAAATATATATATATATATATATATATATATATATATATATAATGTATTAAAAGATGTATTGAAAGATATTTCTAGACAAAGTTAGTGCTGGAATTTCTTTATTTTTTTTTTTTTTTTTTTTTTTTTGAATAGAATTTCTTTAATTATCCAAGTTTCCCACTAGAGCTACATGTTTTCTCAATTTCATGAGCTTTTCTATTAAGAAGTTTATTGTTTGGTTTCTTTTATTGATTTCTTCCCATTCAAAGTCACAATCCCTCACACTATACCTAGTTCACAATAAAATATATATATATATATATATATATATATGTATGTATGTATAATACCACATGCATAGAATCATCAAGATTACCAGCAGACTTTCATAATTCCAGCAGAATTGATGCATCCAATTATAGATAGACTTTTCAATAATGAAACACATATATAGCAAGTACATAGCAATGGCCAACTTTATTAGTTATTAGCAGTTTCCACTAGCCTACCTATTCAATCTAAGCACTAAATGATTCATTTTCTAAAGTTCTTGAAGGACAATTATGGCATATATAATTATCAAATAGATTCATATTTAAATCGTATTGTCATATCTGAAAAACTTGATTCTTAAACTCCTTGAAATTTATATAATAAAGAAGAATAGAAGGGAAAAAAAAAAATAGAGTTACATAGATGGAAATACCAAAAGCCTCATCTTGGGAACCAAGCCATATAATATATATATATATATATATATAACATTTTACTAAAGACAAATAAGGCAACTAATTATTTAGTCAAGATTTTCTTGCAATTATTATTTTACCTTTTTTAAGTGTATCTCTTTTTGCATTTACTATTTACATAACATCACTCCCTATCTAATTATGTGTATATATATATATTCATTTTCACAAAAAGAGAAGATATACCTCATTCAAAAATTGTTATTTATTTTTGTTATACTATCAACTATTATAAGTATTATTTTTTGAGTAATTCTAATTCGACTTGTATTACATCAGTCAAGTTCAAACTTTTACATAAAACATATTACAAGCATCGAACTTGAAATTCCCAGTAATTGAGACTTAATTCTGTAATATTTCTCTCTTACTAATGCAAATTCGACGAATTACATCAATCAAGTCTAACTCTTATATAAAGTTGATTATGAGTATAGAACTCGAAATCTCGTGTAATTGAAGCTTAATTAAACTGCATGATGTATATATATATATATATATGAGAGGGAGAGAGAGAGAGAGAGAGAGAGAGAGAGAGAGAGAGAGAGAGAGAGAGTAGGGTTAAAGGAGAGAGTTAAAACTCAAGTAGAGTTCAATGTATATATGAAAAGAGAATCTGCACTAGTAGTACATAAAGACATGGAGTATCTTATAGCAGAAAATAATTATTATGGATTCAATAACATTAACATATCCCCTCCCACTCCTTCTTCCCTGCGTTACAACTTTTGTAGTACAATTAATTAAATGCCCCCTTTTTTTTTTGGTTCCCCATGAAAAAGAAGAAAAAAAAAAAAACCCTAGTTGTAAAAACTCCATTTTATTATTAGCTTTAGTTATGGGGTATTGTGATTCATGTCTTCTAATGTCGAGCAATATTGTATTTGTCATACTATTTTAATATATGTATGTAAGTACTGCTACTAAAGTCTTAATTTATATAAATAGCTCGTGCAAACACTATTCCAGTTCAGATTTTTCTTTTGTAGTTTAGTTCAGGCTAAGGGATCGTGCACACGAGTGCTGCCTCCCGGTAATTAAGTTCCTAAACTTTTTTTAATTTCTTTCTCTGATTTCTTATCTTAATTGTTTAACCATTGATAATATAATTAATAAGTTATAATTAAAAGATTACGAATTTGAATTATTTAATGAATAAAAAGTTATGATGAATGATTAATAATGAAAAAATATTTGATTTGAGACAAAAAGAAAGGGGAAATTTGATTGAGGTGATGGACATGATTGAAATGTCTAATTAGCTTTATAAAAATGATATGGAATTGAAAAAGTCGAGTTGCCACAAAAAAAAAAAAAAAAGAAGTTTCTTTAAATCTTGATTTAGATCTAATAATTGTTCAATCATGAATCATAAACTAATCATAATTACAATGAACTTTTGCCCATCTCCATTAGCCACTTTCATTAGTTATATATATATATATATATGTGTATGTATGTATATTTAGCAATTCAAAAAAAAAAAAAAAAAAAAAAAAAAAAATGAGACACCAAATAAAAATGATTGAGTTTGATTCACCAAGTGATAATTTTATGTTGTAAATTTTATTATATATTATAATTTTGGTCTTTAAACGGTTTATCTCGAAATCTCTTTTAAATTAGTGGATGAAAATATCGGATTAAAATAAAAAAGAAAAGCAAAGTGCAGCACACATTCCAAGCGTGTTTAGGTAGGCCCTTGTTCCCTACCAAAAGTCACTCCCTCATTTAAAGCTTCACTTCTCTCTTTCCTTTCTATGATTTTTTTTTTCTTTTCATTTCAAATAATATAAAATATATATATATATATATATATATATATATATAGATAGACAGATAACGAATTTTTACTATTACTTTTATTTACACAATTTCTTGAACTCACTTTTTTTAAAAAATAAATAAATAAATTTTTACAAGTTTAATAAGTTTATTGGATAACTTGAGGGCATAAAAAAGAAAGAAAGAAAGGGAACGGGTGGGGGTAGGGGTGGGAATTCCAAAAAAAGTCGAAGCCCCTATAATAGGAAATGTAGACACGTCGGTGTCACGTGGTGGTACACGTGTCAGAGTCCCTGACCGTTGGAAGAGAAAGTCGCCGGAAATGGGCTTTTTTCAACGTCGGGATATATTGTCAGCGTAAAGAACCACCACCCATTTTAACACTAAAAAAAAAAAAAAACCGGTCTCTAATTTTGTCTTTGACTTTGTAGACATCCACCCGTACGGTTCGCTTGTTCTTTCTCTAAACTTCACCTATTTCTTTTTTGCCGACATTTTCTCACCATAATAAATAAGAAATAATTACTCGTGTGATAACAATATCATCTTTGTTTACAAATTTATGATATAAGACGAGATATTATATGTATTACTTTTTAATATCTAGGTTCGTGTTATAAGATGCAACTAAACTTAATCTATCTAAATTCAAGATCGACCAATGTTGTAGCACTTAACTCTTATCGTCCAAATCTATTATCTATTATGATTCAAATCGGTTAATCAGTATTATAATTATAAGTCCGATAACATTTATGATCAAATACTTGATATTGTACTCGTTTATATAAAAAAGAATATTTTAACTTGATTATAAATGTCTACACATATTAAAGGCGAAAATGCCTTATAATTTCTATATATATTTACAATATTTATTATCTAATAAGTATTAAAAGATTTAGATGTATTTTGAAATAAAAGGAGTTAGATACTATTTTTGTTTCTAAATGAACATATAAATTTGAATAATGTATCTAGAACTTATATATTGAGAAGGAAAATAAAAAATGGAGTATATGTATATATATATATATATATATATATATATTATAAAATATACATACATATATGTATATATATAAAAATAGAAGGCTGCCTTCAAATTCTTGAAAGTCGAAGTGGGGAGCAGTGGGCACATGGTATACAGTCTATCTCAGTCCAGTCCCCATACTTCCACTAAATTCCATGATCACCTTCTCAATTCTTTTTCTACTCCTAATAATAAATTACTCCTTTCCAATTTTTTTGCAAAATTTATTTTATATATATATTGTACTAAGAGAATTTTATTTGCACGAGAAAAATAAATCAAGAATTGGACTTACTTTGATGTATTTTCTTTCTTTTTTTTTTTTTTTTTTTTTTGCTTTTTTACTTTTTTCTTTATTTATTTATTTATTTTCCCTTTTTCTTTTCCCACTTAAAGAGAAAGGTATCTATTCTCGCCTTTGGATGACTTTTTTTTCTTTTTCTTTAATTTGTTTCTTTTCCTTCCTTTTTTGGCCATCGTCTATTGGGAAGGGTAACAAGTAGCATGCTACTTTAAGAAAGTTTGTTTTTAATGAAAGGTATAAGACTCTTCCCTAATACTTTCAAGAGTTAAATAACTTTATAATATATATATATATATATATATATATATATATATATATAGTAATGATTTGAACCAGCAAACTCGTGTCACGATTATAAATTTATTCAAATCAATTACTTGACATTATTTTTACAATAAAAAAAAAAAAAATTGAAGTTATCAATAAAAACTTACATTCATACTTATATTTCATATTATATTTTTATATATTTATGATATGCAACCCGTCTATGGCCTGTCCAACTCTCATGCCAGGGAGACACCCGTCTATGTATATATATATATATATATATATATATGTATATATTATTATATGATAGGTAAATGATGGTGTAGCTAGGTGTACAAACTAGGTATGGCATAAATTTTTTAAACCCTTTCTTCTTGTTTTCTTTGAAGCCAAATATTATGGAAGTTGACGATGCATATTGACTTGAATTTATCATGAGAGAACGTAAAAAAGGGGCTGTGTTTTTCTGGCAGTTGGTGGCTCAAAGTAGCCCTCTTTTTTAGTTTTTAGTTTTTACCCTTTTCTCTCTCTCTCTCTCTCTCTACATATCTATATATATATATATATCTCTTGGGGATGATGATTCTTATTGACTTAGTACTACTACTTGATTCTTGAGATAGAAGTTTTGAAGTTAAAATTCTTTTATCATCCAAACAAGTTGCTAATAAACAAAGATCCCCCGGTTAGTGTATATATATTATGATTAATGGAGAATTCTGAGTTCGTAGTTTTAGAATTCAAACAAATTTCAATGCAATTATTTATATATATATATTATATAGTTACGTAGGGTTTTTCTTTTATGAGTTTAGTTTTGTCGAATATGTTGTACTTAGGTTTATTGTCTTTAGTCGGTGGTTCCATGCATGTGGATGTTTAACAGAATCCAAGAACTTTCCACACAGCTTTTATTTTGTCTTTTGCATGTTAATCCTTCACTCTCCCTCTTCATTTCGGATCTACGTTCTTTTTTCTTATCACGATTTTCCATAGCTTTTAGAATGAATATATATATATATATATATATAATATATAAAACTAACACTTTTTAAAAATTGATATTCATATATTAAAAACTATTACAAATAAATAAGTGAAAATTAGATTTTGAAGTGATTTTTTTAGGGATATTTACATGCATGCACGTTGATTAGGTTTAATTATTTGGGCGCTATATATAATTTTTAAATTAATATTATTGATCGTATATTAGATTTTATCAAATAGTTTATAATATTCTTATTTTAGCAAAAAAAAATTTAAAAAAAATCATTGCAGTCTTTTTCTAAAGGTTACCATCTTTTTTTGGTTTGAAACCAGATCTGACATCACTATGACTGAATTGGTTGTCGACACCCAACCTTGAGTTTGGGAGCATGGGTGCTGACCACTCAGCCACAACCCATTTGACAAAAGTTACCATCTTTGATCATTCTATTGATATTAGCATATTTATATAAAGACAATTTAAGGTAAGTTTAAATGTGTACTTAGCTTTAATTAACCATTTACTTTATATATATATATATATATATAGGTATGTATGTATATGAAAAGAAAGAAGCCAAAAATATAACTAAGCAGAAAATGCTAAAGCAAAATCCAAATATGATTAGTGTACAAAGCGGCAAAAGAAAGAATTTGGAATTTTTTGCTGTGATATTTTCGTTATTCTTGAAGACAAAATTAAAATTTTGAATAAACCCACCCCGCTGTGATGATGAGAGGCCAACCAACTAATCATTGAATGACACCTAATATTTCACCATCTTTTTCTTTTTTTTAATAGCATTTAAATTTAAGCCACGCTGATAGATCAAATAATTAAAAGAAAAAGGAAAAAAGGAAAAAAGGAAAAATATTATTTTCTTTTTAGAGTAAAAAACAATTATAATAACAATAATAATAAGATGATAATGCTTAAAGAAAGTGACTTTTATTAATTATGTTTGGATTCTCCATACATTCCTTAGTAGACCCCTTTTGTGTACTTAATTTGCTTAATCAACTGATTATTTGTTCTATACGGCAAATGATCATCACTTTGGACCAAATATATATATATATATTTTTATGATACAAGCTGTTTTGAATGGATCTCAATTACGAGTAATGTCTACATTTATCCTAATCTCTCTTTGAGCCGTATAGAAAGAGTAGCAAATTCATCTTTTTTTTTTTTAAGCTCTTGGGTTAGCACAATGGGAAAGCACATTGTGAATGTTACAAGAGGTCGAAGGTTCGACACTCCCTGTGAACATTAATCAAAATCGTAATGACTCATAATACCAAATTATCTAACAAAAAAAAATTCATCTTTTTATATATAATTTAAGATATTTTTTATGATATATATATATATATATATATCTGTGTGTGTGTTTATATTGGGGTTGAAACACGCGTAATTGAATGAATAAATAATGAATTGTTGGGGAAGGACGAGAAATAAGCAGCGGTAAAGACGGCTGCTTTGTTTGTTACGTCGTTTTAAGAGTAATTATGTGCGTTTGATGAGGAAGAAGATGACATCCAATGAGCTTGGGCCGGCCCGTTTTATACCCAAAACTGGGAGTCGAAGTTACCGTCCTGTCCCTCGTATTTCACGTTTTATTTTTGACTTTGTTGCTTGTTTTGAAACATGTTTGTAGGTATATATATATATATATATATATATAAAAATAAAATAAAAAAACAGCTTTCATTAAATCTACCCACTCTTTCCCTTTCCCAATTTTTTTTTTCTTTTTTATGATATTTTTTTTTATTTGTAAGTAAAATAATTATCATCATCTTTATTTGTTTATTTATTTATTTTTTAAAAAATATTAAAGTAATTATTCATGTATTTCAAAGATGTTTCAAGTAATCACCAATTTTTTTTGTTAAGTTCACAAATCCCACATCGAAAGTTTACATGTTAGAGCTATTTTTTTTTCAGTATAAAACCTTTATTTGACTTAAGTATAGACTAAACTAAAAGGCATCTAAATTTTAATTATTTTCTTAAAGATAAAAATTTATTTCACGACAAAATAATAATAATAATAATAGGAGAGAATATATTACATCAATAATCATGAAATTAAGTGAACATTCCACTCATCATTATTGTACCTTATAGTACAACTTTTTCTTCACTAAATTTCATGTATATGTGGTAAAAAAAAAAAATTAGAAATAAAATTTACTGTAGTAATGAAGGAGTAATTTTTAACTAAAAAACATTAAAGGTACAATTTTTTTTTAAAAAAAAGCAGCTGTAGCAGTAGAACATGGGAATACCAAAAATAAAATAAAAATAAAGGCCTTTAACAAAATTGCGCCAGTCTCTATGTTGCCTGCCACGTTGATAGTAGCTGCAATTTTCAGTGGACAAAGTACGGCCTTTAATAACTTGTAATACAATACTCTCTCTCTCTCTCCCCCCCCCATCTTTTTTTTTTTTTTTAAAAAAAAATTAAAATTAAAAGACAAAATATTTTTCATCAATTACTTTATGCAAGTCTTTAAAACTTTATAAAAAATAGTGAATTGAAAGTAGGATTGATTGATTGATTAATTGATTAATTGATTAATTAATATTACTTCTTTTTTAAAAAAAAATATATATATAATAACAAAAAATGAGAATTTTTAAAAAAAAAATATTGAAAAGACAAAAAACACCAACTTTCCTTTATGTCATAACGGTCTATAAAAATCAGGCGCTAAAAAAGCTTTATTATTATTATTAACTCATTTCATAATTTTTTTTAAAATATTAATAAAAATAAAATATAATTTACTGCAGTTAAAATTTTTAAAAAAAATCAGCGGTCAAAGATTGACTGACGTATCACTAAACAAGTAAGAGTGGCACTGTAGTACTCTTACTGTTATTTGACCGACTAAAAAAAAAAAAAAACGGAGAACGGAGCTGGAACTGGAACCGCCCTCTCCGGTGTCACGTGACCGCCATCACAGTTTTCAAAGACACCTTATATTGCTGACTCAGCATCATTTTACCTCTTTTTTTCTAATTTCTAATTTCTATCCCGTCCATCACCGTCTGCCTCTTGTCAGTCCGTAACAATTTGTTTATTTTCATCTACTGGGTCCCACACACTACGGCCACGTGTCAATATCAAACTACTTATTTCTTTCTTTGCCATTAGATGCGGCGGCTCGCTGATAATATCTAACCGGAGAGAGTCTTTTTATCTTTTAAACTCCGGTGACCATTTATATTTTGTTTTTTTTTAAAAAAAGGGGAAAATATTATGTGGGGACTTTTTATTCTATCGTATCCTATAAAACAGGATTTGTAGCTTTAGTTTTCGGCCTACAATGAACAACAACTGAAAACTGAGAATTCTTTCCCTCTTCTTCACCTCCATTTTTCTTCTTTATCTTTCTCTCTCTCTCTTGTGTCAACTTTCTTTCTCCATTTTCCATCTTCTTTAAGAGGAAAAAACTACCCAAAGAAAAAGAGAAGAAAAATCTGAGAATCCATAATCGTGTTTGGGGTTTTACTCTTTATAGCAAAGACACAGAGTGTGCTCAGTAGCAGCAAAAAAAAACCCTTTCAAGAATATATATATCATCAGGCCATCCATCCATCCATCCACTCTTTGTGATTCTTCTTGCAACATTTATTCCTTTTCTCTTTCCCCCTTTCCCTTTTCCGCAACTTTCCTCAAAAAATTCTCTGCTTTACCATTTCAATACTTCTTTTTTCTTCCTGGTTTGCTCTTTCTCAAAGGACTAATTTTACAGAGAAAGAGTAGGTAGAGAGCGCTGTGTGTGTGTTTTTCTCTCAGATTCACAGTCTATATCTCTTTTGAAGCTCACACTTTAACTCTCTCTCTCTCTCTTTTCTAGTAGACCATCTCTTCTTTTTTTGTTACTTTCCTCGAACTTTCTCTTCCTTTTTAGTCTCTTCTTCCTTCCTCCTCTTAAACCCCTCTGTGGGTTTTTCTTCTCCCTCCCCCTCTGTTTTGTCTGTCTGTGCTAAAGATTTTTTGTATTCCCGGTGTTAATTTCAAGGCTTATCTTTAACGTGCTCTTCTTTCTCTTTATTCTAAGAATCTCTCTCTCCCTCCTTTTTCCCTCTTCACGCTCTATTACTCCTTAGCCCCTTTCGCTTTCAATGCGAATCTGACCACAATCTTTCTCGCTCGCTCTTTTCTATACCTTCCGCTCTCCCTCCCCCCTTCTCAAACATGGAGCAAGAAGAACACTCAAGTTTATTGACTAATAATAAAAGAGTCAAGTACACAGAGCACAGAAAGCAAACCACCTTAGCCAGACCATCTCCACTTTCCCCATCAACCAGTCGCACGAGGAAGTCACCGGAAATGAATGCAGCCGCACCCAGAGTCATACGAATAGCGGTGACGGATGCTGATGCTACGGACTCCTCGAGTGACGAAGACGAGGCACACTTCTCCAGGCGTCACAGAGTGAAGAGGTTCGTCAACGAAGTCAAAATCCAACCGTTTTGCGCCAGGGAAAACTGTATTGGCAACAGTGGGAGCATTAAATCGATGGCAGCCGATGGTAATATTAATAATAATAATAATAATAATGGTAAGAAACGGAAAAAGAGTAGTGGTGGAGCAGCCGGCGCCGCAAAGCAAACGGAGTCTGACACAGCAAATAAGTTGAAGGTAGGCAATGTCAAGAAGTTTCGCGGTGTACGGCAACGGCCTTGGGGCAAATGGGCGGCAGAGATTCGAGATCCTTTAAGGCGTGTACGGCTATGGTTAGGCACTTATGATACTGCCGAAGAAGCTGCAATGGTATATGACCACGCGGCTATTCAATTACGTGGACCGGACGCGCTCACTAACTTTGCAACTCCTCCCCAATCAAAAGTACCAAATCCACCGCCAGAATCGACATCATCCGGCTACAACTCCGGCGAAGAGTCTCACAACAACCTCGGCTCTCCCAAATCCGTCCTCCGCTTCGCCTCCACTTCCAACGACGACTCACAAAATAACGAAGATGCCGAAGCCGAATCGTGCTTACCGAGTCCCCAGTACGACGGCGGCGCTAAAGCAAGAGCTAGCAACCGCGATGGCCACAATGACGTTTCAGTATCGGAGAACTTCTCCGATTATTCCTCATTCCCAAACGACATATTCGTGTTCGAAAATCCGGTCGAAGACTTCGGCGACTTATTCGGCGGAGAAGCAGTTTCCGTTTTCGAGGAAAATGAATTCGATTGCGGAAACCTGCTAATCCAAACGAGTAAGGATCATCTTGATGTCGGATTCGGATTCGGATTCGGATTCGGATCATCACCTTGGCCAACAGATGATTTGTTCCATGATATCGGAGACATATTCGGGTCGGATCCTCTAGTAGCCCTTTGAGCTTAAAGCCTAATTACTTTTCCAGTTTTGTATTATCAGTGGAGTGTTATGTGAATCTGTCTGTAGAATTTTTTCTTTTTTTTTTTTTTTCTTCCCCAAATTTTGTTTATGTTTATTTTGTCAATGAGTAGCAGTATTAAGAAGTAATTATATGTTTATTTATTTATTTTAATTAGAAAATAAGAAAAGAAAATAAGTTTTTCCTTCATATATATATATTTGATAATGAAAATTTTTAAAAAAAAATTGAGAAAATAAATCATTCATTAAAAATTGATGTAGAGATATATTGGTTGAAATGGATGGCTGGGTTATTTGTGAGGCACGTGACTTGGGAGGATACATGAATTAGGTAAAGAAATGAAATGGAATGAATGCTGAAAGCTTTCTAATAACACGTGGTTTGGTTTAGGCCATTTTGGTCTCCCGGAAATACTCATAAAAAATTTATTGCTTCATTTTAATGTTCAATAATCTTTTCCAATTATACCCTCATAGAAATTGTTATAAAAGTATTTTTGTCCTTTAAAACACGATATTGAGTAAAATATTTCAAGCTTACTTCCCATCATAAATATCGTATTATAAATAGTTCAATAATAAAACGTGTTATTGAGCAAAAGGCTTACCTTACTTAATGATCTCTAAATCGAGTAATGTAAAGCTCAAGATCACAACAATATATATATAATATAGAGGTGACATCATGATTGTATATATGATTACAAATTTAATCTACAACATACAAATGGTTATATAATATGGTAAGAAGGGTCATAATATATATATCTATATATCATTTTTTTTTTGGTAAATAATATATATATATATATATCATGATTGTATGTATGGATACAAGTTTAATCCACACCATAGGAATGGTTATGGTTATGTAAGTTGGTAAGGAGGGTCATAATTTATAGGGGAAGGAGTAAGTATAAGAGTAATACTATTAATGGTAAGAAAAATGAATGAAGGCCCCGCACTTACTAAAAATTGATGACGGTGGTTCTTGAAAGCTGAGAAGTAGTTATATAATCTGACATTTACTAACAAAAGAATTGTTGGGTTTTTATCTTTATATATATATGTATGTATAATTTGAAGCAGTGTGGATGGTTTGGCCGGTGGGGTTTTTCTTTAAAAATTTTGTTGGTGAAGACTGAAGAAGGTGGGGGAGAGAAATAGTATGGTATGGTGTGGAAGTTATGAATGCTTTGATTGAGGACTTTAATCAAACAACTCGAGTGCAGTAAGAAACTTAAATTAATTCCTTCAGTGAAATCAATATGATGAATGGATGGATGGGTCTGTAATTATTACAGCTTTGATAACATCACGAAACTTTTTTTAAAAAATTTAATCTTTTTGAGGGCACACTAAAAACCATTTGATCAATCGTCAGAGAGCAGAGCATGGGACGTTAAGGTTTATTTACACTCTCTGCTGGTGCTGGTGCTGATGCCTTTCCGGGGCCAGCCCCGTGTGTTTGTCTGCTGGTCAAAAGTTTATTGTCAATTCGAGATATTTTTTTAGTAGTGGAATTGGCCATGGGAATTGGGAACAAGAGGAGAAAAGTTTAAAAAGAAAGGATTTTGAAGGAGTGAGCAGCTAGAATTTGAAGAAAAATTTTCTTTTACAAATTGTAGGATCAAATTGATATTAAGTGGTCCAAGAAATGAGCTGGAGGATCAGGAATGACATATATTTAGACAAAACAAGTTGTTCGAATACGAAAAAAAAAAACTGCAGCATCAGAAAGAACATTGCTTAATACCACACAGGTGTGGTTTTCAACCTCATACAACAATGGAAACGCCAAACTTCCTCCCCCACTATCTTTATATATACTTTCGTAATATCCCAGCGAATTTCAATTAATGGCTTTTGGCACTATTTACTCAGTGCCTCTGTAATCTCTAACAGACCATTTTTTTTTTGGTGTATATATATATATATATATGTAATGTGTAAATCCCAAGAGGGTTTTTTTCTTTTTCCTTTCCCTATCATCATCATTGGACCTAAAAACTTCCAACCTTTTTCTGGATTCTTTTGTTGCTATAAGTTCTTATTATTTTCTAAAACCCAAATTTACCAAGTTATTATGTTTTGGTCATTAGATTCTTGTCCTTAGGGTTTTGGGGATTTTTTTTGGAGAGTTCGAAAATATCTCACTTTTAACTCTTACATAA
This sequence comes from Cynanchum wilfordii, assembly GCA_025388415.1. Classification (NCBI taxonomy): domain Eukaryota; kingdom Viridiplantae; phylum Streptophyta; class Magnoliopsida; order Gentianales; family Apocynaceae; genus Cynanchum; species Cynanchum wilfordii. The sequence goes on from JAHSUH010001581.1 coordinate 4,104,517, forward strand.
TAATATAATAATGTTCATAATAACTATTGAAACATGGACCTTGTGTTTAGTATTCATAACATGCCTTACTCTTTGTGTTTTTTTTTAAAACTTTTTTAACAATAAGTATCAAAATTAATGTCTTTTTAGTTGAAAAATTAAAATATCATTTGATTTTAGTTTTTTAATTAAAAATAATTAATAAGAACAATTATAAGACATTCATTTGATTTATTTACTAATGTGTAAAAGATTTTTTTTTTAATTTTATCGGTGTTCGGAAGCTACTTTGGATCCAACTTATCTGGAGTTGAGCCACTTTAGACCCTATTAAAAGAAACTCTCCTTACATCTATTTCTCTTTAGTAAACGAAATCGAGAACTTGTCCTAACGACAAAAGAAAAATGAATAATTAATAAAAATAGTATATATGTGGCACAAAATGGGACCAAAGAAATTGAAGTATAGTCCAAACAATTTTCCATTTTTGAATCTGGGTGGCTGTTGGGTCAGGTGGGCCGGGCCGGGCCGGGCCAGGCAAGGCAAGTTGAGAATTTGCAGAAAACCAAAAAGGGGCAGAAAGATGCCAAAAGTAAAAGAAGATTGCAATCAAAAGGGTCACAATAAAGAGAGATCTTCTTCGTTTTATCAGTAGTACACCCCCAACAAAGCACAATCCAACCACAAAACTCCACGTCTCTGTCACCTTAACGAACCTTTCCGGCATTAGCCCAGCCGGTCCCCACCCCTTCGCCAAGATCAGTCAGTGCCAGACACCACCACCACCGCCGAAAACCGCCGCTTCTGTACTCTGTGAACAGAGAATACTGTGATTATTGTTAACCTGCGCCGGGTGAGTACAAAATGGAAAAAAAAAAAGGTAGGAAACCTCAATTTAGGCGCGCATTTTAAAGTGGTCTGTTTGGCAGATCACTAATAGAAAAACAGATTATAAATGCAATACGGGATTAACATTTGTTAAAAACTTTTTTTTTTTTTTTTAATTAGACTTTAGCTACAATTTAAATCAAATTTAAATTAGTTGATAGGTGAGACTTAAAATCTTATTTCACTTAAATTAGGAAACAAAATTTATTGGAATTTAAGATCTTATTTAATCATAGAGTTACAACCATATGCCCTGTAAGGGGTGGCCGAGTTGGTGAAATAGGATGTCGGGTGATTATAAGGTCCCTGGTTCGAATTTTACCAATATCTTCTTGGTCGAGCCTGTTACACGGAATTTATTCAATGTAACTTACCATGTTAGCGTGATTTACAGGCTATTGCGCTATAAAAGTTACAACCATATATATAAATAAAAGAAAGTTTACCTATAATAGTTAAATTTGGTCCAACTTAATTATAAATTGGTCAGATAAAAGAAAAAAATTACAGGGTATATGGGGACGACTAAAGGCTCGCCTCTTATAGACTTGATTTATTAATCCTGGACCTGGTTTCCAAAGAAGGAAATAAAGTACACGTGGCATGAGAAGAGATAAATATTGACTATTAGAAGGTGGTAGAAGGTGGTGCCCGGTGGTAGTGAAATAATAGGGCCATCTGCGTTTGTCTCATCATGCAAAACAACTTCTCTTTTTATCATTATATTTTTTTACTCGATATCATCATCGACTAATTCGGGAAGAATTCGTAAAAGGAGACTCTTAATACTACAACCTATTGAAGCATAAAAGTCGTTTCTGACTCATGTCGAACTTAAGTCTCTCACTAGATTGGTCATGTAAGACACATAAGTAAAGTAAGTCAAACTAACTAGATTATTACTTTTTCACATTTTTATCGTTATATTTGGAATAATAAAAAAACACATTATAAATATTACACGAAATTATAAGTATTATATTTCTTATAATCATTATCTATAAGTAAGAGTTAAATTTTATATACATAACATAGAATCCAAATTGATTGAATTGATGAAATTAATGACTTTATAAGTATCATCTTCCATGTTCCTAAGTCAAGGTTAGATTTTGAATGCACAACTTAGATCAAATCCAAATTAATCGAACTAGTAACTTTATAAACATTATCCTTAAAATAAAAGTTAGACTCTACACATAAACTTATACCGATCCAAGTTAATTTAACTCGTAATTTTAAATAATGATTTTTTTTTTCATTTTAAAGTGGGGCCCAAAAATGTCACTCTCACCTACCGACAAGATAGTGATGGGTTGGAATGTAGAGATCTTTGTGAATAGGGCCTTCCTTATATCTCTCTCCACACTTTGTATTATTTTATTATACAAATGTTTTGGACGAGTTATATTTTAAATTATGTTTATATTTTAATTAATTATTATTTAAGTTAGATAAGTTTCTTGATGAAGCTAAATTTTAGCTAAAATTTTAAATGTGTCGTAAGTTTGAATTTGAACATAATATTACTTAAGTTAGAGGAACTCGAAATATTTTGAATAACCATATTATAAAAAATAAATAAATAAAAAAATAAAGAAAGAAAGAGGAAAAAATCTCACGGAAAACTTCAAGACTTTAATAAATATGTTCACGCTCCACATGCTCTTCTTTCTGCCATTCTTCCCCACAGTGTACTGATGTAAAGGGGTCCAAATAGGGGTCACTTATGGTCTTAGATCTACACCTTCATTATTTATTATTTTTTTACTATTTTTATATTTATTTCGAATTAATAACTTATTGGTTCAAATAATATAGAGTTTCGAGTTTGATCCCGTTAAAATAAAGTATCAAATTTAATTAAAAAAAAACATAATAAGTTTCTAATAAACATGTTTAACTATGTTTCATAATAATTAGGTTAAACTGATATTAAGGTGTTAGCTCGTTGGAAATGATCTTGTGTCTATTTCATCTTATTTAATATTTAGAGTCATGATTTTGACTAATTTAAAAAACGGTTTATAATGAAAATCGAACTAAAAATTTTATGTAATATTCAAAAGCGGATTACGATTTTTAGCACAAATGCTAAAGATTTCCCCTTATATATCCTTTCAATGTATTGTGTGGTCCCTAATGAATGCTTGGGTCGTTCTTAAACAAACGTTTGGGCCTATGTTTTAAGGCCGTCTTCTTCTTGGGTAACGGAAGAGATTCCTTGGTTTCAAGTTTAAGCCCATTAATTGAACTTAAAAGCCCACATCTGTTCTCTTTTCGTTTTTCTACAATTTTATATATATATATATATATATATCTAATATATTTCAAACTCATAATATCTCGATTATAAGTAAAATTTCTATTAATTGAACTGTTAACTAAAATATAAAGCCCTCAACCCAGCAATTTGGAGAGTTGGTAAGCGGACTCCTAAAACTTCTTCTCCTCGGGGCGGATGGTCGAGGGTTTGAATCCCCTGAGGTGGTTAGAGCCAATTTAAAAAGCTTTGGGTCGGACCCTCACCCTCGAGTAAGAATTAGACTCTACGAGCGCACCCCAAACCGAATTCGGATTAGTCGACCCGTGTGAGTTCGAATACTTGATGCTTAAGCAAAAAAAAAAAAAAAATATATATATATATATATATATATAAAGCCCACAAATTTTTCTTGTATTGTGACCTGCAATTCTATATCTCTTGAGTAGAAAATTAATTGAACGGTTACTAAGTTGGGCTCAAAACCTGTACTCGATTACACAGATCCATCATCCAAAGTGGGTAAAATCAAATAAAATTAGTGTTTTTTTTTTCTTGGCTGTAGGAGGAATTTGGTAGAAAGAATACTTCTCTAGACACCGGAAAGGGAAAAGTACGGAAATCGCGATCACAGTTTTCTTGAAACAGCCAACCGAATTCTCTTTCCATAAAAACCCTAAATTCTAAAACCTCAGTCCGTAATCGGAGACAGAGACGATGGATTCTTCTCATGTCCAATCACCCAAATGTACCATAGAGGCACTCGATCTTCTCAACTGCACCACCGCGTCCCCTTATGATCAAGACAAATGTCTCCGCTTCCTTCAATCGCTGCGTCAATGTGTTCTGGATAAGGTAACAGAATATCTCTCTACTAGTAGTCAGTACGATATTTTTGTTAATTACAGTGAATAGTTGCTTGTGAATGGAAGAATATATTGTTCAATTTTAATGGGTTATGGACCTTTTTACATCAATCAAACGAATTTCTGAAAAATTTTCCATCGGCTGATTTTTTTGCCAACTATTTGATACTGAAATAGTGCATCTTTCCTATAATTTGACTCTCTCCCGTCTTTTGGAGAAGAGGGAGATGATGCTATGGTGAAGCATTACTGAAATTGTTTCTCTGTTTTCTTTATACATTACAGAAAGTGAAGAAGTTTTCATTGGTGGATCAAACCGAAGCCAAAGTGGATTCCCTTAACCGAAAGGAGTAGGGGAGTACGGGACCGTGAATTTTTTGAACTTCCATACGAATTGACAATGTTGGATCGGGGTTTCCACCCTCCATGACCTCTTTGTTTAGATTTATTAATTATTATTTTTTAGCAGAACAAACTGAAATCTTCATGAATAATTCTTGTCCATCTTTTTTACCTGAAAGAGTTGTTTTATGAATTATTGTTACGGAGTTTGATATTGAAAATTTTTTATTTTGCCATCATGTTAAGTGATCATGGAAAGATCTTGTGTTTTTTTAGTTTTTTGAGCCCTGCTTTGTTGAGTAATAGCGGAAAACAAGAACAGAAGAGAGAAAAAGGAAAAAAGAAAGAAATCATAGAACACAAAACAAGTTTTTTTTTTTTGAATCAATTTTCATACACCATCTCTCTCTCATCACACTAGGGGAAATCAATCAAACAAATAAACCCTCAAAAAAGATGAAAAAAGCAAAAAAAAAGATGACTAAAGATTGATGGGGGCATCAAAGGTGTGGATGATATAAGTCAGGACCAGAGCCAACAACATCAGTACATATGCAATCCCTTGGTCTATGGTTGTACCTGTGTAATAAGATAGAAATACAAAGAAAGGTTGGTTCCTTTTTCTTTATTGACTATATTTACCAAAGCAATATAATTGATATTAGCTAATCCTACAAGTACAACAAAATAAAGTAAAATCCAGGCCCCAATCTCAGCTTTATAAACATGGAAGTGATAATACCATTAAAAAACTCAATGAGTCAGTACTTTGTTCAAACATGTTCCGTGCAGATTTGAAAAAATATTTGGAAATCAGATTTATATCGTCCTTCCTTACTTTCCTGATTCTCTTTGAATTTTTTTCCCCAAAACAAACAATTTCCAGTGTTCGAACAAATTGAATCAGTACTTTATTCAAACATGTTCTGTGCAGATTTGAAAAAATATTTGGAAATCAGATTTAAATCGTCCTTTCTTACTTTCCTGATTTTCCTTCATTTTTTTTCCCCCAAAACAAACAATTTCCAGTTTTATTAAACAACAACGATAATAGATTTAAAAGTTTGCGAGCAATAAATACAACAAACATAATGAAATTTTCAGCATTTTTCATTCAAAAAATCAAATAAAAAAAAGGAAGAAGGGGGAAAAACTAACCGTCGCTGGTGGGAGAAGGAGCTGGAGCCATAGATTCGTGGTCATGACTGTGTACAGCAGGCATAAAGATGACGAAAACAGTAGCCAATAAGGCAATGACACCATGAGACATCCTTGCATTGATCTCCATTCTTTTCTCTTTCTCTTCTCTTCTCTCCTCTTAATTGATGGATGTCTCTTAAATTAAAAAACAAAACTGAAAATCTATTTACAATATTCCCTCTCTGCTGCAAACTCGATCTCAATGGCCTCCCGAGAAGAGTGCCGCAGAGAGAGAAATTGAGAAAGAAAGAGGAGAGAGAGAGAGAGATACAGGGAAGAATGATATTCCTGGTCCTGGATATTGCGCTCTTTTAAAATATACAGTTCTATATATATTACTTTCGGGGAAGACTGAATAATTTTATTACCGTTCGACTGTAGTGGCGGAAAACGTTGCCTACCCTTTTCAGTTTTTTTTTTTTTTTCTCTCTTTCACCGACGATAAACAATGGCACACATCACGTGTGCGATAAGATGAAACAAACCGTTTAATTATTTTTATTATTATTTTCCCTTTTTATATCGTTAATTTTGTTAACCATATTAATTGCTTCCTTAATAATAATAATAATAAAATTAAAAAATATATATTATTTGTACCACAATTTTGACATAATAAATTAAGATTAGACAATTTTTTAAAAGAATATTTCAAGAATCTTAACGAAATAACCGGAAACCGGTGCTTGGTGAAAGGTTCGATGGGTCCTATCCGCGTGTCCTTGCTCTTGGCAAGGAAGTTGTAAGCCCATGTGCCGGTCTGGCAGGAATCGTCCAGACTGATATGGCGTCAGATTCTACCAATCAAATTTCAACACGTGGAGATCCCGATAATGCTTTTTTTTTTCCTTTTATTTTTTTTAATCTGGTAAAAAAAAAAAAAAAAAAAACTCAAATACAAGATGTTGGAAAGCCCAACAGTACAACAAATAAAGCTGTGAAAAGCCCAAACAAAGGTATTAAAAAAAACCAAGCCCACACAAAAAAAAAAAAAAAAAAAGAAACAAATGATAGAATTGGTTTAAATTTCGGACTTTTCATTTGATAATTTTCACTTTTTGACTATATACACTCATATATATATATATATATATATATATATATATATATATATATATATGCCCTTGGTGTGTATGTTGCTGCATACGGTGTGTGTAAATAAGAGGATATATTTTATAAAAAAAAAAAAAAAAAAAGAGGATATATATTGATGGAAATAGGATGATACAAACATGAGCTAAGCTCATAGAAAGCACGGTGCAGTACAAAAAAGGCCCTTAAAAACAAGCCATGCTAGACTATAATAAAAACCCAAAAAAAGTTTATATTTCATTGTGCCAGAAGCTGGGCTTGGGGGATGGACCGTTGGTGATGCACCATTTCATGATCCATTCGAAGGGACTGCAAAACATGTTGAGATGGACTAAGCAGGAGCTGAAGATCTAGGGTTGGATTGTGATGTGTTTGCTTTGCCAAAAGATCTGCCACCCTATTTGCCTCCTGGTAAGTATGAAGTAGATGGATGGTGAAGAAATCCTTCATTAGTGAGCTGCATTAATTCAGATCTACAAGATGAGGTGCTAAAAAAACTAATACATAGTTATCCAAAATTTAAATCAATAAGGCCTAAACAATAAGAATACCTTAAAGGTGATCGAACGTACGTCGCCAGCCAAGTCGTTGTGGAATTGAGATTGAGCAAAAAAAAAGATGGGTTAGGGTAAATTGTGAGTCTTTAAGCTTCACAAACACTAATACCTTCACCCGCAGTATCCCGAGCTTCTTGATCTCTATCAATGAAGACATGTTCTTCAGCTCCCATAACTGGCTAGCACGTCCGGTAGTCTGTTCTCCTCTCTGTAAACCACAATGAAAGTATAATCTAAAACGTTAGAGAGAAGAAAGAAAGAAGGTTAGAGACATTTTCCACACAAAGGAGGTGCCGGGGATGCTGGAGGTGCGACTTTCGTGGAGGCCCTGGCGGACAAGGCAGTGCTGGAGGAGCAGGTGGAGCCGATGGCGGGTTCCCACCGTCAGCACTACCGCGACCGCCAGAACCTCCTAGCCCACAGGACCTCCTCGACTGCCTGCACCTTGTTCTTCCATATGATCTTCCATTTGACTCCAAAAAATGGGGACAAAAAACCATGAAGTGGGAGAAATAAGAGAAGCAGAAGCAGAAGGTACCACCATCACCAAGCATGGTCAATTTTAAAGAATAGGGTTTTTTGTATTCATATCAGAAGAGTAGGAGTTTCCCGCATTGGAAACGGTAGCAGCTCAATGGGTATATATAGATATTTAGATTACATCTGGAAGTGATCCCCACCATTAAGTTGAAAATCGACACAGCCCCCTCATTATCAAATCACAAGAAGAAGAAGAGGGAAAATCCAAAAAGCAAACCAGAAAAGTTTTTTTATTTCTGATCCACCTCAAAATCAAAATCCACTTTCTGATTTGCAAGAGAGAGAGATTAAAGTGGAAGATGGGTACAAAGACAGTACAAGATCATATTAAAGTATTGGATCTCTGGCAAAACTCACCAGAAATTTGAGTTCATTTCACTATCCACCACATGGTCGACAGCTTTTGACAAAAGGACAGAAGAAAAAAAGCTTGAATATTTGGCAATCAGTTCATTTCACTTTGTTCAAACATGTTCCGTGCAGATTTGAAAAAATATTTGGGAATCAGATTTAAATCGTCCTTTCTTACTTTCCTGATTCTCCTTGATTTTTTTTCCCACAAAACAAACAATTTCCAGTGTTTCAACAAATTTAATCAGTACTTAAAAAAAGTGATCTTGATATGTCAGCAAAAGATTGTCTTTACCTTTGAGCTCAAGATATATTAAAAAAATATATATACCTCGTGCTGAAAAAATAAATTTTAAAAATATCATTTGTCCCACAATTTTAACATAATAAATTAAGATTAGACTAGTTTTTAAAAAAATATTTCAAGAATCTTAACGAAATAACCGGAAACCGGTGCTTAGTGAAAGGGACGATCCGCGTGTTCATGCTCGTGACAAGGAAGTTGTAAACCCATGTGCCGGTCTGGCAGAAATCGTCTAGACTGATTCGGCGTCATATTCTACCAATCAAATTTCGACACCTGGAGATCCTGATAAAGTGAAAAAGTTGGCACAATTGATTTTGTGTACAGAATATGAATTTTCGAACCAAACTAAACGAAAAAAAGAAACAGCTGAGAGAGAGATTCAGAAAACAATAATTTTTTTTTTTTTTTTGTTCAGAAAACACCAACAAAACGACATCGTATCTTTGAATTTTCGATCCAAACAACGTCGTAAGCTGACTTGGTCGCCTCTTCTTGTCTTCTCCCAAATATTCTTTCTTCATAATTTTGTTTTTCTACAACAATTTTTCTTTTTGGTTAAAATGAATAAAAACAGTTTTTAAAAATATAGTATTTGTCGAAAATTTTGACATAATAAATTATATGATTTTAATTAAAAATTAAAAAACAGTCAAATATAAGAGATTGTTGGAAAGCCCAACAGTACAACAAACAATGCTGTTAAAAGCCCAAAGAGGAAAAAAAGAAACCAAGCCCACACCAAACTAAACCAAAACTCAAGCATTAGATGTAAACTTAAAATGGCAGAATAGGTTTAATTTTGGGATTTTTCATTTGATAATTTTCACTTTTTTTTTTTCTATTTAATGATGTAAAAGGGGCCGAATCTTTTAACTATATACATTTTTTTTTTTTTTTTTATAATACTTTTTTTTGACTATATTTATATAAAAATATATTTGTTGTTCTTGATGTTCCCTTGGTGTGTAAGTTGCTGCATACAGTGTGTGTATATTATAAGGGTCCATTTCTTGAGATGAAGAAATAAAGTGGAAAATCCCTTCTTTCTTCTCCATATATTTTTTGGAAAAAGGATTATATATTGATGGAAATAAGCGGATACAAACATGAGCTAAGCTCATAGAAACCACAGTACAGTACAAAAAAGCCCCTTTAAAACATGCCATGCTAGACAATTTACAAAAACCAAAAGAAGTCTATCTAGCGAGTTATTGTAAACCCAATACATATCACTTAAGGAGACAAAAAACACATCTCCAAAGTTTATATCTCATTGTGCCAGAAGCTGGTCTTGGGGGATGGACCATTTCATGATCTATTCGAAGGGACTGCAAAACATGTAACCCTCGTAAGTATGAAGTAGATGGATGGTGAGGAAATCCTTCAGTAATGACCTGCATTAATTCAGATCTACAAGATCAGGTGCTAAAAGTATGTAATACATAGTAATCCAAAATCTAAATCAATAAGCCTAAACAATAAGAATACCTTTAAGGTGATCGAACATACCTGTGGCCAGCCAAGTAGTTGTGAAATTGAGATTGAGCCAAAAAAAAAAAAGGTTAGGGTAAACTTTGAGTCTTTCAGCTTCACAAACATTAATACCTTCACCCGCAGTATCCCGAGCTTCTTGATCTCTATCAATGAAGACATTTTCTCCAGCTCCCATAACTGGCTAGCACATACGGTAGTCTGTTCTCCTCTCTGTAAACCACAATGAAAGTATAATCTAAAATGTTAGAGAGAAGAAAAAAAGAAGGTTAGAGACATTTTCCACACAAAGGAGGTGCCGGGGATGCTGGAGGTGTCGACTTTCGTAGAGGACCCGGAGGTCCCGGAAGTCCTGGAGGAGCAGGTGGAGCCGGCGGCGGGTTCCCACCGTCGACACTACCGCGACCACCAGAACCTCCCGGGCCCTCAGGACCTCCGCGACTGCCTGCACCTTGATCTTCCATATGATCTTCCATGAGTTTTCAAAATCCATGCATGGATTTTAATTTAGCAAAACTGATTGAATAATAAGAAGAAAAAGAAAGATGAAAATAAGGAGTAATTTCAAAGCAATTAAAGACAGGGGAGCGATGAATGAAGCAAAAGGGAAAGGAAAGTAATAGGAGATTTATAGATGTGAAAAGATGTTGAAAAGCAATAACTCGCACCCCTTAAAAGAAAGAAACTTTACAGTGGGTGGTGAGAGAAACTCTTTCTCTCTCTCTCTCTCCACCTAATTTTTGCAGGGAAAGGTGCTGAGAGTCTTTAATTTCATGCATTCAATGACGGGCAGGAAAGAGAGAGAGAGAGAGAGACATTAAAATGGAAGATCAGTAGAAGATCATTGAAGTTTTGAATCTCTGGCAAAACTCATCAGAAATTTCAGTCATTTCACTATCCACCAAATGGTCGACAGCTTTTGACTAAAGGACAAAAGAAAACTGTAAAAAAACAATAATTTTGTTATATGCCTATATTTTTACTTTTTAACATTTTTATTTATTATAACACAAATTGAATCAGCACTTTATTCAAACATTTTCCCTGCAAAATTGAAAAAATATTTGGAAATCACATTTAAATCGTCCTTTCTTATTTTCCTGATTCTCCTTTTTTTTTTTCCACCCAAAACAAACAATTTCCAGTTTTAATTGATTCTTCTGATATATATATATATATATGTATATATAATGTGAATACGAAAAATGATAGAAATATAGAATATGATTGGTGTATTAAACTTTAAAAAAAGGGTTTTTTGTCATGTGATAGTGACAATACTATTAGATATATATACACACACTTCTCACACAAATCTGTACACAAAATCAATTATGCCAACCTTTTCACATTCTTTGGATAATAACTCTTCAAAGTAGTCAGTAAAAAGTTATTCATCTCTTTGGAAGGATTTTTTTGTGGTTTTTTGTGTTTTTTTTTTTGTTTTGTTTTGTTTATTTTCCATCTATTTCTTTAGTATTTTTGCTATCTTTTTTATTTCATACGCTTAATCTTCCACTGATATTTAAATATCACTTTTTTCTTCTTTTGTTAGAAGAAAAAATTTTTAAACTTGGATTATATTTGGGTCCTTTGTTTGTATTCGTATTTGGTTTTGTTTTTAGGTATTCTATGAAATTTATGATGCGTCCGGGATGGATTAGATTACCGTTGAAAAAAAAATACAAAATCGAACTCCCTTCGCAAATGAGGTTTGAAATCGAAAGTATGAAGACCCTAGATTTAGACAAAATATCCGTTGTTTTTCTTTTTCATGTATTTCCGTATTTATTTTCTGCTTTCTCCGACTCACCTAATTTTTTTAGGTTGAGTTTGCTCCCCGCGCTACTTAGTTTTAAGTTGGTGCTTTGTTTGCTCCACCTAGTTTTAGGTTGGTGTTGTGTATTTCCGTGAATGATTTTAGTCATTCACTTTTGTATTGTTTTTATTTTAATGAATATTTCACTTATCAAAAAAAAAAAAAAAAACTCTTCAAAGTAGTCATGCCAAGAAAAAGAGAGAGTTTGTAGGCTTTTATCACCATTATTATTATTATTATTATTATTATTAAGGTAAATTGATCAAATTCGTTTTTTAATTTATAATTATTTTGCGATTTTATCCTTTTCTTTTTTTTTTGAAACATTCATCCATTATCTTTATAATTTTGGCCAATTTCATCATTCCGTTAATTTTTTTGGTCAACCGTTAGTCAACAGTTATATTTAATAAAAATCATTTTATCAATGGTAAAAATGTCATTTCACTGTTTTAAAAAAAAAAATTGGCCAAATTCATCTCTTAACTTATAATTTTTTTTGAGATTTCATACCTTTTTAAAATTTTTGGATAATTTCATCATTTATCTTTATAATTTTTCCAATTTCATCCTTCAGTTAATTTTTTTGGGTAACGGTTAGTCAACAGTTATATTTAATAAAAATAATTTTCTAAGGGTATAAATATCAATTCACTTTTATTTTGTTTTTTTAAAAAATAAAACACAAAATTTGTGAAAACATAGTGGAAGTTCCGCCGTTACTGGCATCGTCATCTTCTCACCGCCAGTGAGGGACAAATGTTTTCAAGTATATTCGAGGGTCACAGAGATTCTTGAATTCGAAATGGATCAATTTCTGCCACCAAGAAATTCTATGGGCTGTTGTTTCAAGATACAGAAGGCGTAAAGCTTTTCAATAAGGAAGAAGAAGCAGACATCGGCGAAACTTTCACTTTATTTTTCACAATTTTTGTGTTATTTATTTATTTTTTTTTTAAAACAAAAAAAGTGAATTGATAGTTTTACCATTGAGAAAATTATTTTTATTAAATATAATCGTTGACAAAAAAAAAGTAATGAAGTATGAAATTGGCCAAAATTATAAAGATAATAGATGAAATTATCCAAAAATTTTAAAAATGGATGAAATCTCAAAAAAAATTATAAGTTAAGAGATTAATTTGGCTAATTTTTTTTTTAAAACAGTGAAATGACATTTTTACCTTTGAGAAAATAATTTTTATTAAATATAACCGTTGATTAACTATTGATAAAAAAAAATTAACTAAATGATGAAATTTGCCAAAATTATAAAAGATAGGGATGAAAGTTTTTTTTTTTTTTTAAAAAAAGTATGAAATTGTAAAAAGGACGAATTTAGCCAATTTACCTTATTATTAATTCAACTATATTTGTGGAAATTTTGTTTGACCAGGAATATCAATGTAAAATTACACAATAGCCCTCTCTGTCTCTCTTCTCCACACCTCCATCATCCATTTGCGCCCCACTTAAACACGTGGGAACTGTACTTTAATTATATCCTTGCCTTAATTAAGATGAGAAGAAAAACGAAACTCTCCGAGATATCCCACATCTAAAATGCATATAAACAAAACAAGAAACAGAAGAAACCATCCTAAATAAACTTCTTAAAAACAGAAAAAAAAAATCTTTTTGCGTATGTTTCCGAAAGTTGATCAGTTAGGGCTTGAGATTTCATGATTTCAACTGTTTCTGTGTTTTGTTTGTCTCAAGAATATTTTTAATTCCTCTCCTGTTCTATATGTATTGTTTTAATTATATAAAATCAACCTTTGAAATGGTTTTTTTAACTATGGCCATTGAATTCCCCATTTGTAGGAGTCAAAATTGGACTCCTTTTTTTCGGATCGTGAAGTTTCATGACCCTTCGCTCGCCCTTCTGCCTAAATATACATATACAATTCATTTTCTCAATAAGCATAATACAATTCAGCTTCATTTTCTCTTTTACGCTCTCTCTTTCTTTTTCCTTTTGCGTTGCTTTTTTAATACCATAGGATGATGATTAAACGATCCGCGAATTACGATGATGGCACTCGTGATGGGTTTCGTGAAGAATTAATGCATGCAATGGAAAGGTTTTGTGAAGCGCATGTGCAGGCGGGTGCTGGTAGTGCTGGCCGTCCAGGCAGTTCTGGCCCTTCTGGAGGTACAGGAGAAGCTCGATGTAAAGGTGGTGCAGGTGGTGAAGGAGGTGAAGGTGGTGCCGTTGGTGAAGGAGGTAAAGGTGGTGCAGGTGGTGAAGGAGGTGAAGGTGGTGCCGTTGGTGAAGGAGGTAAAGGTGGTGCAGGTGATGAAGGAGGTAAAGGTGGTGCCGGTGGTGAAGGAGGTAAAGGAGGTGAAGGAAGCATGGTTCGCAATATCTTGGAATCGGCCCATTCTAATTTGGAACGGAAGGAGCGGATACAAAAACGACACAAATTTTCATCTCGTTACCATATCGTTCCAAGTCAACCGATATTTACCCAATCGAAACGATGGATATTTTACCCGAAACGGACCGATTTCCAATTTACCAACAAATATATAAATAAAAACTTCCAACAAATCCATACTTTACAAATGCCAAACAAACAAAAAAAAAAGAAAAAGAAAAAAAAAATTATTTCTAAAAAAGCTTCATATGAACAATAAAAGATTCATGTAAAGCTTCTGTATAAAATAAAAAAAAACTTGTAAAATCTAAGAAAAAGAGATAAATTATGAAAAACTCATAAATTCTATAAATGGGTGAAAAAAAAACAGTAATTTTCTATAAATACAACTCATTACATATCATTTATTTGCATCATTCTCCTACAATTTGAAGAAGAAGGAAAAAAGAAAAAAAAAGAGAGAGAGAATGAGGCGGACAAAACAAAGTTATCCACACAAATTTAGGTTAGTGCTGAGTGGAACAAATATATACATACATTATTATTGTTATTTTTATAATTATACATATATTATTTATATTACATCATTTTATATAATATATATCATATATGCTTAAATATATTAAAAATATATAAATAATATTATATCATATATGTATATAATATTGTAGACACCGAAATTTTATTTAAAAATATTTTACTACTTAGATGAGTGACACATGATAAACTATATTAAATGTTCAAACTTTTTGCTATATTAAATGTTCAAACTTAAGATTTTGCTATATTAAAGAATGATTGATGATTTTAGTCACAAACAAATTTATTTTTGACAAGCTTTCAGTCCCAAAATATTTTTTTAAACTTTTAAAGTCTCAAACTTTTTATTAGAAAAAAATAAGGTCCTCCTTAACGGATTTCGTCAAAAAACTTAAAAACGTAACAATCTACATTAAAGGAAAGGTTAAAAACGTTGAAGAAAAATCAGGGAATTCCTTGACCTCCATAAAACCCGAGATATGAGAGAATCCAGATATTGAACAAGCCTCCATCCTTGTTTTGCCAGAAGTGCTTGGTTAAACAGATGCTGATTCTTAAAGCCTAATCCACCAAAAAGTTTGTGTTGGCACATCTTTCCCCAAGAAATCCACTGCATCCCCTTTTGATTACCTCCACCAGAAATCTTCGGGGGATCAAAGCATGAATATCATTATCATTGCATAAACGTAGAGGCAATTTAAGAGAGAAAAGAAAACCGTTGGATGAAGTGATACGTGGAGGGATGAGATTGAATGACTGTATGGAGCGCGTGGCGGATATCTGAGTATGTTTCGTTGTTTCTGGCTTGCAGAATCCCTAAAATGAAAATAAAATTAAAACCAGATTTCAGGATCTCCAGCTCAGCTTCTCTTTCTAAACCAAGATTCTCTCTCTCCTTTTTTTTTTTTTTTTTTTTATGTACTCTCTTCAAAAATTACCGCGTCAATTATTTTTGCTTTCTTTTTTATTTAAATTATTCATCTCTTACTTAGTAAAATATTTATAATTTCTAAAATTCACTTTTATAAAATTATTAAATATTTTAGTTATTTAGGATGTATTTATGTAATACTTTAAATTAAAAAAATTAATATTTTTTTTAAGTTAAATTTTATTTTTAGTCAACTCTACTAACAGGCACAATATCCAATCAATTCTTAAAATAAAACAAAACAAATAAATAAATATAATAACTCTATTGACAAGAACTCAATATATATTACAAAAAAAAAAAAAAGGTACCTTTTTTTAAAATACTCTCATCCAAGGACACAGAAAAACTGTAAAGGTGCCATTTTTTTTTTCCTTCTAAAAAACAACTTTATATCCAATTATTAAAAAAATAAATAAATAAATACTTTTTCTGGTTTTTCTTTTTGGATTTTCCCTCTTGTTGTTCTTGTGATTTGATAATGACACCGGTGCTGTGTCGATTTTCGCGTTAATGGTGGGGACCACCACCTCCAGTTGTAATCCAATGCGGAGGAAACAGAAAGAAAGCAGAAGCATAATCCAAGTTGCTTGTCAAACGCTTTGGCACAAAATGAGTCAAAATATAACTTTAGAGATTTTGGGCAAATATGCCTTTGTCAGACGCCTTTCCATATATTATCAGTAGTTGTTTCCTTTCAATATTTAGATTTATTTATTTTTCAAAAGAATATCAAATATTCAATCATATTTGTGAGGTATATATTGTAATTTTTCAAATTTATAGAAATATTAAAACATTCACCATGCGTTTTATATTATATTATGTCCAAATGCATATTGGCTACTGTTTTAGTCATCTTTATGCCCAATTAAAATGAAAAAAAAAAACGGAGCATAAGGAAGCGCGGGTTACTAAAAGTGGAATACCGAAAAAGCCCCTAATTAAAATGCGAAATGGAGCATAGGGAAGCGCGTAAGTAGCGTTACTATTTATCAGTTGCGTCTCATTGGTTGTCTGCTTCCCAGCAAGCAGCAACAGGGTTGGCTTGTGAAAACCCGGCAGAGAATTTCTCTCTCTTATAATTATTAATTCTCCATTTTTTGGTGGGAATTTTTGTTTGACCCGGAATACAAACGTAAAATTTACACAAATAGCCCTCTCTATCTCTCTCCTCTCCTTTACCTCCATCAACCAATGTGGACCCACATAAACAAGTGGCAACAGTATTTGCCTTAATTAAAATGAGAAAGAAAAAAGAAAACTCTCCCACATATCCCACATCGGAAAATGTATATAAATATATATTAATTATATTTTAAATTATATTACGTGAAAAATTGATTAATTGAATCAATTATTTTGGATATTTAGATAATTTAAATAAAATGAGATTTTTAGGGATGCTGGTGGTATAGGAGAGGTCGCGGTGCTTGCTTTCTGATCTGAGAAAATGAATTATCGACCAAATTGTACCCCAAACTATAAAAAAGTATTACATCTTTAAGAAATCTTTTTTATATACACAAAAATCCGTAACTATAATTTAGACTATAAACTGGAATCTAGATTATTTACATACCATATTAAAGAAGGTAAAGAATATGGAGGAAATAGTCTGGCTGGAAATTATTGTGTCCATCAACAAAATTTTGCCCATGAACATGGCTTTCCACCGTGAACAGACAAGGCCTTGTTAACTTGAATTCTCAGCTCCATTTTTCCCCGGCCTCTTCATCAAATTAGGACACTTATGACTGCCATCAAGGGAGCTCATTTAGTGGCAGCTCATCGACAAGGTTTCAGACATTAGAAGAAAAAAAAATAACAGTTAGATTTTGAAGTTTGAACCATATACTGCGAAAAAACTCAGATCACAGAAAGCAAACTACCTTACCCAGAACCACTAATACCGTCACCCGCAGTGTCCCGAGCTTCTTGATCTCTATCAATGAAGACATTTTCTCCAGCTCCCATAACTGGCTAGCACATCCGGTAGTCTGTTCTCCTCTCTGTAAGCCACAATGAAAGTATAATTAAAATGTTAGAGAAGAAAGAAAGAAAGAAGTTTAATGACATTTTACACAAAACTCTAGGAAACAAGTATTGGAGGAACCAACATAACCACTGATCTAGAGTGAGTTACAAAGGAGGTGCCGCAGTGCTGGAGGTGTCGACGGTCGTGGAGGGCCTGGGGGCCCTGGGAGTGCTGGAGGAGCAGGTGGAGCCGACGGCGGGTTCCCACCGTCGGCACTACCGCGACCGCCAGAACCTCCCGGGCCTTCAGGACCTCCTCGACTGCCTGCACCTTGATCTTCCATATGATCTTCCATGAGTTTTCAAAATCCATGCATGGATTTTAATTTAGCAAAACTGATTGAATAATAAGAAGAAAAAGAAAGCTGAAAATAAGGAGTAATTTCAAAGCAATTAAAGACAGGGGAGCGATGAATAAAGCAAAAGGGAAAGGAAAGTAATAGGAGATTTATAGATGTGAAAAGATGTTGAAAAGCAATAACTCGCACCCCTTAAAGAAAGAAACTTTACAGTGGGTGGTGAGAGAAACTCTTTCTCTCTCTCTCTCCATCTAATTTTTGCAGGGAAAGGTGCTGAGAGTCTTTAATTTCATGCATTCAATGACGGGCAGGAAAGAGAGAGAGACATTAAAATGCAAATTTGAAAAAATGTTTGGAAATCAGATTTAAATCGTCCTTTCTTACTTTCCTGATTCTCCTTGATTTTTTTTCCACCCAAAACAAACAATTTCCAGTTTTATCAGACGCTTTCCATATTATCAGTAGTTGTTCTTTAAACATTTAGATTTATTTATTTTTCAAAAGAATATCAAAATATTCAATCATCTTTGTGAGGTATATATTGTAATTTTTCAAAATTTTAGAGATATTAAAACATTCACAATGCGTTTAATATTATGTCCAAATACATATTTGCTATTGTTTTCACCATCTTTATGTCTAATTAAAATGAGTAACGGAATCGGTAGTTTGGAAAAGTTAGTAAGTTGACTCTTAATGTTTCTTCGGGACGGATAGTCGATGGTTCAAATCTCTTAGGTGATTAGCGTCATGTTAAAAACTTTAAGTCGGACTCTAACCCTCGAGTAATAGTTGAATTATGCGAACACTCCGAAAACCCAAGTCGTAATTACTCGAAAAAGAATGGCGGGGACACCGGACGCCCAAGTATGAAAAGGGTACCGAAGCGCGGGTTACTATTTTCAGTTGCGACTCATTGGTTGTCTTCCTCCCAGCAAGCAACAGGGTTGGCTTGTGTAAACCCAGCAGAGAATTTCTCTCTCTTATCTCTACAAACCACTGTAACAACCAAATTTTTTGCACAATTATCACCATTATTATTATTATTATTAATTATCCTTTTTTTCGTGGAAATTTTTGTTTGACCCAGAATACAAACGTGAAAATTACACAAATAGCCCTCTCTATCTCTCCTTTACCTCCATCAACCATGTGGGCCCACATAAACAAGTGGGAACAGTATTTGCCTTAATTAAAATGAGAAAGAAAAAGAAAACTCTCCCACATATCCAACCTCGAAAATGTACATTTTTTTTTTTTTTTTTTTGATCAAACTCGAAAATGTACATATATAGATATATATAAAAAAAGAACGTATTTTTAATTATCTTGCGTTAAATATAGATTAATTGAACCAATAATTTTGAAAAATCTTCCAACCTGGAGGTTGTGGAGGTGACACTATGCTACTCCTTCCACCAACATTCGACATCATTAATATATATATGAAAATTAATTAAAATTATTTTGGTTAAATATTATAATATATAAGATAATGTACGGTACAAAACGAGTTACAAGAGAGGATGTGGCTATCCAAGCCTTTTTGATTGGTAAAGATTTGAAGTTGACTAAAGTCTGGTTTGAAGGGGATTCGCTTCAAGTTGTTTTGTCCCTCGAGGGGACGGAGGAGTTTAGTGATTGGCGTGCTAGTGAGAATATTAGTAAGGGTAGATATTTTTTGCGTAATCATAGATTTTGGTCTGTTAATTTTATTAATCGGAACTGTAACTCTGCTGCTTATAGGCTTGCTGTCTAGGCCAAAACCGTAGATGTTAATGGAAGACTTGATATCACTAAAATCCCCCTTGAGGTACTTTGTGATAGGGGTGGTACCTCTCTTGTATCTTTGGATGATGAAGTTGATTCTCTTAATGCATAGTTTTTTATTCATCAAAAAAAAAAAAAAAAATAATAATAATAATAATAATTTACGGTAAAAGAAAATATATATTTATCTTTTTCATTTATTAAACAAACCTTGAAATATGTGTAAAAAAATAAATATAAACTATTCTAGATTTTGATTTGGAATAAATAGTCCTTAGATTATAGATCTTTGGTGATTTTAGTCCCAAATTATTAATTTTATGGAATTTTAGTCCCAAACTATAAAAAATTGTAAATTATCGAACCAAACAAAACGAAAAAAAAAGAAACAGCTGAGAGAGAGATTCATTTCTCTATAGCTGCTAGCTCTTTGTCAAATCAATTTTTTTGTTCAGAAAACACCAACAAAACGACATCGTAGAATTGAATTTTCGATCCAAACAACGTCGTCCTCTTCTTGTCTTATCCCAAATATTCTTTCTTCATAATTTTGTTTTTTCTACTGCAATTTTTCTTTTTGGTATAAAAAAGTGAAAATATGTTGGGAATCGTGTAGTCCATATTCCTCCTTCCCTCCAAATCCAAATCTTCTTTGCTTTTTTGAGTTTGTTTTTTATATCCATCTATGATTCTATCCAGGGAAACAAAAGTGAAAAAAAAAAAAAAAAATGAATGGTAAAGTACTGCGGGTGCTCGGCATCAAGGGAAATGAGAAAAATTCCACCAACACCCACGAGTTATATATATGAGTTATGGTCTTCCTCTTTTACCACCAACAGTACAGTACACACCGGAGTCATATGAGTTATCCTCTCCTTCTTCAGCCAGCGTGATTCTTTTTCTGAGTAATGTTTGTTTTATTTGACCGTGATTTCCGTGAGTAATGACTCTGAACCTTTTTTGGGCTTCTATAAATTAACATCTTACAATTGAATCATTAGAAAGATATAATCTTTTAAAAGATACAATACAACAAACATAATGAAAATTTCAGAGTATTCTTGAAAATTTTTGGAAGTATTATTGAGGCCAACCAAAAAGGAAACGTCATTGATTCTCTGCCATTCTACGTCATTGATTCTCTGCTATTCTACGATATGGATGTCTCTTAAATTAAAAAAAAAAAAAAACTGAAAACCCCCGTCTTCACCACTTGGACCACCACCGTCTTTACTGTCAGTGCTGTCTTCCCACGGTTCCCCCCCTATGCCACGGCGAACACTAGCACGGCAACCACTGGGACGGCTAAAAAATATTATTTTTGTCCCAAAATTTTAACATAATAAATTAAGATTAGACTAGTTTTTAAAAGAATAAGAGACGATGGGTCCTATGACTCCTATCCGCGTGGCAAGGAAGTTGTAAGCCCATGTGCCGGTCTGGCAGAAATCGTCTAGACTGATTCGGCGTCATATTCTACCAATCAAATTTCCACACGTGGAGATCCTGATGATAAAGTGAAAATGTGGGCACGATTGATTTTGCGTACAAGCTATGTATTATATACGATATGAATTTTCGAACCAAACAAAACCAAAAAAAAAGAAACAGCTGAGAGAGAGAGATTCAGAAAACAGTAAATTTTTTTGTTCAGAAAACACCAACAAAACGACATAGTAGCTCTGAATTTTCGATCCAAACAACGTCGTAAGCTGACTTGGTCGCCTCTTCTTGTCTTCTCCCAAATAAATGTAACAATAAATTATATGATTTTTATTAAATTTAAAAACTGTCAAAAATATAAGAGGTTGTTGGGTACAACAAACAAAGCTGTAAAAAGCTCAAACAAAGGGGGAAAAAAAACCAAGCCCACACCAAACTGAACCAAACTCAAAGCATTAGATGTAATGTTACATTTTCAAGGTGGTCTTATGAATTGTGCAGGCTCTTAAAATGGCAGAATAGGTTTAATTTTGGGATTTTTCTTTTGATAATTTTCACTTTTTTTTTTTTTTTTCTATTTAATGATGTAAAAGGGGCCGAATCTTTTGACTATATACATTTTTTTTTTTAATAATGCTTTTTTTTGACTATATTTATATAAAAATATATTTGTTGTTCTTGATGTTCCCTTGGTGTGTAAGTTGCTGCATACAGTGTGTGTATATATTATAAGGGTCCATTTCTTGAGATGAAGAAATAAATTGGAAAATCCCTTCTTTCTTCTCCATATACTTTTTGGAAAAAGGATTACATATTGATGGAAATAAGCGGCGGATACAAACATGAGCTAAGCTCATAGAAACCACAGTACAGTACAAAAAATGCCCTTAAAAACATGCCATGCTAGACAATAACAAAAACCAAAAGAAGTCTATCTAGCGAGTTATTGTAAGCCCAATACATATCACTAAGGAGAAAAAAAACAGATCTCCAAAGTTTATATCTCATTGTGCCAGAAGCTGGCCTTGGGGGACCATTTCATGATCTATTCGAAGGGACTGCAAAACATGTAAACCTCGTAAGTATGAAGTAGATGGATGGTGAGGAAATCCTTCAATAATGACCTGCATTAATTCAGATCTACAAGATCAGGTGCTAAAAGTACGTAATACATAGTTATCCAAAATCTAAATCAATAAGTCTAAACAATAAGAATACCTTAAAGGTGATCGAACATACCTGTGGCCAGCCAAGTAGTTGTATCCCGAACCCGCAGTGTCCCGAGCTTCTTGATCTCTATCAATGAAGACATTTTCTCCACCTCCCATAACTGGCTAGTACATCCGGTAGTCTGTTCTCCTCTCTGTAACCCACAATGAAAGTATAATCTAAAACGTTAGAGAGAAGAAAGAAAGAAGGTTAGAGACATTTTCCACACAAAGGAGGTGCTGGAGGCCCCGGGAGTGCTGGAGGAGCAGGTGGAGCCGACGGCGGGGTTCCACCGTCGGCACTACCGCGCCGCCAGAACCTCCCGGGCCTTCAGACCTCCGCGGCTGCCTGCACCTTGATCTTCCATATGATCTTCCATGGGTTTTCAAAATCCATGCATGGATTTTAATTTAGCAAAAATAAGAAATATGAAAATAAGGAGTAATTTCAAAGCAATTAAAGAAAGGGGGCGATGAATGAAGCAAAAGGAAAGCGAAAGTGGGGTTTATTTCCAAAATATGGTAAATTTTGGGATTCTTCTCAAAAATATGATTAGTTTTTTACCAACTTTTCAAAATGGGATACTTTACTTTGGCAAAATAGAGATTCATTTTTTTTTTAATAAAATATTTAATATATTTTACTATTTTTTTTAAAGTTATTTATAAATTTTCAATTTTATCATTTTCTAATAATATTAATTTATAAACATTTTTTTAATATAATTTTCATAATATAGATTATATTTACTATTAATTATTATCATTATACTTATATTATATATTTTTTATTTTTTATTTTTATAAATTCTCATTTCACATTATTCTTTTTTTTATTCATCAAATAAAAAAAAATATTGTGTATATGTATGTATATATATTCTTCATGGTTATTATATTATATATATATGTGAAAATAATTTTAATATTTTTTTATTTGAATAAAATATTTTTTATGTAAATATATAATATAAATTTATTAAATTATTTACTTAAAGAACATAAATACAAGTTTTCAAATAAAAAATAATAATTAGTTGAAACAGTTAAAAAAGTAAAAATATAAGAATTTTTTGATATTGAAGTGTGGAACGATTTTTTTAAAAATTATTAATAACTTGTTATTTCATGTCATATTAGATTTTTTTTTTTTTTAAAAAAATCATCAAATATATAAAAGATTTTTTATTTGAATAAAATATTTTTTATGTCAATATATATTATAAATTTATTAAATTACTTAATTCAAGAATATAAAAATAAATCTTAAATTAAAATTAATTGAATATATAAACACAAATAAAAAAAATTACTACACATAATTACATAAAATATTATTTTAATATTATAATATATTATAATTTCAATTAATTTTTACATCACTTTGTTAAATATAATATAAGTATAATGATAATAATTAATAATAAATATAATCTATATTATGAAAATTATATTAAAAAAATGTTTATAAATTAATATTTTTAGAAAATGATAAAATTAAAATTTATAAATAACTTTAAAAAATAGGAAAATATATTTAAATATTTTATTAAAAAATATTCAGCATTTACTTTATCAAAATAAAGGTATCCTATTTTTAAAAATTAATAAAAAAATAATCATATTTTAAGAAGAATTCCAAAATTTGCCAGAGAATAAACTCGAGAAAGTAATAGGAGATTTATAGATGTGAAAAGATGTTGAAAAGCAATAACTCGCATCCCTTAAAAGAAAGAAACTTTACGGTGGGGTGGTGAGAGAAACTCTTTCTCTCTCTCTCCACCTAATTATTTTTGCAGGGAAAGGAGCTGAGAGTCTTTAATTTCATGCATTCAATGACGGGCAGGAGAGAGAGGTTGATGTGATTGATACATTATTTCATAGACTGGGTTTTGTTTCGTGTTTGATGATGATAGAGTTATGAGTCATGAATCGTCATCAAATGAATGGTAGTTTTTTTTTTTTTTTTTTTTTTTGTTTCTTCCTACATTTTTTTTTTCTTGGAAAACTAATTTATATTCCTCTTCTGGCTGTTAATTAATTAATGAATATATAATGATTTACTTTATGTATGTATGTATATATATATATATATTATTTATATTCATCAGTAAGAGGGGAACGGAAATATATATATTTATATAGATATATAATTTTTAATTTTTAAATTTTTTTTGTGTGTTCAGGCGAATGTGCTTAGATCTGCTAAAGAAGTGAGACTTGTGGAGAAGAATCAAGAACTTCATTTATTATTATATATATATAAGTGCGCATGACTTGGAACGAAGATTGTTCTGATTATTGCTGATAATATTTTTATCTATATATATATATATGTATGTATATGTTGTAGCCTTAATGTCTTGGTTTCGATGTTTTATCGATCATTTCATGGCAAATTAACATTGTTCGGACAAATTAAATTTATCCAACAAAAAATTTCAAAAGTATATATATAAAATTAATTTGGATTCAGTTCATTTTGTATTTTTTTACTCGAGGAGAGAGCGTCACCTTAATTTTTACATAATATTAATAACAAGCGTTGAATTACGAATCTTGTACAAATAATTATTGAATTAAAAATCTCCTATAACTTTCATAAGTCAATTTAC
Organism: Cynanchum wilfordii; assembly: GCA_025388415.1. Classification (NCBI taxonomy): domain Eukaryota; kingdom Viridiplantae; phylum Streptophyta; class Magnoliopsida; order Gentianales; family Apocynaceae; genus Cynanchum; species Cynanchum wilfordii. The sequence continues at coordinate 4,129,437 of JAHSUH010001581.1, forward strand.
CACTTATGTTAATGTAAAGGCTTTCTTATACTTTACTTTGTATTATCCTTTCCATTATCATCATATATAGAATATATATATATATATATATATAAAACTTTATCATCCGAAAGATATATAAAAGTTTTTTTTTTTTTTTGAAAGATATAAAAAAGTTATATATTGTTAATATTAATTAAACTTTTTACGATTATAAAAATGTTTAATTGTATCTATTTTCACATTAAATATCGAATTAGAATTTAATTTAAAAGAATTGTTATAAGAAGAAATAATTCCTTTAAATCACTCTTTAACACTATTAATTAAGTGCAAGTTTAGGTGTGATTGATTTAATATCTATAAGCCACAAATAAAAGCTTTTTCATTGACAGCTATAATTTGTATACTATTTGGGAGTTCACAGGCTATATACATACATATATATATATAGAGAGAGAGAGAGAGAGATATGGTGGTTCTTTTTATTATATGGACGCTTTTATTATGTCCAACTACATAGAGAGAGAGAGAGAACGACAGATAATGAGATGTGATGAAAATCTTGAAAGAAAGTGCAGATTCCTCTACTGAAAAATGGATGTGAGAGAGAGAGTTGATGTGATTGATACATTATTTCATAGACTGGGTTTTGTTTCTTGTTTGATGATGAGTTATATTAGTCATGAATCGTCATGAAGTGAATGGAGTTTTTTTATCTAGTTATGGTTATTAGAGAGTACGACTGACTTTCTTCCTACACTTCCATTTTTCAACAAAATTTCAGAACTCAAGCTGTCATGTGGGGGTCCACCACTTCTTTCATCACATGCTCCCTCTCTCTCTCTCTCTTCTCCACTTCTTTCATCACGTGGGAACTGTACTTTAATTATATCCTTTGCCTTAATTAAAATGAGAAGAAAAAAGAAACTCTCCGAGATATCCCACATCTAAAATGTATATAAATATATATTCATATATATTTTTAATTATTTTGAGTCACAATTGAACCAATAATTCGGATAATTTAAGTAAAGGAGATTTTTAGGGATGCTGGTGATAAAAAGATTTGAAAATTTTTTCTTCTGACTTTTATTTTTATTATTGCACACATATTTAATAATACATATGGCTTAGGACAAAATAATACATATCTGTTCTTTATCTGTCCAACTTTCCTTTTATTGAGGGTAATTAGAAACTTTTTTCAAAAATTTATCTATTTTTGGCAATAACTCCTCCTTCTTTTTCTTACTCCCATTTTTTTTTCTAAAAAACAACTTTATATGGATATCAGCCTGTAGACCTGTGATTATTGCCGTACCGGGCACGTGACTCGAAAGGACCATCGTCCTTTTTTAATCTGAAAAAATAAAAATGTAGAAAGTGACTTTTTTTTTAAGCATTACGTAGAAAGTGACTTATCAAACTTTAGAGATTTTGGGCAACATGGCTTGTCAGACGCTTTCCATATTATCAGTAGTTTTTTTTTTTTTTTTTTTTTTGATAGATGTTTGAACATATTATCAGTAGTTGTTTCCTTTCAATATTTAGATTTATTTATTTTTCAAAAGAATATCAAATATTCAATCATATTTGTGAGGTATATATTGTAATTTTTTAAAATTATAAAAATATTAAAACATTTACATGCGTTTTTTATATTATGTCCAAATTCATATTGGCTACTGTTTTCGTCATCTTTATGCCCAATTAAAATGAATAGTGGAGCATAGGACTTAACCAAAAAAAAAAACGGAGCATAAGGAAAGCGCGGGTTACTAAAGGAGTGGAATACCGAAAAAGCCCCTAAGTAGCGTTACTATTTTCAGTTGCGTCTCATTGGTTGTCTGCTACCCAGCAAGCAACAACAGGGTTGGCTTGTGTAAACCCGGCAGAGAATTTCTCTCTCTTATTATTATTAATTCTCCATTTTTTGGTGGGAATTTTTGTTTGACCCGGAATACAAACGTGAAATTTACACAAATAGCCCTCTCTATCTCTCTCCTCTCCTTTACCTCCATCAACCAATGTGGACCCACATAAACAAGTGGCAACAGTATTTGCCTTAATTAAAATGAGAAAGAAAAAGAAAATTCTCCCAGATATCCCACATCGAAAATGTATATTTTTTTATAAGCTGGTGGTATATTTATATACATCGAAAATGTATATAAATATATAATAATTATATTTTCAATTATTTTGGATATTTAGATAATTTAAATAAAATGAGATTTTTAGGGATGCTGGTGGTATAGGAGAGGTCGCGGTGCTTGCTTTCTGAACTGAGAAAATGAATTATTGACCAAATTGTTCCCCAAACATAAAAAGTATTAGAATTGAGTTAATAATTCTCCCTATATTTAAAAAAGATAAAGCTACTTCAAATTTCAAAACGACGCTCTTGAATTATCTCCAATGTTCTCTTGAATTATCTTCTCATATATGTATGTATATATATTCAAAACACGAGGAATTAGTATAAGTTTTAAAAGCTTATAATAATGAACCAATAATCATAAAAATATATATATATATATATATATATATATATATATATATGAATCGTGACAATATTAAGATGTACTTTTGTCAACTCTAGGTCTTAAGAACTTTAAGGAAATAATTTGGGCTTTGGGAGATTTGAAGTATTTTGTGTTTTCTTGCATCTATGGAAGAAATGAGTCAAATTCCTCATGGTCATACTTTACTATAAATTTATTAATCCATATTTTCACTCATACACGTAAATATATATAATAAATTCGAGTCAAAATTAAAGATGAAATAAAAAAAAAAAAAAATTAAAAAAAAAACTTTTACATTTTGTTTACCACTTATGTTAATGTAAAGGCTTTCTTATAGTTTACTTTATACTATCCTTTCCATTATCATCATATGTATAATATATATATATATATATATAACTTCACTCATCCAAAAGACATATGAAACTTATATATTGTTGATATTAATTAAAATTTTTACTATTATAAAAATGTCCAATTGTATCTATTTTCACATTAAATATCGAATTAGAATATAATTTAAAAGAATTATTATAAGAAGAAATAATTCCTTTAGATCACTCTAAAACTATTAATTAAGTGCAAATTAAGTTGGGATTGATTTAATATCTATAGTCCACAAATAAAAGCTTTTTCATTGACAGCTATAATTTGTATACTATTTGAGAGTTCACAGGCTATATACATATATATATATATAAAGAGAGAGAGAGAGAGAGAAAGAGAAAGAGAGATATATGGTGGTCTTGTGGTCCTTTTTATCGTATGGACGCTTTTATTATGTCCAAATAATAGAGAGAGAGAGAACGACAGATAATGAGACTGGGTTTTGTTTCTTGTTTGATGATGAGTTATGAGTCATGAATGGAGTCTCTTTTTTTTTTTTTTTATCTATTTAAGGTTATTAGAGAGTACGACTGACTTTCTTCCTACACTTCCATTTTGCAACAAAATTTCAGAACTCAAGCTCGTCATGTGGGGGTCGACCACTTCTTTCATCACATGCTCCCTCTCTCCCTCCTCCTCCTCCTCCTTCTCCTTCTTCCTTCATTAAAATTTTAATATTCTACTTCATTCATTGTTAATTCGGATGAATTATGCTTTAGTTATGGCTTAAACATAGGAACTGCATGAATCGTTTAATAGCTTAAATATAGGAATTGTTGTTTTCTATTTTTAGTAAAGGGTGAGGTTACTTTTGCATTATAAATAAGCTCAACCAGAAAGCTGGAAAATGTATCAATTGCTCAATTAAATAAGATTTCTTCTGTGAATCTTTACTTCATCACTATTTCCAGTTTGTGTGACTTGAGGTTGCAATCTGCATAGCAGAGCTATTTAATCTAACACTTCTACCTTCTATAAATCTCCTCCTCCTACTTTCCCTTCTCTTTGCATTTTGTTTCTCTTCTCCTTTCACACACACACACACACACACACAAAACCATGTCCAAATCCAATCCACCTAATGAAAACCCACGGTCTGGGGATGCAGGTGGTACAGGTGCCACCGGTGGTCGTGCCGGTGCTGAGGGCGCTGTGGGTGCAGGGGGCGCCGGTGGCGCAGGTGGGGCAGGGACTGGTTGGGGTGGGGGTGCAGGCGGTGCCGGTGGCGCAGGGGGGTAAGGGGCGCGGGTGGTGCTGGTGGTGCCGGTGGGGCTGGTGGGCCTGGCGGTGCAGGGGCGGCTGGTTGGGCTGGGGGTGGGGGTGGTGGCGGCGGTGGGGGTGGGGCTGGCGTTGGAGGCGTTGGCGGTGGAGGTGGCGGGGGGGTCGGTGGTGGTGCAGGGCGCGGTGGCGGTGCAGGGCGCGGTGGCGGTGCAAGGGGTGGTGTTAAAGGCTGATCCACCCGTTGCCTATTTAACCGTGTTATTTTTTTTTTTTTTTTTTTTTGTGTTTTTTTGTGTTTTTTTTTGATAGTTAATTTACCGTGTTATTACTCTATTTTGTTTTGTGTTGTTTTTTTTTTCTTTTCCCGTATTGCTCTCTTTTGTTCTTGTTTTTAGCTATTATTTAAGCAGGGCTCAAAAAACTTAAAAAACTTTAACAAATAATTGAAATAAACTTTTAGCTATATATATATTATTACAGCCAATCAGAAGTTGCTGACAAAGCCAAGCAAAAAAACTAAGAAAATAATTGAAATTTTTTGGAAGCATTCTTCAGGCCAACCAAAAAAGTTTGATCAGTCACTTTCTACCTCTTCTAAAGGACGATGGGTCCCACCGGCGTGTACTTTCGCGTCACGTGCCGGTCTGGCAGGAATAATAAGTTCTGCACGTGAATATCCAGATAAAGTTGTTTATTTTTTTCTAGTTTAAAAACAAATCGGAGTGAAGAAAGAGTCCTTTTTTTTTTTTTTTTTTTTTTTTAAAGAGAGGAATTGCAGCAATAATAAGTTCTCGAGCAAATCGAGTAATTTTTTTTTTTTAAAATTATTAGATAAATTATGTATAAATATTAATAATCGTAAAATAATTCATAACATTTTTTTTTTTTTTTATTCTAATGACACAATGTATATAAAAAAAAACTACGGCGTTATTTTTTTTTTTTTTTTTTATAGTTAGTCACTTTAACAAAAAAAAAAAAAACCCCCAACCCCCCCCCCCCCCCCCCCAACCCCCCCCCCCCCCCCCAGAGAAACAATTAGACTGGTTAATTCTCCGGTTCGGTTTGGGTTACTTTAGACTCTTAATTAATCCAATTGAATTGCGACAAACTTCTTTTTGTACAAAACTCTCTTAATACTCATTTTTACACACAATATTTTTTTTTTTTTTTTTTGGTAAGTGGAATATTCATTAAAATAAAAAAATTACAAAAGTGAATGACTAAAAATCATTCACAGAAATACAAAACACCAACTTAAAACTAAGCGGTGCAGAGATAAAACCAACCTTAAAAAATTAAGTGGAAAGAAAACCCTAAATAAAATTAGGGATACATAAAAAGAAAAATAACGAAATTCCCTTTAAATCTATGACACTGTCATTTTCAGACTTCATTTTGCGAGAGAGTTCGATTTTGTCTTCTTTTTTTCTTAACGTAGTCTAACCACTTGGGCGCATCAAACCGATTTCATGAATCCCCAAAAAGAAAACCAAATACGAATACGAACAAAGGGCCCAGATCTAATCCGGGTTTAAAATTCATTTTTCTTCTAAAAGAGAAGAAAAAAAACTGATATATAAATATCGGACAGGGTGGAAAAACAGTTAAATAATACATTAAAAATCCAAAAAAAAAAATTCTTCCGGGAAAAGTAGCATAAAACAGAAGAACAAACAGAAATCTTCTTGGCCAAGAAAAGTAGCTTAAAACTTTTCCTTGCCGTGGAAAAAGCTGTCAAAGAGAAGAACAAAAGAGATAAGTAAGAAAAATCAGAATTTATGGAGAGAGAATTTTTGATTTCCTATTCTTAATATAATATATTTTTACACACAATATTAAAAATCAGATTTTATATACTAATTTTTCATTTCATATATATATATATATATGAAATTCGAATTCCACATTTTATTTTATAGGTAATCAAACTTTTTATAACTCTTTTTTTTTTCTCCAAAACCCAAACATTTATTCAACAAAAAGGAAGCCCAAAATAATGGGCCTAAGAGACAGGACATTAGAGGAAGCCCAATAGTTCGGTTGACAGTTGACAGCCGAAAGAAGAAAGAGAAAATGAAAATCAACCGAAATTCGCGGGAAAAATATTCCAGATGAATCGGAAATGGAAAATAGAGATTTCAACGGCCATAGTCAAAAACCATTTCAAAGGTTGATTTTATATAAGTAAAAAACAATACATATAGAACAGGAGAGGAATTGAAAAAATTCTTGGGACAAACAAAACACAGAAACAGTTGAAATCTCAATCCCTAATTGATCAGCTTCCGGAAACGCACGCAAAAAGGATTTTTGTATCTGTTTTAGGAAGCTGATTTTGGATGGTTTCTTCTGTTTCTTGTTTTGTTTGATTACCCTCATAATTTTTCATCCTGTTCTTTCATCATACCCATTCAAAAAGGTGTTTTTTTTGATCGGGTTGTGCTGAATTTTTGTTAGGTTGATAAAATTCAGGTTTACAGAGGAGGGTGGGTTTCACCCACCTTCCCATAATCTTGGTGACCATAGAAAATTTCTTGGAACAGGTACATTTTCTTTTGAACTTTCTCCTTTTTTTATGATTTCTTGGTTGAATATGATATTTTGCCGCCCCCTCCCCCTCCTCCTCCTCCCCTGTTGGGGGTGGTTGAAATGAATATGACTAGGATGGTTTAGGTTTAGCGCTTAATCATTTGTAATTTTGGTTTCTTCTGATTCATATATGATTTTCTTTCTTCATAATGATTTTGATTTTTTCCTTTTTTTTTTTTTTTTTTTTTTTAAAAAAATTATTTGGTTTGATTGCAAAAGGTAATTTTTGATAATTGTTTGCCCCTTGTGTTGTCCAATTTTAGGCCTGGGAAAATTGGTTTTCCCTCGGAACTTCTACAAGTTTTGAATGAAATAGAAGGTGTTTCTTTTTTAGGGCCCTTGAGTGGCTGAAGGCAGTAGCACTCTTGGGCGGAAATGGATCAATTCAGGCAGATTGGAGAGGTCATGGGGAGCTTGAAAGCACTAATGGTTTTAAAACATGACATTCCAATCAACCAAAGACAATGCTCTTTGCTTTTTGATATGTATGTTTTAGCCTTTGAAACCATTTCAGAAGAAATTAGACAGAATTTAAGGCTAGATGAGAGGAGTACCAAATGGAAAAGTCTTGAATTTCCAATGAGGGAACTTCATAGGATAATGAGAGAAGGGGAACAATACATTAGGCATTGTCTTGAAATCAAGGATTGGTGGGGGAAAGCAATTAGTCTCCATCTCAACAGGGATTCTATTGATTTTCACATTCATAATTTGCTTTGCTGTTTTCCTGTTGTCATTGAAGCCATTGAAACAGCTGCAGAAATCTCTGTTTTAGACCAGGATGATATGCAGAAAAGGAGGGGTGTAATCATGAAAAAATATGATTCATGTTTGAATGATCCGAAACTTTTTCAATGGATGTATGGTAACCAGTACTTGGTTCCACGAGAGATATGCAGTCAAATCGAAAATGCTGTCAAGGAAGATAAATGGCTGCTTCATCAGACAATAATTGAGAAGAAAAAGACACTTGCACCATCTTTGACAAAGCAACACAAGAGGCTTGTAGAGTTTTTACTCAAGAAACTGAATGAAGTGGAAGTGAAAAAGCCTAATCTCTTACCAAGTTCAGTTCTGTTTGGAGCAAATGATTACTATGTGAAACGGCGCATTGGTTTAGGAGAAGGACATGTTAAGGAGATTCAGTGGATGGGAGAAAGTTTTGCTTTGAAGAGCTTCTTTGGGGAAATGGTGCCACCAATGAGTCATGACATTTCTCAAGTGCTTTCCCTCTCCCACCCCAATATCCTGCAATATCTTTGTGGGTTTTATGATGAAGAGAAGAAAGAGGGATTTCTTCTCATGGAGCTTATGAACAAGAATCTTAGCAGTCATATAAAAGAAAACTGTGGGCAAAGAAAAAGTCTTCCATTCTCTCTTCCAGCTGCAGTTGATATCATGCTTCAGGTAGCTAGAGGCATGGAATATTTACACTCAAGAAAGATCTATCATGGCGATCTGAACCCCTCTAACATCCTTTTAAGGCCTAGAAGTTCTCCAGCAGAAGGTTATTTCCATGCCAAAGTTTGTGGATTCAGTTTCGGATCTGTCAAGACGAGTGTACGATGTCCAGCAGCAAAAGCAGTAGAGTCTGTTATCTGGTATGCACCTGAAGTCCTAGCTGACAAAGAGCAGGCAGATCAAATATCCAGTTCTAATTCTAAGTACTCTGAGAAAGCTGATGTATACAGTTTTGGAATGCTGTGTTTTGAAGTTTTGACAGGGAAAGTTCCCTTTGAAGACAACCATCTACAAGGAGATAGGATTGTTCGTAATATTAGTGTTGGGGGAAGACCTCTTTTCCCATATCCATCTCCTAAATACCTTGCAAACCTGACCAAAAAATGTTGGCATCCAATTCCAGATCTCAGGCCAAGTTTTGCATCCATATGTAGAATTTTACGTTACATCAAGAAAACCCTTGTGATAAATCCTGACCATGGCAATCCTGAATCACCACCTCCACTGGTGGATTACTGTGACATAGAAGCTGGATATTCGATGAAGTTCCCTGGAGAAGGGAATCTTGAATTGGCACCAGTGACACAAATTCCTTTCCAATTGTATTCTTACAAACTTATTGAGAAAGAAAAGATCTCCAAAAACTCTAAAGATAAGAGTTGGGATTACTTATTTGGAGGCGACGGGCATCTTGCTGCAATGGATGATCTGTTTCTGATACCTAGTGATGTGAGATCTGTTCATTCAGAAATCATTGAAACCAGAAGTTCTGCTGTGGCACCACTTGATCAGAGATCAGTTGTTTCTGAGAATGCAGATTTCAAACTGTTTTCATCTGATCATAGATTGTCAGCTGACTCCGATAGTCAAAGAAGGAAATCTTTATTAGCCATGGGAACTACCAAGAAAAGGTTTTCAGTCAGCAGTAGCAGTCCAGGAAAGGAAATTCCATTGGCAGAGAGGAGAAAACTCCTTGAGAACAACAGTAACCTACTTGTTGAGCATGAAATGTGGTTGTTGTCATCTCCAGAACATCTTATAAAGACAACAGAGGATTTAAAGCATTCATCAGATATGAAAACTGCAGCAGATGAACGTCAGGTTAATAATAATAACCATTCTAGAAGTTGTTCAGAGAAGGAACAGCCTGCAGGAACTGACCGTGGGATACATTCTTCTTCTGGTAGAAAAGTTCAATCCAAGGGGAGAATACACAGAAGGAAATTATCAGAGATTCCAGAGAAAACTATACCTGTTTCCCTTTCCAAGCAGAATTCAGTTTCTTATCGGAATACAGGGAAGAAAACTGAACCAACAACATCTGCTAGTAAGTCAGCCCGTGTCAAGAACTCAGACAAGAAAACTTCATTGAACAAGAAACATCTAGATCCAAATGCTGCAAATGGTTCAGGTACTGGTACTTTTTTCTCACTAAAGACCTTATCTTGATTGGATAACAACAGTAATTGATATGAAGAATTCCTCCCATTGATTAATTTACAGGGATGTCGAGAGAAGGGATATCAAGGTCTTCATCAGCACCAAAACTAAGAGGATTTTCATCACCATCAGCTTCACCATCAAGAGCTTCCCTGGGAAGCTCATCTCCAAGAAATGCTTCAAGAGAAAATCATTCATCACCAAATTCATCACCATTGAATACATGCAGTCGCTTCACAAGATCAAAATCAAATATAGGGAGTTCAAGTGGGAACAACAGATTGTCTCGCTCATCGACGACGACTGCAACTCGGACTGTAGCAGCAGAGTCTTTTTCCGTTCAAGAAACTTCATAAAAAAGAACCCTGAATAGAAAGAAGTATCTGCAGTTTTGCCTTTTTCCTTATGATTTTCTATTTTTTCCCTTTTTGGTTCCTTCATTTGACGTAGTTGTAAGTTTCCAGAAATTAAAAGAGATTGGAATTTACATTTCTTTTTACCTGCGTCAATGAAATCCAAGTTTTCCAAGCCTGATAAAGTAATACTAGTAAAACATAATTTTCTTCAAAATAGCCATTATTAACTCTTGGCCTTTTTCTTCTCCTGTAACTCGTACATGATGTTTACAATAAGTTTGAAAATACATATTCTGTCATATAATATATTGAACAAAAAATTGTATGTACATTTGAAAAAATGATGAACTATACAGAGTTTAAATCAAGTGCTACAAACTGAGATTCTGCACTAAACAATGATACATCTACATGGAGAAATCCTTCAGTAGGAACAGATTTGGCTTCACAGGAAAAATCTGCATCAAAAACCAAAATTATCTTTCTCAAAACTCCAAAAAAACCATCTGCCCCCAGTCTTTCTTTCACATCTGATGCAGAAACTGGGTTTTAAAACCATCTCTAAATCCAGGATCTTCATGAAACTTCTTCTCAAGCGAAGTAGATTACTCTTCTGCTGCCAATCAAACTTCAGATAAAATAGTTTTTTCCATATCAAAAAGCTCATGAAAAAAGAACCAGAATTCAGAAGGAGAGCCTAAACCAAGGAGATTGATTGAATAGGCAAGAGGTTCCATGAACTTGCTATGTATTTTTCCTGCCTCTAGGAGAAACCAAGCACCGGACATGGGTTTCCCAATACCATGAAGATGTCACCATTAGATCATCTGTAGAAGCTTCATACACCCACTGGAGTTTGCAGCAATGACCATGTCTGATTTTTTTCTCCAACAGACACTTGAAACAAACTGTCCATTGTCATTCTCAGTCTCTTTACCAGAAATAGGATCAATAGAGCCGAACTTTTGGGCAGTGATAGGCATAGGCAAGGAACGATAATATGCAAATACCTATAGGCAAAAGGGACTCATTACTGAAACGCAATGAAGTTAATCATGCTTAAGCTTTAATGTTTCAAGTGGTAATAATTTATGCTTTTTCAAGAACTAGTTTCAAGTGTCTTAAAATTTTGTACACAGGAACTGATGCAAAATATAACTCAGACTCACCTCATTTGTCTCGGAACCACATGCTATATATCCGTCTGCAACAGATAAGCCCACAAAGTTCTGAAGGAGCAAGAGAAAAATGTTAAAGCTGGAAAAGACAATATTTTTAAAAGAATCAACCTTCTCGTAGAGCAGAATATCAACCTTCTCGTTGGTATGTCCTCGAAGGGTTAAGACACAAGCATCCCTTGAGAAACCATTTGGGTTGGTTTTCTTAAGATCCCACACTTTTAATGTGTTATCAGTGGATGCAGAAACTAATGTTTCAGCATCCAGGAATTTTGCATAGCTGACAGCTTTTTCATGACCAGCTAATATACACCAGGGAACTGAGACATTTCGAAGATCATAACAATATGTCTTATAATCAGCAGAGCTAAAAGCCAACAAATATGCAGATTCAGCTGAAAATTGAACGCAGCAGACATTTGCATTGTTCCTGATGGTGCACAAACTGTTTTTCTGGATCAAGAAAGAAAACCAAAAGTCAACTCTATTCATGATATTGACAGTAGTTTAATGGAAAGGAAAACAAACATGGTTTTTGTGTGGAGGATGCAAAAGTTAAGACCCTCTCAAACTCAAGAACAAAAGTGTAGAAGAAAAAAAGTTCCATATTTATGACTAAGGAAAGCAAGAACCTCATTGATGCTCCAAAGTTTCACTAAGCGATCATCACTTCCACTGGCAAATTTTGTAGGATCTCCACGAGAAAAGTCAACACACCAAGCCCTTTCATTATGCTCATTGAATTCCAAGAACCCTTGTCCAGTTGACGCATCCCATAACTGGAAGATCCAGGTATATCAGGTCATCAGCACTTCAGGGAAAATCAATAAATATCAACAGCAACAATATAGGTCAGTGTTCATGAGATGTGAGGTTAAGAAAGAATATATATAAGGAATTATGTGTATTTTCGTATTGAGTTGAAGTGGAAGAAATCAACAAAAAAATTTCCCAATGTATTATATAGTCATAAACTAAAACTTATTAGATCAAAGAAAACAGTAACATGTATAATGATTCTACCACCACGCACTGGAATTCTTATAATGGGTTTTGGATATCTAAAGGATCATCTACCTTAAGGACCATCAAATATCTTCAATTTTATACAGGAAACAATAAAAAAGGCAAACTAGAACAATCAAAAAGACGAGGGAACCTTGACAAATCGAGATAAGCTGGAATCTGCTTGAGGCAAATAAAGATCTTAAACTGAAGTGCCTTACTATACTACAAGAGGTCCCAAACATAAAGGAACCAGTGCCTTGTTTCGGATGCATGACCATGGAACTTTTTGGTGCATTACACATATTCATAAAACTAACATCCTTCATTTAAGTGATTCTTCCCACTAAATACATATTCCCACTGCTAAAACACATTAAATGTAAGTTGATCAAAGGCAGGCTCTCTTAAATTTTGTTTATACTAGCTCAAAAGTGGACATTCAATTTTGGGAAGAGAAAGTATCAACACAAAAAGAGGGAAAATAAATCACATAGTTGAGGAGAAACAATCGAAATTAAACCAAAATATTTCAAAGGAAAACACCAAGCAACCATTCAGAAAATATCATATTCCACCACATTAAGAACAGGTTGCATTCTTCCATATTTCCTCTTCTTCCTTTTGTTTTTGTTTTTTTTTTGTAATTTTTTTTTTTTTTTTTTTTTTTTAAATTTTAATCTTTTCTTTTTCCTCCTATATAAAACCAATCTTCTCAACTGGTTCAACAGTGTGCAAGAAATACACACCTTAACAATGCCATCATAGTCAGTAGATGCCAGATAGTTCCTGATATAACTATTCCAACAAACGCAGCTCAACTTTGATTTGTTTGACATTTCAACTGCAGGATAATGAATGTCAACAGAGTCATCAAAAAGTGACTGGAATTCATATATCTTTATTTTCTTTGATACACCAGCAGCTGCTAAGTAATCTTCATCCCGGTCAAAACTCAAAGAGCATATGACGTTGGCCGAATTAGTTAAATCTCCATTTCTCAGTATCCCTTGAACTTTGAACCTACTATAACGGGCATACTTGCATAAGTCATTATAGAATCCACCAAGACTATCACTGCTTTTACACTTCCCTTTCTCCTTCTTCGGGAGCCGGTTTTCTAGAGTTCTTAGCAATTCTTGATCACTACGAGTTGAGGTATGGTTCTCTGGAAACTGGATATTGGATCTCATACTGAAGTAGACACTTTCTAGTTGCCTCATATTCCTCGTCAATTTTTCATCACAAACAAGCGGCAATTTAGTATTGACATCTAGACCCTTGTTCCCATTGTGAAAAAACCTGTTTCCTTTAGCACCAATGGATTCCTGAGAAAATGAAGGAACTGGTAATATTTTGATCTGCCTTCTCTCTATCTCTTTGATATCTGTTTCTATGCACCTAATTTCTTCCGCTATTTTGGATGCACCTTTTTGCTTTTGATCTTTGAGTGACAAGAGAAAATACGATAGTAACTCAGATTCGACATCCTCTTCATTAATATGTGACAATGAAGCATCTGAAATCAGTCCGGGCACATTACTTATAACTTCGGATTGCAGAATTTCCCTGTCAACCAGCAGCATTTATAGATTAAGAAAATAATGTGTGCTACATAAAACCTTTGAAGATAAACAATCTAAAATCATAAAAAGAAGAAACTAGAAATAAGTCATTGCTCTATGGAATTGGAAAAAGAACAAGCTTGAACTAAAGACTCAGATTTGGTTCAAGTTGGGTAGTTAACAATACGAGTAAAGGTAGGAAAAGGAGAAAAGGCAATACAAACATGCAAAAAACCAAATAGTACCTAGCTGTAGGGCGTGATGATGGTTCCGGATGAAGTAGCCAAAGGCAAAACCCGGCTTCCTTGGGATTCTCTGACAGGAAATCTGGAGGCAGAATCCGATGACGAAGATCCAACATAGCTGCCTCACGAGATCGTCTTGACCCAAAAGAGCCAAGTAACTATAAGAAATAATCCAGATTAGAATTTTAAGAAACTCCCACAAAAATTCTTTTACACCTACTTTGATAGTTCTTTTACACCTCAAAACTCCCAAAAAAATTCAAATTAATGTAGCTCCCACAATCCACATAAAATATATCTTTGTTAAATAAAATCATGAGGAGCCATTTTCATCATTAAAATTACATCTTAATAATTTATCCTATTGGCTAGCATGTAAGGCCCATTCAAGATTACATAAAAACTCAACCTGAAACTAGTGATCTTTATACAAATAATCAGACCCGTTTTCATCCTCATAAATGAGGTCAATTGATCACTTTGAAAGCTTTTTACTATACAGCTAACTTCAAACCATAAGTAGACAGTCTAAACTTGAACTCCCAGCATGCCAAATTTACCATCATAACATAACATTGTAGATTATCATCACATTGGACACTGGAAAGCAGGGTAATTCCTGTTATATACGCTAGAGCATCAAGTTCAAATTTCTTCAACGTATCTCGAACAATGAAGTCATATTAGTCATTAATTGAAGAAAAAGATTTTAGTATCCCAAAAAGAGAAAAACTACTGAAATTTTTTCACAATTGACTTGTTAACTCAAAGAAGGCAGGGAAAGTCATTCTCTTACCTCAAACAAAAGAACTCCCAATGAGTAGATATTTGATGAAAAAGTTGAGCACCTATCACCCACCAGCTCAGGACTTGTATACCATCTTACTTCTAATGTACATCCAAGAGGAGGCGACAGTTGTGGTGACACATTGGATGCATGCGGCAGGATTGATCTGCTCGGCAACTTAAACTCTATTTCCTGATCACGTTTCCTGCTGGACTCACTTCTAGAATCAGTTCCAATCCCACCATCTGCTTTGTTGACATTATAATATGAAGGTTTAAAGCCATAATTGGATGAAAATTGAGGGCACCTTCTATAATTGGTCATACTTTCACCGAGCTTTTGTTTCTTTGTAAAATGATTTACTGGGGGAAGTAGGCCATTTTCAAATGTCTTTTTCTCATTTTTATCATGCATTGATTGGGGAACATCTTGATCGACAACATTGTCTGGGAGACTGGTAGTAACAGATGAACCCACGTACACTACTTTATTTGATTGCAACAACCTGAAGTAGGATGGCTGTAAGTCTTTCAAAGCAATTCCTTGAGTGTGAGAAAAATCTACAAGTTCCACAATCTGCCTAAATATATACAAACTCTCAGCTTTATTTAGCTTATTTTTCCCATCTTCGAGCCAGTCTCTTAAAATGACTCCATCAAAGCAAGAATTGTTTGGAATGCTGGGGCCTGTTTCAGTAATACCAGGAGGCTTGACAATATCTACTGCTGAATTCAATGGTGCATCAGAAGCAACCAGGCCATTTTTGTCAGATTTTGGATGAGTCTGATCTCCAGATGCCTCACCAGATCCTCTGTGCACTGGACCTCTGTATAATATTCCCTTGCCTTTCAATGTATTCTTTATAAAATACTCTGAAAAGCCAGATTTTGACCACATCTTTGTCCGGGTAATTCCAGCAGAGGAAATATTATTCAAAACACCTTTGCCATCATTATACCCCAAATTGTCCGTGACTTCATTACAATTTTCACTAGAGGTCTTCCGGTTCTTATCCATACTACCTGAAAAGAATAAATGTCCAACATCGTCCCAAACACTTGCCGTCTCCTTATTCTTGTCTCTGTTTAAAACTTCTCCATGCAGGTTTGCACTTCCTGATCCAGTGGCTATTTGATACAAATTCTGCCACTGGTTATGCCTACCCTGGATTTTATCTCTATTGTTTGAAGCCCCCACAACAGCCAGATTTTCACCATTATAATTTCTCAAAGTCAATTCTTCAACCATAACCCCTGCATTATCCAAGCAACGAGGACTTACACTTGCATGTTCTGATGAACCAATTCTGTCTAGATTCTTTCCATCCAAAATATCTGTAAACAAATGGCTTGAACTATTATTGCGATCACCTTCATAAGGTATAACCATTTCATGTGATTCTATGTGACTAGAGCTACCAGGCTTCAGTAGGAATTCACGTTCTTTACTTGGAATGTGTGCGCTGCCAGGTGCATCCATTACCTCATCTCCCACTGTTTCATCCATACTGTCTAAAATGCTGTTATTCAGTCATACAATACCTGCATTGGATTAGGATACAAAACTTGTTATGTGAAAACATTCATGGTTACATAAGATTCACTCTTGTTGACAAAACTATACTCCCTCTAGAGTGAATCTTCACATTTGACTTGGCACAAAAATTTAAATGTGTTGGCTATGACCATTTTACTACCTCACTCTTGATTAATAATCTATAAAGAATAACAGCCTAAAATCATTCTTCCTCTCTTTACCAGGGGTTAGTGTTGAATCCTAACATAGAAAAATAAGGAGAAAAGGAAATTCCTTCTTGAATAACACACCTCCACATTTGAGGACATACAAATTTTCATAACAAGACTCAACACGTTAACAATAATCAACAAATGGATGTAAAAACAAGAGTCGCATTCAATACTTTTAGAGAAGACAGCAGTTTAACATTGGACAAGCCAAAAAGTGCACATGGACATTCAATTTGAGATGGAAAGAGCATATACTAAGATACCACTAGAGTGTATTTGTATGACTGCGTACACAAATCAGCTATTTAAGTGTGACTGAAAGTTAACATCCAGAATTCATTTATATGAAAGATATTTCTGGTAATTGACAGCTCAAAGAAAGGTTTTTTCCCCTCATTCCATGAGGTTCTTAGCCCACACTTTCAGCTAGAACTAAACCATATATGACATATTTCTGAGAAAAAATAAGACCACCACATACCTCCCAAAAGATGAGTGTTACTGCACCCAAAACCATGAGGAAGAATTTTATATTTTCCTTCTCTAGAATAGAAAAGAAGAGGTACCTTATGATTTTCCAAAGCAACCACATATTTCCATCCATCTGAAAGAAAAATATCTTTTGTTTGAAAAGAAGAAAAAAACAAAAGAATTCAGGAAAATGAACCCATCCGGAAAGCTCTAGAACTCTACTTAGCTGCTAACTTTGTATAACATCATAATTTGGGGAAAAAACTCACTCTGTCCAATAATTACAACAAATTAAATCTATCCACCAGGAAGCACAAAAAGGAACTTCTGATCACACGGAACCATAAATTTACCACAGTACCCGCCTAATCAATCTACAAAGAAAACCCAAAAGCGAGAACAGAACAAGTTGCAACTTTCTTATCATTTCAATCAACTGAGGAGTTCCAAATTCCAATGTTGAATGGCCAATTTTTTCAAAGTTTAAATTTTTATTGTTCATTTATGGTGGTCATTTCTTCTTAAACCCAGTGAAAAAATAGATGGTAAATGAAGAGAGTATTTACCTAGTTGAAACCTTGAAGGACGACATCTGCAGCAGCAGCAGAAAACTCAGCGTGACAGCCAGCAAAGAGTTGAGGAAAGAATCGACTTGAACCATGGAAACAAACTGAGCTACAATTTCAAAAGCCCTAAACTTGAGTGGAGTTTAGAAATCCTTGTTTGTGTGAAAGAGAAGGGTTGAGGAGGAAAATTATCATGGGACTTACCTGATATGGCAAGAAATATCTCCAGTCTATCTCTATTGGTCATTTTCCAATAATTTATATTCAACTTACAAGAAGAACCACAGATTAAATATTTACTAAAACTTTTTTATGGGATTTCAAATTTATACCGTACAAAGTAGAATTTTTTATGCAACTGTTTTCATCTGGCCAAAATCAAGATTAGAACTGAAAAGTCACCGTTTTACTATTGTTTACTTTTGGGTAGTTTATATATATATATATATATCGCATTAATTATTGATTCCTGCTACTGTTTTGAAATACAATTTGTGATCCATCAAAGAAGAGAATAAAAAACAAGAAAATATATATATATTATTTTGCAATTTGAGAATTGTGAACCACAAGGTTAACTTTAGAATCATGGCCCATGGCAGAACCCGGTGTGGTTGGATTCCATTGAAGTTTCCCACTTCCCAAGCTTGACAGTACATGGCAGTACTGGCTTTTCTTTAACATCCGTTAGTTATTGTAGACTCTTCAGAGAATATTTTATTTTCTCTAAAGTACTCTCTCGCCACAAAAGTCACCTCAAGCTCCACCTCCGGTAATTTTCGTCTAATCCAATCAAATTTGGGATCGGATTTTTTTTTCACGAAATTATTGTTTCTATTAATCTAAATTATATTTATATTTAGAGAGATTAAGTTTTATTTGTAAAAACACTTTACTTCTGCTCTCATGTAACCCTAATAATAATGAAGTTCTCGTTTAGTTCTTACACAACACTTTTGAGTGTCTATTTTATTTTGACTCTTATATGCCGATTAGGCTTCAATCTTGCTCTCACATAAATGTCAACGTTCACAATAAATGTCAACCTCATTTTGACTCTTATATGTAAAAATCAGACTTTATCCTCGCTCTCACATAACCTTAACAACTATAAAGTTCTCACATTAACTCTTAATTGACGTGCACGATAAATGTCCACCTCATTTTGGTTCTTAACTTGCTGTGAGCCTCATTTCGACTCTGAATGACTCTTACATAGTTGTTAAAATTGTAAACTCGTACATTTTTATATTGTGTTAAACACATAATTTACCATCAACTTATTACATCACCCTAAAAGAAAAATACCATTTCTTTTTTATATGAATTAGAGTCATAATGGACGGTTTAGAACATGCATTCCGTTGGCAAATATCAATAAAAATATTGCAATATTCAATTTGCACATGAAGTGGCAACTAAAGTTCCACGTCTTCTAACAAATCCAACGCATGGCGGCCTAACATTGTGGCCTCACGTGGACTTTCATGGCACCAGACCATCTTGTTGCTCCCATTGGTGCTTCCACTGCCACGTCATTGACTTCAAGTACACGCTGGTTAATTTTCCCTTTTCCCAATGCCTCTCTCTAAAATTTATCATATTTTTACTGATAAATTAAAACAGATGTCTTTTTTTTTCTGTTCTTTTCAAATAAAAACATCCGACCTCAGATAACAACAGCCTCACATAAACTGCGCAGAAAAGTTAAAAATTAAATTTGAAATTTTCATAAACATCAAAATACTAGATGTGTGTGCAAAGGATTTTAGTCATCAACCACACCAGATACCACACTACCTTCAAGAATGGCGTCAATGGTGAGGCAAAAATATGTCTTTATGTTAAAAGCTGTACAAAACAACAGAGATCTGAGTAGCTTTTAAGAGCTTGGGGTAAAGAAGGGATCTTCATTTTTGCTATATATCTCAAAAAGGGTCTTATAGTATCTAATGGCAAGGACTTTACATCGGCCTAGGAGTGTTGAATCCTTTTCTTGAACTTCAGAGACTGTTCTTTTCAACTTATATTGTGGATCTCCATCAATCAAATATTCTGCTATATCCTTGCCCCTGACAAGAGAAAAGACAAACATTTCTCAGTCCAGATTATTGCTCAAGAAATCCAAAACTGCAAAAGCTAAAGTGCAAAGTTTACATTTTTGTTGTTACTCTTAGTCCATTTCCAATCACTCTACTCTAGGAAATGCAGGGTATATATATGCTACTAACTTAAATCTTACATGCTAATCAGAGAATCAAAGGAAATGCAGGGTAAATCACTCACACCACCCCAGACATTTTATCTTCTGATAAATACATAAGAAATTCTAGAAAGAAATTGCTTAAAGAAAATCACTGCCCCATTAAAGGAAAAGAAACAGACATTTTAGGAAGTACCAAAGCATCTCAATACATACCTCATTTCATTGAACATGTCCAGATCTATTGGACTTGATGTAGAATTAATCAACTTCTCTTTACGAATTAGCTTTCGGTAGAGTGCACAAACAGCATTCATGCAGAGTTCGTCGTTGCTCAGAAATTCTTGTTGCATGTCAGTTTCAGCATTCCATGTCTTTTGACTCTTTTTGCATTCCTCCCGGAGGCTCTGAATCATCTTTTTTATCGAAGATTCATTGCAGTCATCATCTGAATCACTAGAACTGTAATCACTAGAATCATCAGAAGAATGAAAGTCAAGTTTTCTTTGAAGTCCTTGACATTGTTCGTTCACCATTTGGCTTTGTGGGAAAGGTATGCTAGACTGTGAACCACTGTGAATTGACTCAAGCTTTACTGAGAAGTTATTGATAGTGGAACCCTTTCCATCAAGAAGTAGTTCCCTTTCAGCTTCTATCCTCTGCTTACGAAGTGGAGAAATACCACTATCATCAGTTTCAGTCAGGTCTCTCTTTCTTTTAAGCAGAAAGCTTTCAGGAGGGCCTTTCCTAACATTTCTCTCATTTTCATCGTCAGTAGGACAAGCATTTATTCCTGATTCCATGAAAATTACACTCTTCTTGCTACAGTGTAATACTGAAGGGCAAGTATGAGCTTCATCATCACTTTCAAGGATCTCTATGACAATTGGAGAACTTGTTCTGATAGATTTCAGGGCTGCTGCATAAGGCCCAATTAACAAAATCCATAAGTGAGACGACAAATTCAGAAAGGCCAAATTCTAGAACAAGAGCTTTCATAAAAGAAACACATCATTCTTCTGCTCACTGTTATTCGTGACCCTTGCAGATATTGCCGATAAAAGTAATCAGATGCATAACAGGCAGTAAGAAGATTTTCATTTTATGGTTATATAAACTCTGCCTTGAAAAAAGTAATCTATGACAGTAACAATTTTCTAGCACAGGTCTTTCTGGTAGTGATAAGAACTTCTTCTACCTCTCCGCCCCACCCCCCCGCCCCTCCCACCCACACCAACCAAGTAAAAAAAACTAAAGATAGAGAATATTGAATTTGCCTCATTCATCCTCCAAGCTTGACATTCAGATTATGTATATTAGGGTCTCACTTTGCAATTCACCAACACTCCACCCCCCAGTGAAAAAGAAAATGATATATAACATTGTTTTAAGACACAAAGATACAACTATGACATGAAGAAGGGTCCAAGGGCTGTACAAAAATATGCCACTCAACAAGTTATCTCAAGCAACTAGCAAAATATTTTTCCGAGAACAATATTTAATGGGGAAGGTACCTGCGGCATACAAACTATCATCTTCTTTCTCTTGCTTCACACTATCTATGTGAACTCTAGGAGCATCTTGTGAACCTTCTAAACCAATCTGAGCATTGCTATGGCCATCCAGTAAATCTTTCCTCATCTTTAATGTTCCGTCATCACAGCCTGTGCCAACACAGCCATATCAAATCCTAAAGCATGTATTGCCAAGAGAATATAAAAGTACCAAAGACTATCATAAATTTTTCCTAGGATGAAGTGACATTTTGAAAATTTCTGGATAGCAACATAGGGAATTCTTCAAAAAAAAAAACACCCTTTAGGACCCCTATGCCAGATTATTAGTCCCATATAAATGAATGGAGTTTGCCAGACAGGGCAGGGAATCTGGCACCCTGTAGTCTTGTGAATTTACAAATGATAAACAACTTGAACATTCAGGGAAAGCAAGAATGAAACTCCAGTTACAGTTTGTCTCAAGAGAAACGTACAATTCAATGCTTAGAAGTTAAACTTTGTTTTGATTGTTTCAGTTAAACTAATGAGGACGACATTATCATACTTTACAGATTGTGAACCAAGATGGATTATATCAAACAACCATGTAAAATGTACAAAATAAATTTGTGTTACATTAAGAATGAACCCACTTGAGGAAGCAGGAAAGTTCAGAGCTTTAGTGTCACTACTAAATAATTTTCCTCATATCCATCATGTAAACTCATGGTTTCATGAATATAATCTCATATATGTGACTGAATTTTAACATCCACTAAATAATAAAATAACAGAAACTGAAAGTCAACCAAGACATAATTACTTTTTTTCTCTTGATGAGAAGAAGTGGTTTCACAGCAAGGACCATTGGAAGGTGATGGTGCACCGGAAGATGCCTGAGCATTATTGTGGCGATTTGATGTATTCTCCAGAGTCTGTTCACAATCCAAGTTACTATTACCTGCAACAAACAACAAATGTTATATATGTAGTACACAGGTGAATTATGATGTCAACACAGTAATTATGCCTAAAATGTAATGTGTTCTGTTATCTTATACCTAGACCTCAAATTGTCTATAGATGTAAGTTAGGAAGCAACAAAGATCATGAAAATGGACATGCTTGGGGCACAACAAGTCCATGCTAGCACTAAGTTTTAAGAAAGTA
Organism: Cynanchum wilfordii; assembly: GCA_025388415.1. Classification (NCBI taxonomy): domain Eukaryota; kingdom Viridiplantae; phylum Streptophyta; class Magnoliopsida; order Gentianales; family Apocynaceae; genus Cynanchum; species Cynanchum wilfordii. The sequence continues at coordinate 4,151,841 of JAHSUH010001581.1, forward strand.
CAAATAAGATAATGTAAGTATAGATTCCAAGAAACATACATTATACTCAATGAACACAAGATAGGCAAAAACAGTAGAAGAAAAGTAGTAACTTCAAAGAAAATGTTATTTCTCATAGGAAAGTCACAAAACCAAAAAGAAGCCTCCAGGATAAAGACAATATCATGTAAACAAGAAAAATTTTACGAAAAGAAGATCACAAAATCGATAGAATAATATCTCACCTCCCTTTCGAAGAACATTTTCCAATGAATGGCAAGCAAGTTTCTGAATCTCTGAAACATCGGCAGGGAATTTATTAGCCACAGCCTTCTCTAAGTTCGCCATTCTCTCTTCATACTCGAGGAACTTGTGAACAGCCTCCAGCTTTTCCATCCTTAGCATCTTCAATTCCTCTTTTAATTCCAAATTTTCATTCTTCAATTTTATGAAATCATCTTGAATTTCAAACAATTCACGCACTACATCGCCATGCTTCCTCTCAAACAAGCAACGATCTTGCTGCTCTTTTTTCAATTGCTCCCTTAAGTCATCTTCCCGCTTCATCAATATCACTTCAACTAATTCAAATTCCTTCCTTTGAAAAGATGAAATTAGTAATCCTATAAGCTCCGAAATTGTTGATTTTCCGTTGATTTCCATCAGCTCCCGCCCAAACTCAAAAGAAGTCAATTCTTTATCATAAAAAACTTCTCAATCCAAAAAATTTTACAGTTTTACCTAACAACAATGGTAAAAATTAATAGATTTCTTACGTCTTCCTCCTCATCATGCTAGAATATTAATTATGTAAAAAAGGAAATACTACATACCTCAAAGCAGAAACCCAAAAGAGATTGAGCAGCAGTCGCGAGAGAAGAGGAATCGAAGCATTTATCCGGTAAACTGCTCGTAGCTCAGGTAGCCCATGCTGGATTAATCGATGGCCGGAGAAATTAACCTCTTTGAAACTTTACCTTTTTTTTGTATGGAGAAGTGAGAACGGTAAAAAGTCCTCACACGGTTTAAGGTGTCGATAAAAATTGTGTTTTTAACGGTTGATATTCCTTTTTTTCTAATTTATATATATTTTATTATTATTATTAAACTTTGTTAGCTGTTACTATTAATTTTTTTTTAACTAAAAAAATAAAATCTTTAGTTAAATTTACCAAAAAAAATTAATTTCACTATATTCAATAAAAAAAATATCGAATAAATTTAAGTAATAGCTGAAAACAAGAATTGGGGAAAAAGAAAAAAATAGAACACACAACAAAAGCTTGTTTTTTTTTGCCTGCAACGATATCACTACAGGAAGCCAAATGGTTGCTACTATTCGTTCTTTGAATTAATTTTCATAACCATCTTTCTCTCTCTATCTCCTACACCATCTTTTATTAGCTCCGTCTGCTCCGTCTTCTCCATCTTTACCACGTTTACCACGTTTACCGTCTTTGTCACCTTTGCCACCTTTGCCACCTTTGCCACCTTTGCCACCTTTGCCACCTTTACCACCTCTACCACCTTTACCACCTTTACCACCTTTACCACCTTTACCGCCACCACCAGCACCACCAGCACCACCAGCACCACCAGCACCACCAGCACCTCCAGCACCTCCAGCACCTCCAGTACCTCCAGCACCTCCAGCACCTCCAGCACCACCAGCACCACCAGCACCTCCAGCACCTCCAGCACCACCAGCACCTCCAGCACCTCCAGCACCTCCAGCACCTCCAGCACCACCAGCACCACCAGCACCGCACATGTTAGTAAGTTTAACTCCCAAATCAGTAAATAAGTGGGTTTTTATTCTGAGATAGATCGGCCAAGTTTTTTTTTTTTATTTATTTTTTGTGAAAGGAGAAGAGAAATAGAATGCTAATTTATAACATAGTTAGAGATTTAGTAGAATACTAATTAATAAAATTTATATTTAATTAGAATTAGAAACCTTATTTGATTAGAATTAGGAGTAATTAAGAGTCTTTATCATGTATTATATCTTTTGTCTATAAATATTAGCATATTGTAAATCAATAGGTAAATTGGCATAAATAGTCTTCAAACTATAGGTGTTTAGTGATATTGGTCCCCAAATTATTTTTTTGTGGAATTGATCCTCTAACTATAAAAAAAATTGTGACATTGGTCTTTCCGTTAAAATTTCTGTTAAATCATTAGTTAAGTTTTTTTTTAAAAAAAAAAAAAAAACATGTATTTAGGTCATTATACTATTTAAATATATATTTTCTCCTCCCCTACCGTACCCAACAACTCCCCGTCGTGCTGCTCCTCATTCACAAAGCCCCGATAAACTCTGTTTACCCGTCATAGTCATCTTTCTCTTTTGTTAAGCAAGTAGACAGAACATAAGTTGTAAATTGGAGTTTTGGGGAAAAGAAAGGAAGGAATGCTGTAGAAATAGTGGGCTAAAAAATTGGGACAGATCAAGGAAACCTTTTTTTTTTTTTTTGTTGGTGAATATTTTTGGCTTTTGATCTTTGCTCTTTCAATTACAGGATAAAGTTTTCCTTCTGCGCATGCTATTGAGTTTTCTTTCTTTTTTGAACAAAATGTTTTTAATTAAAACTTGAGAATTTTGACTCTCTATATATGTATATTCAAGAAGAAGAATACACTGTGTTCCCATTTCTTTTTTTGGTGCATCAGAATTGCGCTTGTCGTTTCAAATATGAAATTTTTCTGCAGTTTACTTATGTAAGTAATTTCGTTCTTCTTTTATATATAATTATATATATATATATATATAATTAGTCGTGTTTCTTGTTAATATTTATGGAGAATCTTGGGAATAAAAACCTACATGTATATAAATTAATCTATGGGCGTGTGTTATATATATATATATATATATATATATATTGATATATGTATATTTTTACATAGGTATATAAATTTTGGATGCATTTGCTTAGATATATAAGGAATTGTGGTGGTGAGGATTTATTTTATTATGGGTAGAAAGATGACTATGGTGGGTGGACAGAGTTTATCTCTAGCTTTGGTTTTGAGAGTGAAGGCCTAGCTGGGAAATGCTGTGGAGGAGGAGGAAGAGGAGGAGGAGAAGGCCTAGAGTTGTTGGTTATGGCTGAGAAGGAGCAAATATATATTATTAAAAAAAAAGTATATTTAAATAATATATAATGTTCTTTGATTTTTTTTAAAAAAAAAAATTTAACTCATGATTTAACAAAAATTTTAATGGAATGATTAATGTCACAATTTTTTTATAATTCGGGATTAATTCCAACAAAAAAATAATTTGGGAACCAATGTCACCAAACAACTATAGTTTGGAGACTATTGATAAATAAATATATTTTTATCAATTTTCTTAAATTTTTGAAGGTAAGTTTGGCCTAATTAACAAATTCCATCCTTTTTTTTAAAAAAAAAAAAAACTAATTACTTCAATTTCAATTAAAATAAAGAATCAAGGAGCATATGGTCCTTAATGAAATAGATGGAATGGATGGATGTGAGTAATGATTATGGTTGTTTTTTTCACACATGTTTGGGAGATTTAAATAATTATTATTTATATATGATAATATATATTTTATGAGTTTAAAATACACTATTAAATAAAAATTAATATTAAAATATTTATAAAAAAAAAATAATAATAATAATAATTAAAAGACACCAAATTTTATTAAATATAAAAATATACAAAACAGTAGGAAAGAGTGGACAAGTTATTGTTTTCATTTTCATCATCATCAGTTCTGTGCGTATTCCCCTATTCTCGACGCCCGCACCGGCATCGACCTCAGCAGCAGCTTCCTGATCACTATTTCCTTCTTCTTCATCATCAGTTCTGTGCCCATTCACGACAACGGCGCCGGCAACTTCCCCTGCTGCTAGTTGATTCAGAATTTCATCACGACGTTTATTTATTATCTCAATTTGAGCTTCCAAAGTAGCAATTCGACGTTCAAGTGCGCGTATATAACAACTTTCATCTGGATCGGACATTGGTGAAAGGTGAGAAACAGAATTGAAGTGCTAATTTGCAATTTATATATAAAGAGATGGTTTTCCATTTTCCATCCACTCAGTTTAATCATTTCCTTTTCATCGTCATGTCATTCTAATTACATGGAAATTCATAGATGTTTCAGGTCATCCCATCCTCACAATGTTCATTAACATAAGCAGCTCACTTCCCCGCCAAAGTCAAAGTGGTTAGTCCATGAGAAAATCTCTGATTCACTTTTCAACTTCTATTTCAGTTTTGCACTGTAGAGAAAGAAGTTTGTATCTATTAGTTGCAATGGAATTGTGTAGTAATCTGTTAAGGATACATATTAGGCACTTCTAAACAAGATTCTTGAAGCTTTATGCCCTTTGAATATTATATTTCCATTTTAGTTATACCTAAGTATATTTAATATATGTATGTATATATATATATAAAAAGAAGAGAAGGATAAATATATATGAAATTTTTTAATATACGATAAAAAATTTTAAATTTTTGATGTATGGATTAGTATAAATAAATTAATTTAGATTTTAGTATTTAATTTATTGATGTTTGAATTGAATATTATTATACAATTTTTTACTTTTTAAGAAGAAGAAAAAACTAAAAAAACTAGGGAGTATATCTTCTGAGAAAAAATACTAGTAATCATTCATCGGTACAACAATAATCTATGACTAAACCAATACAGGCTACAGGGCTAAATTCTCTAATGATCATCGTCAAAATATCTACACTTTGATCAAAATTTTAAAACAGTAAAGAAGAACAAGAAACCATGTTAATCATCATCATCATTAGAAACCTTCTGTTTTTTCCATTTGTATGCTGCTTCCAAGATCTTTGAGATTTGTGGTCTGAGATTCTTCTGGGAATAGATAGTCAATGAACTCCTCGTACCTGTGGACAGTTTTAAACTGTTAGCACCATAAAAAAATTCAAAATTAGAGGGTTAGGTATGACTTTCTCAGGTGAAAAATAAGATCTTGGATTTTGAAAACCCATGCATGGATTTTAGCTTTAGACTATATGCAATCTGGGATTTGAAAAAGAATCAGCAGAATTCATAAGGAACCTAGATTTCCCTATTGGTATTAACCAGAGCTTAGACCAACTGGCATGCATTATTTGTATAAGAACTACTAAAACCTTGAGAGGATGTAATAAATTTGTGTTACATTTAAGAATGAACCCACTTGAGGAAGCAGGAAAGTTCAGAGCTTTAGTGTCACAACTAAATAATTTTCCTCATATTCATCATGTAAACTCATGGTTTCATGAACATAATCTCATATATGTGACTGAATTTTAACTTCCACTAATAATAAAATAACACAAACTGAAAGTCAACCAAGACATAATTACTTTTTTTCTCTTGATGAGAAGAAGTGGTATCACAGCAAGGACTATTGGAAGGTGATGGTGCACCGGAAGATGCCTGAGCATTATTGTGGCAATTTGATGTATTCTCCAGAGTCTGTTCACAATCCAAGTTACTATTACCTGCAACAAACAACACATGTTATATATGTAGTACACAGGTGAATTATGCCTAAAATGTAATGTGTTCTGTTATCTTATACCTAGACTTCAAATTGTCTATAGATTTAAGTTAGGAAGCAACAAAGATCATGAAAATGGACATGCTTGGGGCACAACAAGTCCATGCTAGCACTAAGTTTTAAGAAACTACAAATAAGATAATGTAAGTATGGATTCCAAGAAACATACATTATACTCAATGAACACAAGATAGGCAATGTATCAAGTAAAAACAGCAGAAGAATAGTAGTAACTTCAAAGAAAATGTTATTTCTCATAGGAAAGTCACAAAACCAAAAAGAAGCCTCCAGGCTAATGACAATATCTCACTTCCCTTTCGAAGAACATTTTCCAATGAATCGCAAGCAAATTTCTGAACCTCTGAAACATCGGCAGGGAATGCATTAGCCACAGCAGAAACCCAAAGCAGAAAGGAAATACTACATACCTCAAAGCAGAAATCCAAAGGAGATTGAGCAGCAGTCGCGAGAGAAGAGGAATCGAAGCATTTATCCGGTAAACTGCTCGGAGCTCTGGTAGCCCACGCGAGATTAATCGATGGCCGGAGAAATTAACCTATTTGAAACTTTACCTTTTTTTGCATGGGGAAGTGTGAACAGTAAAAAGTCCTCACACGGTTTAAGGTGTCAATAAAAATTGTGTTTTTAACGGTTGATATTCCATTGGTTTTTTTTTTATATGTTTCCGATAACACTTTGTATGAGATCATAAAATTGTAATAGCTGAAGACAAAAGAGAGAAATGGAGAAAAAGACAAATAGAAAACAAAACAATTTTTTATTTTTTTCAGCAACGATATCATCACAGGATGCCAAATGGTCGCCACTACGTTCTTTGAATTAATTTTCTAACACAATCGTTCTTTCTATCTCAAACACAATCTTTTATTAGTAGCCGTCACCATCGCCCGGTCTGCAGGCACCATCGCCCGGTCTGCAGGCACCAACGCCCGGTCTGCCGGCACCAACGCCCGGTCTGCCGGCACCAACGCCCGGTCTGCCGGCACCAACACCCGGTCTGCCGGCACCAACACCCGGTCTGCCGGCACCACCGTCCCGTTTACCGTCACCACCATCCCGTTTGCCGTCACCACCACCTCGTTTGCCGCCGCTGCCGCTGCCACGGCCGCGTTTGCAGCAGCCACTGCCGCCCGGGTTGCCGCCGCCTCCCGAGTTGCCGGTACAACTGCCTTGGTTGCCGGTACTGCCGCCCGGGTTGCCGGTACTGCCGGTACTGCCGCCCGGGTTGCCGGTACTGCCGGTACTGCCGCCCGGGTTGCCGGTACTGCCGGTGCTGCCTGTACTGCCGGTACTGCCGGTGCTGCCGGTACTGCCGGTGCTGCCGGTACTGCCGGTACTGCCGGTGCTGCCGGTACTGCCGGTACTGCCGGTGCTGCCTTCCGGGTTGCCGGTGCTGCCTTCCGGGTTGCCGGTACCACCGCCTTGGTTGCCGGTACCACAGCCCGGCTTGCCGGTACCACCTCCCGGCTAACCGGTACCACCTCCCGGCCTACCGGTACCACATCCCGGCCTACCGGTACCACCTCCCGGCCTACCGGTACAACCGCCCGGCTTACCGGTACAACCGCCCGGCTTACCGGTACAACCTCCCGGCTTACCGGTACAACCTCCCGGCTTGCCGGTACAACCGGCCAGTTTGCCGTCTTCACCGCCGGGTTTACCGTCTTACCGGGTTTGCCTCCCGAACCCCAAGGACCACCCGGACCGCCTGGACCACCAGCACCTGCATCCCCTGCAAGTTGATCCCATTCTTCATCTCCCAAAACAAAAAGTGGATTGGCCATGGTTTTTTTTTTTTTTTTTTTTTTTGGTGAAAGGAGAAGAGAAACAGAATGCTAATTTATAAAGATAGAGCTTAGAGATTCAGTAAAATATTAATTAGTGAATTTATATTTGATTAAAATTAGAAGTTTTATTTAATTAGAATTTGGAGTAATTAGAAGTTAAGAGTTTTTTTTATAATTTTTATACTCATAAATAAGATAAATAAATAAATATATATATATATTTTATTATTTATTTTGGGAAAGCAATTGTGTTAACATAATTTATGCTTAAATTAGGGGATTTAATTTGCTAGGAAAATTCTAACGGGAATATTTCTTGTATATTAATAACCCCAAAAAATTCCTCATTGAAAACGGCAACTGCCTCCTCTTCATTGTGTCCTCGACAACCTGTGGATTTTCCATGATTATGAAGCATGAGAGGAAGAAAGTTGCATTGTTCAAACATGGCTTCTGAATTCAATGGACAAACATTTATAAGTGTTATTTGATCGTCTGGCTACTGTGACTGCCATCGGTGTGCTGTAGAGAAAACATACACTATTAGTAAATAATTCCTATAGAGTGTATGCATAAATATATCTTCAACTAATTCAAATTACTTTATTTGAAAAGATTTCCATCATCTCCCCCGCCTAAACTCAAAAAAGAAGTCAATTCTTTATCATAAAAAACTTCTCAATCCTAAAAAATTTACAGTTTTACCTAACAACAATGGTAAAAATTAATAGCTTTCTTACGTCTTCCTCTTCATCATGCTAGAATATTAATTAACCTATTTGAAACTTTACCTTTTTTTTCATGGGAAGGGGAACGGTAAAAAGTCCTCACACGGTTGATATTCCATTATTTTTTTCTAATTTATATGTGTTTTTTTTATTATTATTAAACTTTGTTAGTTGCTACTATTAATATTTTTTTAATTAAAAAAATAAAGTCTTTAATTAATAAAAAATTAATTTCAGTAAATCAGTAAGTGGGTTTTTTATTTTGAGATAGATCGGCCAAGGTTTTTGTTATTATTTTTTTGTGAAAGGAGAAGAGAAATAGAATGCTAATTTATAACATAGTGTTAGAGATTTAGTAGAATACTAATTAATAAAATTTATATTTAATTAGAATTAGAAATTTTATTTGATTAGAATTAGGAGTAATTAAGAGTCTTCATTATCATGTATTATATCTTTTGCTTATAAATATTAGCATATTATAAATCATTAATAATATAAATAAATATATTTCTATCTATTCTCTTTTCTTAACCTCCGCTAACTTTTTTTTTTTTTTTTTTGGGAAAATAATTGTGTTAGCATAATTTATGCCTAAATTAAGGGGATTTAATTTGCTAGGAAGATTCTGACCATAAAATTTATTGTATATTTAGGTGATTTTCTTTCCTTATTAGCAGTCTAGCTTCAATATATATCATTCTTTTGCATAGAAAAGATACACAAAATATTATTCTAATTATATCCTACTTTGTCATGGTATCAGGAATAATTAATATAATTGATATACCTATTTATGAGACTTATAGACTGCAAAGTATGTTCCATAACTATTCTTTCTGTTAGGAATATACATATCTTGTTAATATATTGTGTATCTTTTTAAGTATATTTTGTATCTTAAGAATATATCTTATTAGGAATATATATCTTATAGAATTCTGTTATTTTCAAACAAGAGAGATATAAGATTATTATTAAAATTATCAAATTATCAAATAATATCTTAAGTGAATAGGAAAATGAGATTTTCTAAATATACTTTAAATAATTTCTTAAATTTTTAAGGTAAGTTTGGCCTAATTAACAAATTCCATCCTAAAACAAAAAAAAAAAAAAAAAAAAAAAATAAAAAAAACTAATGACTTCAATTTCAATTAAAATAAAGATTCAAGGAGCATATGATCCTCAAGTGAAATACATGGAATGGATGTGAGTAATGATTAGGGTTGTTTTTTTCACACATGACAATACATATAAATTTTATATATATTTTAAGAGTTTAAAATACACTATTAATTAAAAAATTAATATTATAATATTCATGATTATAAGGAATAATAATAATAATTGAACGACACCAAATTTTATTAAATATAAAAACAGACAAAACAAAGCAAACCCAAAACAGTAGGAAAAAGTGGTCAAAGACGCACATCACTGTTTTCATTTTCATCATCATCAGTTCTGTGCGTATTCTCGACGCCCGCACCGGCACCGACCTCAGCAGCAGCTTCCTGATCACTATTTCCTTCTTCTTCATCATCAGTTCTGTGCCCATTCACGACAACGGCGCCGGCAACTTCCCCCGCTGCTAGTTGATTCAGAATTTCATCACGACGTTTATTTATTATCTCAATTTGAGCTTCCAAAGTAGCAATTCGACGTTCAAGTGCGCGTATATAACAACTTTCATCTGGATCGGACATTGGTGAAAGGTGAGAAACAGAATTGAAGTGCTAATTTGCAATTTATATATAAAGAGATGGTTTTCCATTTTCCATCCACTCAGTTTACTCATTTCCTTTTCATCGTCATGTCATTCTAATTACATGGAAACAGAAAATTCATAGATGTTTCAGGTCATCCCATCCTCGCAATGCTCATGAACATAAGCAGCTCACTTCCCCCGCCCAAGTCAAAGTGGTTAGTCCATGAGAAAATCTCAACTTCTATTTCAGTTTTGCACCGTAAGAAAGAAGTTTGTATCTGTTAGTCAGGTGACTAATCCTGGTGCAATGGAATTGTGTAGTAATCTGTTAAGGATACATATTAGGCACTTCTAAACAAGATTCTTGAAGCTTTATGCCCTTTGAATATTATATTTCCATTTTAGTTATACCTAAGTATATTTAATATATATGTATATATATATATATATATATATATATAAAAAGAAGAGAAGGATAAATATATATGAAAATTTTTAATATACAATAAAAAATTTTAAATTTTTGATGTATGGATTAGTATAAATAAATTAATTTAGATTTTAGTATTTAATTTATTGATGTTTGAATTGAATATTATTATACAATTTTTTACTTTTTAAAAAGAAGGAAAAACTAAAAAAACTGGGGAGTATATCTTCTGAGAAAAAATACTAGTAATCATTCATCGGTACAACAATAATCTATGACTAAACCAAGGGCTAAATTCTCTAATGATCATCGTCAAAATATCTACACTTTGATCAAAATTTTAAAACAGTAAAGAAGAACAAGAAACCATGTTAATCATCATCATCATTAGAAACCTTCTGTTCTTTCCAATTGTATGCTGCTTCCAAGATCTTTGAGATTTGTGGTCTGAGATTCTTCTGGGAATAGATAGTCAATGAACTCCTCGTACCTGTGGACAGTTTTAAACTGTTAGCACCATAAAAAAATTCAAAATTAGAGGGTTAGGTATGACTTTCTCAGGTGAAAAATAAGATCTTGGATTTTGAAAACCCATGCATGGATTTTAGCTTTAGACTATATGCAATCTGGGATTTGAAAAAGAATCAGCAGAATTCATAAGGAACCTAGATTTCCCTATTGGTATTAACCAGAGCTCAGACCAACTGGCATGCATTATTTGTATAAGAACTACTAAAACCTTGAGAAGATGTAATAAATTTGTGTTACATTTAAGAATGAACCCACTTGAGGAAGCAGGAAAGTTCAGAGCTTTAGTGTCACAACTAAATAATTTTCCTCATATTCATCATGTAAACTCATGGTTTCATGAACATAATCTCATATATGTGACTGAATTTTAACTTCCATTAATAATAAAATAACACAAACTGAAAGTCAACCAAGACATAATTACTTTTTTTCTCTTGATGAGAAGAAGTGGTATCACAGCAAGGACTATTGGAAGGTGATGGTGCACCGGAAGATGCCTGAGCATTATTGTGGCAATTTGATGTATTCTCCAGAGTCTGTTCACAATCCAAGTTACTATTACCTGCAACAAACAACACATGTTATATATGTAGTACACAGGTGAATTATGATGTCAACACAGTAATTATGCCTAAAATGTAATGTGTTCTGTTATCTTATACCTAAACCCTAAACCCTAAACCCACTAAGTTTTAAGAAACTACAAATAAGATAATGTAAGTATGGATTCCAAGAAACATACATTATACTCAATGAACACAAGATAGGCAATGTATCAAGTAAAAACAGCAGAAGAATAGTAGTAACTTCAAAGAAAATGTTATTTCTCATAGGAAAGTCACAAAACCAAAAAGAAGCCTCCAGGATAAAGACAATATCTCACTTCCCTTTCGAAGAACATTTTCCAATGAATCGCAAGCAAATTTCTGAATCTCTGAAACATCGGCAGGGAATGCATTAGCCACAGCAGAAACCCAAAGCAGAAAGGAAATACTACATACCTCAAAGCAGAAATCCAAAGGAGATTGAGCAGCAGTCGCGAGAGAAGAGGAATCGAAGCATTTATCCGGTAAACTGCTCGGAGCTCTGGTAGCCCACCCGAGATTAATCGATGGCCGGAGAAATTAACCTATTTGAAACTTTATATAAACTGCTTTCATAACTATTTCTCGCTGTCTTGTACATACAACTACTTCCGGTACTATATAAAACTGAAAAATGGTTCCTGATTCATTTGATAACTTCATAATTGCATCTGAGAAACTAATTGGTCGTACTAATTGTAACTCTTGGGCTCGGATAACCCGCATGTCCATAGCCAGCAAGAAGAAGCTTCGCTATATTACTAGTACAAAGAAAACTCCTAATAAATTTTTATTTTTTATAATATTTTTTCAACAACTTCAAATATTTTTAGAAAATAATATAATGTATTATAATATTAAAATAATATTATACGTAATAATATTAGATATGCATAAAAATATATAATTATGTGAATACAATATATATTTTACATTTAATATTATTTTTTATTATAAAATTTATATTAGAAATTAAAAATTATTATTTATGTTGTATAAGTGGAATTTATACTTTTTAAAAAATTAAAAATTAAGAATCTAGAGTTTATTTGATGATTTATCAGGATAAAATAATTTTTTTATTGAAAAATTTGAAATTTTATTTTGTTATAATACGTATAATATTATTTTAATATTATAATATGTTATAATATTTTTTTAAAAAAAAAAAATTAATGTTTTTTGAACTTATATAAACTCCAACTCATAACTTTTTATATCATAATCGATGTCATTATCAATTAAATTACATATTATCTAATATATTATATTTTTAATTTTTATCTGAAGAATTAATAATATACATTATTTTGATAATTATAAATTAATAATTTTTATTATATTTAACATTATCAAAAGCAAAATTATATTATTAGAAATTATAAATAAAAAATTATTATGAAAAAAAATAAAAATTATTATTTACGATGTTTAAGTGAATTTTATTTTTTAAAAAAGACTAATTTTTTTTAGAGTTTATTTTGGTAAAAAAAAAAAAAAAAAATGCCGAATAAACCCTCAATATTTTATTAAAAATAAATAAGAAAAGTTAACACTATTTTAGGAATTTTTTTTGGGTGTCAATAAAAATTGTAACTGTTGATATTCCATTTTTTTTTTTTAATTTATCTATGTCATGTTACCACTTTGTATTAGCTCATAAAATTTGTTTAGCCCCATTTTTTGGGTGTCAATTTTTTTTTAAAAAAAAGAAACTTTGTTAATTGTTACTATTATTATTTTTTAATTTTAAAAAAAATATATTTAGTTAATAAAAATTTGATTTCACTTTATTCAATAAAAAAATATCGAATAAATTTATTTGATTTCATAATATTATAAAAGTAATAGTTTTTTTTTTTTAATATCTTTAGAAAAATACAGACTATAATGTTAAATTCTCTAATAATTAACAATCTTTTTTTTTTAGCAGCATGACAAACTGGAATCTTCATGAATGATTTAGAAGTATTTTCGTCTTTTTAATTAGTTTTAAAAAATCTTAAATCCATTTTTGCTGTTGCTGGGAATTGAACCGCAAGTTTTGTTGTAAGGTCACTTACCACAAAATCATAATAATTTATATTAATTTTTTTTTGTAAAATAAAATATTTATAGTATATTTAAGTCAACCTCAACCCTCTGAAAACCTTTTTCTTCATTCTACCCCAAACGTTTCTCCAGTTTCTCTCTATCTCTCCAAATTCTTCCTCAAATCTAAAAAACTTAAAAACCTCCCTTACCATGAACTAAGATGAATTAGAATCTGAATTTCATAACTAATTCTCTTATTCACTCCACAATTGAAATAATGGACTTATCTCTAACATCCATAATAAAGGCAATTGAACCAACCTAACTGCGAATCCTCCACTCGGTAACCTAAGGATGGACTTCCCACTCGCTAGAATGGACCCAAAAATTTCCTCTTTGAAAACGGCAACTGCCTCCTCTTCAACGTGTTCTCGGCAACCTGTGGATTTTCCATGATTATGAAACATGGGAGGAAGAAAGTTAAACATGGCTTCCGAATTCAATGGACAAACATGTATGAGTGTTATTTGATCGTCTCGCTATCGTAACCGCTATCGGTGTGTTGTAGAGAAAACATACACTATTAGTAATAATTCCTCTAGAGTGTATGCGTAAATATATCTTCCACTAATTCAAATTACTTCCTTTGAAAAGATTTCCATCATCTCCCGCCCAAACTCAAAAGAAGTCAATTCTTTATCATAAAAAACTTCTCAATCCAAAAAAAAATTACAGTTTTACCTAACAATGGTAAAAATTAATAGCTTTCTTACGTCTTCCTCTTCATCATGCTAGAATATTAATTATGTAAAAAGGGAAATACTACATACCTCAAAGCAGAAACCCAAAGGAGATTGAGGTAATCGAAGCATTTATCCGGTAAACTGCTCGGAGCTCAGGTAGTCCACGCTGGATTAATCGATGGCCGGAGAAATTAACCTAATTGAAACTTTACCCCTTTTTTTGCATGGAGAAGTGGGAACGGTTTAAGTCCTCACACGGTTGATATTCCATTATTTTTTTCTAATTTATATGTGTTTTTATTATTATTATTATTATTTAAATATTAATATTTTATAATTAAAAAAATAAAGTCTTTAGTTAATAAAAATTTAATTTCACTTAATTAGCCAAAAATAATAATAATAATTTCACTATATTCAATTAAAAAAAATATCGAATAAATTTAAGTAATAGCTGAAAACAAGAATTGGGGAAAAAGAAAAAAATAGAACACAAAACAAAAGCTTGTTTTTTTTTTTGCCTGCAACGATATCACTACAGGAAGCCAAATGGTTGCTACTATTCGTTCTTTGAATTAATTTTCATAACCATCTTTCTCTCTCTATCTCCTACACATCTTTTATTAGTTCGGTCTGGTCCGTCTTCTCCGTCTGCTCCGTCTTCTCCGTCTTCTCCGTCTTCTCCGTCTTCTCCGTCTGCTCCGTCTTTACCAGGTTTACCAGGTTTACCTCCTTTGCCGTCTTTACCGCAGCCACCACCATCGTCAGCACCTCCACGACCTCCAGCACCTCCACGACCTCCGCGACCTCCGCGACCTCCGCGACCTCCGCGACCTCCGCGACCTCCGCGACCTCCACGACCTCCGCGACCCGACCTCCGCGACCAGCACCTCCAGCACCTCCAGCACCTCCAGCACCTCCAGCACCTCCAGCACCTCCAGCATCTCCAACATCTCCAACACCTCCAGCACCTCCAGCACCTCCAGCACCTCCAGTACCTCCAACACTTCCAACACTTCCAACACTTCCAACACCTCCAACACCTCCAACACCTCCAACACCTCCAACACCTCCAACACCTCCAACACCTCCAACACCTCCAACACCTCCAACACCTCCAACACCACCACCACCACCACCACCACCACCACCACCACCACCACCACCACCACCACCACCACCCCACCTCCACCTCCACCTCCACCTCCACCTCCACCTCCACCTCCACCTCCACCTCCACCTCCACCTCCACCTCCACCTCCACCTCCACCTCCACCTCCACCTCCACCTCCACCTCCACCTCCACCTCCACCTCCACTCCACCCAACTCCAACTCCAACTCCAACACCAAACATGTTAGTAAGTTTAACTCCCAAATCAGTAAATCAGTAAGTGGGTTTTTATTTTGATATAGATCGGCCAAGGTTTTTGTTATTATTTTTTGTGAAAGGAGAAGAGAAATAGAATGCTAATTTATAACATAGTGTTAGAGATTTAGTAGAATACTAATTAATAAAATTTATATTTAATTAGAATTAGGAGTAATTAAGAGTTTCTTTATCATGTATTATATTTTTGCTTATAAATATTAGCATATTGTAAATCATCAATAATATAAATAAATATATTTTTATCTATTCTCTTTTCTTAACCTCCGCTAACTCTTTTTTTTTTTTTTTTTTTGGGGGGAAAGTAATTGTGTTAGCATAATTTATGCCTAAATTAAGGGGATTTAATTTGCTAATTATGAGGATTTAATTTGCTAGGAAGATTCTGACGATAAAATTTCTCTTGTATATTTAGGTGATTTTCTTTCCTTATTAGCAGTCTAGCTTCAATATATATCATTCTTTTGCATAGAAAAGATACACAAAATATTATTCTAATTATATCCTACTTTGTCATGGTATCAGAACATGAGATAATTGATATACCTCTTTATGAGACTTATAAACTGCAAAGTATGTTCCATAACTATTCTTTCTGTTAGGAATATATATATCTTGTTAATATATTTTGTATCTTAGAATATATCTTATTAGGAATATATATCTTATAGAATCCTATGTTTTAGGAAAGTATGAGTTGTAATACGTATTGGTAGTTGTCTTGTTATACTATATATATTTGTTTAACGAGAAGAGAAAGCAGATGGATTGTTCTGTTCATATGTTTTCTAATTGTCTTAACATACTATCAGAGCCACAAATTAGATACACAATATATTAACCAGATATATATTACTAACATCTTCAACTGCTATATAAAATTGAAAAATGGTTGGTGATTCATTTGATAACTTCATAATTGCATCTGAGAAACTAATTGGTCGTACCAATTATGACTCTTGAGCTCGGATAGCCCGCATGTCCATAGCCAGCAAGAAGAAGCTTCTCTATATTATTGGTATAAAGAAAGCTCCAAAGAAACTAGATTCCGATGATTATGAAACATGGGAGGAAGAAAGTTGCACTGTTCAAACATGGCTTCTGAATTCAATGGACAAACATGTAAGAGTGCTATTCGATCTTCTGGCTACTGCGACGGCTATTAGTAATAATTCCTCTAGAGTGTATGAGTTAACATGTAAATCTCTTATTGTCAAACAAGAGGAATATAAGATTAATCAAATTATATCTTTTTATCAAATAATATCTTAAGTAAATACGAAAATGAGATTTTCTAAATATACTTTAAATAATTTCTTAAATTTTTAAGGTAAGTTTGGCCTAATTAACAAATTCCATCCTAAAAAAAAAAAAAAAAAAAAAAAAAAAAAATTAAAAAAACTAATGACTTCAATTTCAATTAAAATAAAGATTCAAGGAGCATATGATCCTCAAGTGAAATACATGGAATGGATGTGAGTAATGATTAGGGTTGTTTTTTTCACACATGACAATACATATAAATTTTATATATATTTTAAGAGTTTAAAATACACTATTAATTAAAAAATTAATATTATAATATTCATGATTATAAGGAATAATAATAATAATAATTATTGAACGACATCAAATTTTATTAAATATAAAAACAGACAAAACAAAGCAAACCCAAAACAGTAGGAAAAAGTGGTTCTTAAAATAGGGCAAATTTTGGGATTTTTTTCAAAATAGTGTTATTTTTTTACAGGAAAGAGTGGACAAGTTAAGGTGGTCTAAGACGCACGTCACTGTTTTCATTTTCATCATCATCCGTTCTGTGCGTATTCTCGACGCCCGCACCGGCACCGACCTCAGCAGCAGCTTCCTGATCACTATTTCCTTCTTCTTCATCATCAGTTCTGTGCCCATTCACGACAACAGCACCGGCAACGTCCCCCGCTGCTAGTTGATTCAGAATTTCATCACGTCGTTTATTTATCATCTCAATTTGAGCTTCCAAAGTAGCAATTCGACGTTCAAGTGCGCGTATATAACAACTTTCATCTGGATCGGACATTGGTGAAAGGTGAGAAACAGAATTGAAGTGCTAATTTGCAATTTATATATAAAGAGATGGTTTTCCATTTTCCATCCACTCAGTTTACTCATTTCCTTTTCATCGTCATGTCATTCTAATTACATGGAAACAGAAAATTCATAGATGTTTCAGGTCATCCCATCCTCGCAATGCTCATGAACATAAGCAGCTCACTTCCCCCGCCCAAGTCAAAGTGGTTAGTCCATGAGAAAATCTCAACTTCTATTTCAGTTTTGCACCGTAAGAAAGAAGTTTGTATCTGTTAGTCAGGTGACTAATCCTGGTGCAATGGAATTGTGTAGTAATCTGTTCAGGATACATATTAGGCACTTCTAAACAAGATTCTTGAAGCTTTATGCCCTTTGAATATTATATTTCCATTTTAGTTATACCTAAGTATATTTAATATATGTATGTATATATATATATAAAAAGAAGAGAAGGATATTTACCAAAAAAAAAAAAAAAAAAGAGAAGGATAAATATATATATATATGAAATTTTTTAATATACAATAAAAAATTTTAAATTTTTGATGTATGGATTAGTATAAATATATTAATTGATTTTTAAATTAATTTAAATTTTAATATTTAATTTTATTGATGTTTGGATTGAATATTGTTATACACTTTTTAACTTTTAAATGCAAATTTTATTTTATTTTTTAAAAAATAAATTTAATAAGAGTATCTTGATAATAATTTTATTTATTTATTTTATAAAATCAGAAGAAATTTGTTATATGTTAAAATTTTAAAAATTGAACAATAAATTTGTTAAGCCCAATATTTCATGTTCCTTGTGTCAATTTTTTTTTTTCTTTTTCAAAACTTGTTAATTGTTACGATTAAAATATTTTTTATAATTAAAAAATAAAAATTTAATTTCACTTTATTCTATAAAAGAAAAAAAAAATATCGAATAAATTTATGTGATTACTTAGTCGATTTCGTAATCTTACAAGTGAAAAAAATAAAAAAAAAAAAAAAAAAAAAAAAAAAAAAAAAAAAAAAAAAACTAGGGAGTATATCTTCTCAAAAAAAAATACTTGTAATCGTTCATCGGTACAACAATAATCTTTGATTAAACCAAATTTTTTTTTTTGAAAAATACAGACAACAGTGCTAAATTCTCTAATGATAAACATTAAAATATCTACACTTGGATCAAAATTTTAATCATCATCATTAGAAACCTTCTGTTTTTTCCATTTGTATGCTGCTTCCAAAATCTTGAGATTTGTGGTCTGAGATTCTTCTGGGAATAGATAGTCAATGAACTCCTCGTACCTGGACAGTTTTAAACTGTTAGCACCATATTTAAACCAAAAAAAAAATCAAAATTAGAGGGTTAGGTATGACTTTCTCGGGTGAAAAATAAGATCTTGGATTTTAGCTTTAGACTATGCAATCACGGATTTGAAAAAGAATCAGCAGAATTCATAAGGAACCTAGATTTCTCCAGTGGTATAACCAGAACTCAGACCAACTGGCATGCATTATTTGTATAAGAACTACTAAAACCTTGAGAAGATATAATTTATAGAAAGAACATTTTTCTACATACCCAGCTGGACCATCTTCAGTTTCAATTTGCCTTCTCTTCTTGAGTTTCTTTGGCAACTTAGTACGCACCAAATCCACATCTCCAACCTCACCAAAGCTGCTCTCCAGATTTAACCATTCTTCTAGCAACATAGCACGCTCCTCCTTCAACTCAGGTGCAGATGTTCGAAAGTAGGTCAGGGCTCTTTCAAAAACCCCTGATGCATGCATAAACAATGTTTTTACATTTAGCAAAATTCAACAATAAAAAGAATAACAAAGATGAAAATAAAAAGTAATTCAAAGCAATAAAATAGGTTCTCATCAAGTTTCCTTACCTCTAGCACGCTGAATGCATTTCTTCTTTTGTTCGATGTCATCTTCTGTGTCCTCCATAGCAGATGCCTCAAACTTTGCATAGCTTATCCACACCTTCAAGTGTTTCGTGCGATTAAGCAGCCTCTCGTATAGAGCCCTTGTTCTTTCGAACTCTCCCTCTGATATCTCAAAATCAATGTATGTCTGACAAAGAAAAAATATATAAGATTATTTTCTTATAATATCCAAAAAAAAAAACTGCAGATTGGTAATTGTGCAATGGAGTTTATTAAATTATCATTAAAGCCAATGTGACAATATGATGCTAAAGTTACTCATATATCAAAACAGAATGTAATTGACAATTACTAAGCACTAACATTTCCTGTATCAAGTGCATTGGTGGAAAAAAAAATATTAACCATTAAATAGCCACTCATTGGATTAACAAAGGATAGATGTCAAAGCAGAAAACATATATTTATAAAAAAACAACACAGAGCCCACCAGCAGCAGTTAAAATGTACTTTCCCGAAAACTATCCATCTAACAAAAAGCATAATGCTATAGTGCAAATACCTTCCACAACAATTCTGGCATGTCCAATGCAGGTTGGTCAATAGCCAGCTCAAATAGAGCTCTAGCTCGTTCTGTTTCAGCTAAAGATCTTTCCAACTCTGCATACTTGCTCCACGCATAGCAATTCTCTGGTGACCATTCCAAATACTTCTCATATAGCTTTCTACATCGATCAATGTGACCAAGTTGTAACTCTATCTCAATGTACTTTTTAAAAATCTGCATTCAAGTGCAGAAGTAATTAACCATATGAGAAATACAACCAATCAATCAAGAAAAACACATTGTATAGCAGGAAAATAAAAGGAATAACCAATTAAACACTTGTGCTACCTTATCTTTAGGAGCCATCCCAATTGCTGCTCCAAGGAGTAACCGTGCACCTTGAAGATTTAACTGTCGGATCTCAAATTGGGCAGACAGTAACCAAATCTTTGCAAATGAAAATTTCTTATGAGGAATCACTTCCCTACAAAGCCTGAAAATAAAATATTGAATTAGAGAAGTCTCAAAGACCATAAAAAAACTCATAGGTCATGAGAAAATATGTTTCAGAAAACAACAGTCAAGAAAGAATTCAGCAAAAGATTCTGAACGGGACATAGAACACAGATAATATCACATCTTCCAATTCAAATCATGACTACTAGCGAGCTTCTAAGTTTGGTACATCTTACAATGGTTTCCCCTTTTCTAGATCCAGATATTAACCAACTTCTATTGTGAAACTGAACTCTTCAAATGAACAGATTACTAAAACAGTGCTAAAGTTAACTTCAAAATCACAGCAGTGTCTTTGTGAAATAACATTATAACTCCATAGATCCCAAATAATAACAATTCCAATAATTTTCTTTGCAATCAGAAAATAAATAGAAACCCCACTGCCCCTTTAATACCTTTAGTTCATGATAAACAGAAGATTAAAAAAACATTCAAATAAAAGGTCAAAATTTGGTTTTCTGAGATTTATCCAGCCCTTATAGTTCCTTTACTATATAGGTTCGTAAAACTTATGTTAATATATCCTTCACATTAGGGCACATATACACAGGGAGGTTCAAAAAATACATGCTGTACACCAGCACAAACACCAATACCACCCTCATGAAGAACCTCTAGCATTGCTCCACATATTACCATCTACAATTTAAGTATTATGTTCACCACGATATTAAGTAATACAGGTAAAGTAATTAAACACCTCGAATGCATCCACTGCAATTCTAAAAGAATGAAGTATGTATTTTGTAAATGACTTACTTGTACACTTCCCTTGTGCGCTCCATATCCTGTGCATCAAGCTCTTCATATAAAGCATAATTAATCCTAAAAAACAATAAATTTAACCAATTAGCAACAAGTAATTATACCAATGAACTGCCTTGTGGAACTTGATAATATGAATCCGACAAAACTCACCACAGATAAATATAACGCTGCCAGTAACGTTTCTCTTCAGCAGGAGGAATATTAGCAATAGCCCTCTCATACACCTCCCTAATCCTCTCTTTAATTCCAACACTCTCTTCGAGACGAATGTAATCAAACCATGCATCATAATTCAATGGATTTTTTCTAACCTCATCCTCGTATTGAAACCTCCTCTTCCCCACTATAGCATCTTCAATCCCTTCCCTATCTCCATACTGCTTCTCAAAAGCCACAAACTTCTTATACAGATCCTCAGCTCTCCCTTTCGGGATATGATCAAGGGCAAACTTGTATATACACCTGGCCCTCTCAACCTCTTTACATTTCTCTTCAAACTCTGCAAAAGCCACAAATAACTGCTCTGCCTCTTCATCATCTGCCAATTGCTCCACAGCCCTTTCATAACAATTCCTTGCCCGTGCAATCTCTCCATTCTTCATCTCAAACTTAGCAAACCGAATCCAAGCACTAACCTTAGGATAGCATTCCACATATCTCTCAAAAATTGCCCGTGCCCTCTCGATTTCATTATATCTCAGTTCAAACTTCATGTAAGATAACCATCCCTGATTGTCCGGCTGCCAGCTCATCCATCTCTCAAAAATCTGCCTTGCACCAGCCACATTGCCAAGCATCTCCTCCATGTGGATGTACTTATACCACAACTGATCAACCCTAGGCAACAACGTAACAGCACGGTCCCAGACATTCCGAGCATGATTTATGAACTTATTTTTCATCTCAACATCCGCATATTTCAACCACATAGTATGGTCTCGATAATCTACCTCCAGTGCTCGCTCCCATACAGAACGAGCTCGGTTGAAATCCTTCTGAGACTCTTCCCACTTGGCATACTTCACCCAGACACTCTTGTTCCATCGAACACGTCGAATCAGGTCTTCAAATTCCTTCCTTTTCCGAAGGCGGTAATCAGCAAGCTCAGTCGGGTCAGTGATTTTCTGTTTAGGAGGGCGGATTTCAGCTTCTTGACGCTCACGAGCTTCCCGAAGAATTTGTTCGGCAGTGATTTGAACAGGAGCTGGAGTTTTATTCTTAACCCTCGTGGGTCTGGGGAGTTTTACCTCCGTCTCTTTCTGCGTGAGATACCCCAGAGCTGGGTCTGATTTCTTATAAGCATCCATTGAAGACGACCCGAAGACGTGAGACGACGATTTGGAAACCCTAATTCAGAGTTGAAGCTTTCTTCTTTTCCTTAATGTAATATTCTATATTAATACTGACAATAGACTCTCAGCGGCAGCTGCTGCGGTAAGAGGCATGAACTGTTGCCGGACCTAATCCGTCATTACCAAACCTCGGCGCATATCGCCAGCCTTGCCACACTTAAATTTCACCAAAACCCTAAAATCGTAACAACGATCTGATACATAAGTTCATATAGTGCAAGCAAGGAAGCAATTGATTTCTCCTTCGGAGACTAAAAAAAAGGAAAAGATCGATTTAGGGTTTTTATAGATGTGAATAAAAGGGGGAAAGAATTTGTAAGGAGAGAGAAAGATTATATAGATATTAAAATTATTTAAATTAATTTAGATCTTTGTTGTTAAATTTAATTCTATTTGGATTGAATATCTTTATATATTCAATCAAAATTTAAAAATTTAGTAAAAAATACAATAATTTTAAAGATTTAATAAGTGAGATGTATACTTTAATTATTAATTATATAAACCATGATTTCATATATGGAATAATATAGCATTCATATTATTATTAAATTTATGTTTATAAAAAAAAATTATCATTAAATTTATGAAATTATTATTGCCTCAAATTATAATAATAGTTATAAAAAATATTTAAATTATTTACATAATTTTTTAAAATCTCAAATATTTACTACTCTAATATATATTACAAAGCATTTAATATATATTATTTTTTAAAAAATAAATAAATTAATATATATTATTAAAATCCTATCTACCTTAAACTTGGGAAAATAAACCTTTATCCTTTACTATTATTAGTTTTTTCCAAAGGTTAATCATGCATGGTTATTAGCCATAATTAACACAAGAGGGAAAAGCGTCTCCCTGAATGTATACATACATATATATATATATATATATATATATATATAACTTTGCCTTCCCTCGTTAGGTTTCAGATCCACATCTTCTTCTTCATCAATCATATCTCTGATCTCATTTTTATATATATATAGATATATATATATATATACATATACATATATATTGCTCCTGATATTCATTCTTAATCTTCTTTTTCTTTTTTTCTTTGTTTTAGATTTCTTTCTCAATTCTTGAATTCCTTTGCATTATTGGTATGATGAATATAAGAAATCGTATTTTTTCTTATAGATGTTCTTGAAGCCATGAAATCCATTAATTGTTAACCAATATATATACATACATATAATTTGGGGTTCATGTTTTGCATTGTGAAATTCTTTCTGTTCTTGGAAATTTCTTCAAAAACTTACCTTTCTTTGTTCTTGACATTAATTTTTCAGGGACGTATAATATCACACCTGCATTAAAATTTTGAGAGAGGGAAAAATGACAAAACAACTGTGGGAAAGATCTTTGTATTCTTTTAAGAGTCATATGGATCCTGAAATAGAAGACCAGCTGAAATGGATAAAAATAGGTAAATTTTTATTTATTTATTTATTGTAAAAATTCACCTTCAATATGCATCGATCATACATTTTCAAAACAAGATCCAATATGTAACAAATAATCAATATATAAGACAATATTAGGGATTTCAAATTTTAAAATCTTTCTATCTAATACCATGTTAAATCGAGAATAATGTGAATTTATAGACTATTATTTTCTTGTATTGTTACAGAAATCGAGAATAATGTGAGAAGATGTTTGAAGATAATCAAGAATTTGCATCCAAGCAGAGATGGGCACTTGAAAAGAAAAACAGAACTTATTCAACTAGTTGAGGATATGCACAAGGAGTACCAATCCTTATACAATCTTTACGATAACCTCAGAGGAGAAGTGAAGAAGAAAGTGGCGCATAATAGTAGAACAAAAGATGATAATGATGAAATTATAATGAGTTCTTGTTCTTCTTCTAGATCCAGCGTAGACGAAACGTATTATTCCCCGGAGGAAATGATGATGAGTGATGATCAGAAGAACAAGAACAACTTGCAGCAGAGCTCTGAAACCACTATCCCAGATTCAGAAGAAGAAGAAGAAGAAGATGGGATCATTTGCCATAAAGATAAAATGACCTCCACTAGTGAACTGGATGAAACCCTTACAATGGCTTCAACATCATCTTCCGGAAATGGTGGTGGTGGTGAATTACTGCCGGAATCCATGGAAATCATCAGAGAATTGAGGGTTCAAGTGGAGCAATCAGAAAACAGTAGACAGAACCTACAAGAAGAATGTGGAGTTTTGAAGATGAAATTAGCCAAAGCAGAGGAAGAAATATTGCTTATCACCAACAATCAGCTTGATTTAGAGTCTAAGGTTAAAAGCTTGAATCTTGAAATTGAAACCATGGCATTGAACAAAAGGGCAGCCATGGAAGAAGAAATAGTTGAGCTCAATAAGTCATCAAATGAAGGTTATCAGGAGAAAGCTGGACTAAAAGTGCTGGTAAAAGATCCAAAAAAGCTGGTGGTAAGATCATTATCCAAAAAAAAGATTGATTTGGTGGAAGATGGTACTCCTACTACTCCTACTATGGAAGCAAATGATCTAAAATTCGAAAAGGATGCACTGAACAAGAAAATCATGGAGCTGGAAACAAATGTCAAGAACAAGGAAAACGAATTATGTACTATAAAATTAGAGATGAACAATGTCCGGGAAGTTCTTGAATGTTCTAAAGCAGAGAACTTGGAGCTAAAAAGGGAAAAAGAGACATATTTCGAGATCAAAACTCGACAGGAAAATGAACAGAAGGATCTTGAAGAAATAATAACCAAGTTGAAAGCGGAACAAAAACAAATGGGAATTCTGTTAGCTCAATCAAAATCAAGCTATCAAATTGCAGAAAAGAAGATAGAAGAAATGGCGGAGGATTTTTGCAAGAACTTAGAAGATAATCTCCGAATACTCAGCAGGAGAATCAGAGTTGCAGAACAAATGCACTTAGAAAATAGAGAATTATATGAGAAAACAAAACAAGGGTTTGCAAAACAGACTAAAGACTTTAAACAAAGGGCGAAAAAGAATGCAACTGAAATAAAACAAATCAAAGAGATATCATTGGCTGCAAATGAATTGCTTTCGACACAAGATGCAGTTGCCCTGAAATTCGAGGAACGGACAGCAAATTTCTTGAACAGAATATCGAAAGTTTCTTGTGAATTAAAGTTTGCTAAAGATTGGGTAAATAGAAGGAATAAATCAATCGGACATGCGAAAGATGAATTGGAATGTTTAGTTTCTCAGTTGGATGATAAAGAAGCAGAAATTCTTGTTTCCAGAAAGAAAGTATGGAAATCAGAGAATAAAATTAGGGATTTAGAGAAAGTGATTTTGGAAAGAGAAGAAGGAATGTTGTCTTTGAAAGAAGAAAAAAGGGAAGCCATCAGACAACTTTGTGTTTGGATTGATTATCATCGTAGTCGGTCTGATTATTACAAGAAAATGATCTCTGAAATTACTGCTGGAAGCAGAAAAACACCTTAAGAAAAAAAAAGCCCACTTTTTCCTTTCATTTGTATTTTGTATGTGTTTCGAATTTATAATCTCAAAAATCTTTGTAATATTTTTTATAAAGTACAATTGTATTTAAAAATTTAAAGTATTACTTTCATTAATTTTTTTACTCGTTAATAATCAAAATTTATTTTCGTAAAAATATTATATATATATATATATATATATGATATCTGCGATCACATATAACTACACACAAATCTTCATTCTTAAGTAAATAAGTATGCTTACGCGTTGTTTAACAAATCTTGATTAGTACTTCTTTTTTTTTTTTTTTCGATCTTTCTCTTGACACTTGTAATTATATTTAAAAAATGGGAAAATAATGTGATTGGTTGATTCCGGTCAACATGCTTTATTTGAGGTGAACCTTATAGTCAAAAAAATTTGACTTTAAAAATTAAACAAAGCAAAAAAATCACCTTAAATTCTCCTCAATACGGTCCTTCTTGGGAACCCTTGATCTTCATTTCCTTTTCCCTCTTTTTTTTTTTGCCCTTTATCTTACACTATACACAAATCATTTACAACTTTTGACTAATTATAAATTAATTCACAAAGAATTTCGTGTCTCTTAATTACACTCCGAATTAAGTCTTAAAAAAAGAAATATGTATATATATATTAGTGAAAAAGTCATAAGTTGGTTGGTTTGACTTATCTTAGTGTCTCCCATGACTTGCTAAGTGGAAGATATAAGTTCAAAGCACATGTCAAATACGATTTTATGTTGCAATTTCAACTATATGTTGTAGTCTTAGGAGTATCTTCACATAGATCTCTTCCCGATTAGTCGATGAGGATGTCGGATCACTAAAATATATTAAAATTAGTTATGCTACCAGAAAAAAAAAAAGTGTAAATTCAATACTAACTCAAACTCATAATTTTTTTTTACTAGTAAAAGTATTTTATCAATTAAGTTACACTTTATTGTCGAGCATATTCACAAAGAAATTTTTTTTTTGATGTGGTATCAAGAGGTAAGGGAGAAACTCGTAGATCAATCGCCGGAAGAGATTCGAACCTTCAACCTTTTGATTAAGAGAGACTCTTAGACCATTAGGTCGGGAGAGAAACTTCATATTCACAAAGAATTGAATGTCTCTTATTTATACGTAAATAAATATTAAAATTGATTATTATAAAAAAGAAATATATGCTAACTCATATTTATTATCTCTTGATTATAAATAAAGATATTTAATCAATTGAATTACATTTATTTGTCGAGTAGATTCTGAATCTCAAGTAGGACATGAGTAATGGAATATCCTTCCTTAATTCCCACTTCAAAAAGATTATTGAATCCAATTGCTAAACTTTTTTTTTTTTTTTTTTTGGAAAAATGTAAAATGCTGACAGAAATGTCATATGTATTTGGTAATAAAATAGTATAATAAAAACAAAAAATCAAACTGATGGTCGTGGTATCATCTACAGAATAGAATAATTGTGTTGTAATTGGACAAACATCACCTGACCTGTTATCACACATCTAAATCTCTAAATAACCTTTTTTTTTTTTTGAAAAAATATATATTATATAAATATATATTTAATATTTTTTGCCAAAAAAGAAAATAATACTAAAAGGAAGTAATTACGACAAATATGAGGGGTATATTATTAGTACAAAGCTCCAAAGATTCCATCTCATGTCATTGGGATTGGGACGTCCATTCTTCCCATCGCAAATCAGGAATTTTGAAGCCACAATTTCGGTACACCAATCTCTCTTTTTTTAAAAAAAAAAAAAAGTATGTGGGTCGGCCCGTTTACTATATGGACCGTGTATTTATATATAAAAGATGATAATTTAATTGGTTTCATTATCATGAATTTGACTCATGTTAGAGACGATTTTATATTACAATTTTTAATTATATATTGTACTATTGAGAGTTTCGTTATACAGATTTCTCTCATATTAGTCAATCAAGATATTTAATCACAAAAAATAATATATTATTATTTTTATAAACAACTTAGTTGTTCCATAAAAACTATTGGGAGTTTTTTTTTTTTTTTAATTTTTAAAATGGATATTTGATAGAGTTTTTCACAAAAATGATTCAACACATCTACCACTAGGTTACGAGGAGAGCTAAACCAAAAAAACTATGATTTTTAAGCTATTGATTCGATATAAGTAAATCAAATTGTAAATACTACATGAGTAGTGAATATCATATGAGTCTTGATAAAAATTAAATGTTATTATCGAAATAGAAATTTGTGATACATCTTATAATTGTTGTAAAATTAGTTTTTTTTTAAAAAAAAATTGTAAATAAAGAAATAAATATTGATAATTAATTCTTAATCTAATTTGACGATGTAATTTAGAGAGATTCATAATTAAGTTAGATTAAGAATAATAATTACCTTTTTTATTTTTTTTAAAAAAAAAGATTTGTATGAGCCTACCTGTCTCTCTCTCTCCATATGTAATAACAGACAAAACCACTTTTCTCATAGCTGGTTTATATTAGACATATTCATTTTCGACTCTCTCTCTCTCTCCCTCGCATTTATTTTTATTTTTTATTCTAAAGCACAAACAAGTTGGTTTACTTCGTTTTCGACATCCACGCTCCAGAGAACGGAGCTGCTTTAGTCTTCTCTCTTCCCATCGATTTCTTACTCCGGCAACTCGGAGGAGAAGGTTTTTTTAGGCCTCTGTATCGGCGGAGAGTTATTTGAAGTTCTGAATATTTCAGGTAATTTAATTTCTGTGTTAAATTTGATTGATTCTTCTTTAGTAAGTTTTCATACCGTTTCCTTCTGGTTTTATGCTTTTTGATGTTTATATCTACTGAATCAATGATCACTGAGTAATTTTCGAGCTGGAATCTGATTGATTTTGCTGTGTTTACTGTTTTGGATGAACCGATTGATTTGTTGTGTTCTGATTCGTGAAACGAATTAGTTTATTTGAAATAAGTGATGAGTTAAAAACAGTTCAGTTTTGAATTGAGAAATCAAAAGCCAATTCGATCAGTCCTTTCGCGATAAGATGATGAGAATCCGAGAGTTTCGATTCAACCGTTTCTCCGAAGCTTGATTTCCTCTGTTTATATCTTAACTTAATTCGATCAATCCAGTTTCTCTGTTTTTTTTTAGGGGGGAATTTGGGGGATTAATTTTTTGGATGTATTAATCTTCTCTTATCTTTGAGATTTGGTGAGAACGCGATCAATTATTGCGGTATTTGACGTTGTTGCTTTCCAAATCTAGAATCTGGATTTGATGTCATGTTTTGTTTATATGCTGGTGTTGTTTTACTGTGCATGAAATTGCAGAAGTGGAGTGGCTTAAGCTTTATTTCAACTTGCAAAATGTTGTCATTTGAAAATGAATTTCTATTCACTTTTATATATAATTTCTATAAAGCTATATTTTCTAAGTAATACACTTATTTGCTTTCGCTAGGAAATAAATGATTTGTTTCTTCCGTGATGAGTTTTTTTTTGAATTAAATCAATTGATATATCAGAAAAAAATTACAGATCTAGTAGTCACTTATTTCAAGTGCTGTTCACTTTTTGAATGTTTCAAAAGAATGATACTTCACTTTCTTGGCTTTTTTGGATAAATCTTACAAAAAAAAACAGGTCATGTTTGAAATATTATAGCTGTCTCTTTTCGGTTTAAAATTTGGCTCCATTTGATTATTCTCCTTTTTTGAGAAGTCCAATAAAATCTGTCATTCCAAATTTCCAATACTTGTATCATGTACTCCACTATGGAAAAGTTTCATATTTTTGAATTGATAGTAGAGAATGTGATTTTAGCACAAATAATTATTATTATTTTGAAAATAGGAATTAAAAGAATTAAATAAATATAATTTTTTAAAAAAATTTAAATTAGTATCTATTTATGAAAAAATCACTTTATATTAAAAATATAAAGACTGATTATCCATTAAAAATATACATACTAATTTAAACATATAGGATAGTGATGCACAGTACACTCTCTATGTGTATAATTTAAGAGGCAATTTTCTTTAGGGAGCATGGATTCTCAATTCATTATATAACCGATTAGGAACATTATTATTGTTGTTGTTTTGATATAAATACTAAATAAAAGACGGTCGTATTCTTAATAATGTTCTATTATTATTTTTATTAATTTTATACGTAATCAACATGTAAGACCCAGAGTTACAGGTAGTATTATTAGGGGGCCAGATTTGGACCAGAAATTTCCATCCAATCCGCATGTTTGTTACTATTTATTTTTGCCTTTTGGGATGTAATATTTCATGGGCCTCGCTCATTATTTCTTTTTTATTTTTTATTTTTTATTTTTTATTTTTTCCATTTTTTTTTGTTTTTCCATTTTTTCTTTTAATTTCATTTTTAAGGACCACATTTAGAAATCCTTAATTAATAATATTATTGAAGTTGCATTATTAATTATTAACCAACTGCTGAGAAGAATATGCAGTTGGAGCTGAATTTTCAAGGACCAAAAGTCGTGTTTCCATTTTTGAGCAGTTTACCTTTGGACGCAAAGCATGGTGGCAAATCTTTAACTCTTTCCCTCCCCACCCCCACCCCGTCTGTAAAGAAATTAAGCATAGCTTTTACGTCTTTGACATATCAATCAACTGAGAATTAACTTTTAATTTGAAGTTGTCAAAAAAGAAAAATAGAAAAGTTGGTACACATGGGTATCTTTTAATCTCGATATTTATTGTCATACGTACTAAAGCTAGTTTCAATTCGGAAGACGGGGAGTCGTTCCCCCCTTGGGGTTTGTGGGGGCGGGGGCGTTGGCGGTGCGTGGGGAAGTTGTTTCTATCTGACTCCAAAATATGTCTTCCTTGAAATTTCAAGTTCACTTGCTCACAACTATTTCTGCCTTTGGAAGTTGCTTGCTTCTTTTGCTCTTTCTTTAATTGAAAAAGACTTAAAACGGAGATTCTGCAGCCTTTTATAAAGAGTTTATCGGATTGAACTTCTGGTTTCCTATAATCATGTAAAGCTTATAAGGATGTATTGAAACTGCGCTAAATTCTGATCGTTACCATTTGAATTCCACAGAGAGGTCTGCAATCCTGATGGTGGCAGGAGCAGTGTTGCACTAACTGAAGGAGTTCGCTGCCTACTGAAACATGAGAAAGCACAGGTTGAGAGAATCAATTAAATCCTTTTTCGGAAGCCATGTTGACTCGGAAAAGGACGAGGAGCTGAAAGAATCAAAAGCAGGTATCTATTCTTATCTTACATGAATTTTTGAGTCTGATTTGCTAAAAATCATGACGGTCTTGATAATTGATACAGCATGGACATGCTTCTCTTGCAAATATATCTTCTTTACGTCATCTTGTATGCCTAAGGGAAAAAATCTTGTGAAACAAATTATGCTATGTTATTTTTCGCACTCTGCTTTGACTTTCAGCTAGGGGTTTTATTTTTTTTTTAAAGAAGATTCTCTTTTGTTTCAGAAATTGAGGAGAAGGTCCAGAAGATCCTCGAGCAACTTAAAGATGACAGTGAAAAAGATGTGAAGGAGTCTTTGTCTACCTTAATTGAGGACTTTCACAAACAATACCAATCTCTTTATGCTCGTTATGATCACCTGACAGGAGAATTGAGAAAAAAAGTTCATGGGAAACAGGAAAAAGATTCTTCTTCATCGAGCTCAGATTCTGATTCAGACTATGGTCCAACTAAAACGGGCAGTAAGAATGGAAAGTTGGATAATGATTTTGAGAAGGTAAAAGATGAGCTAAAGCAAGAACTTCAAACTGCATGCCTGGAAATCTCAGATCTGAAGATGAAATTAGCAGTTGCACAGGAAGAAAAAGAAGCTTTCAGTTTGGAGTTCCAAGGTGTTAGGGACAAATTACAAGTAGCCGAGAATGATATCATAGATTTGAAAACTGAATCTGAAAGGCATAATGCCGAGAAGTTGGAACTTTTGGCTGAGAATGAGGATTTGAAGAAGAAGTTGCAAAATGCAGCTGAGATAGAAGCTGAATTAAACCAGAAACTGGCAGATGCAGCTAATGAGAAACATAACTTGATCTCAGAGAAAGAGGCAGCTATGGCTCAAGTTGAAGAGGGCAACAAAGTTGCTGAAGATTTAAAATCTTACTCTAATCAGGTGAAGGATGAGATTGAAGAACTAAATAAAAAGTTGCAAAGTGCTGCTGAGATCGAAGCTGAATTAAACCAGAAACTGTCATATGCAGCTGATGAGAAACATAACTTGATCTCAGAGAAAGAGGCAGCTATGGCTCAAGTTGAAGAGGGCAACAAAGTTGCTGAAGATTTAAAATCTTACTCTAATCAGTTGAAGGATGAGATTGAAGAACTAAATAAAAAGTTGCAAAGTGCTGCTGAGATCGAAGCTGAATTAAACCAGAAACTGTCATATGCAGCTGATGAGAAACATAACTTGATCTCAGAGAAAGAGGCAGCGATGGCTCATGTTGAAGAGGGCAACAAAGTTGCTGAAGATTTAAGATCTTACTCCAGTCAGTTGAAGGATGAAGTTGAAGAATTAAACAAAAAGTTGCAAAGTGCTGATGAGATGGAAGCTGAATTAAACCAGAAACTGGTAGATGCAACTAATGAGAAACATAACTTGATCTCGGAGAAAGAGGCAACCATGGCTCAAGTTGAAGAGGGCAACAAAGTTGCTGAAGATTTAAGATCTTACTCCAGTCAGCTGAAGGATGAGGTTGAAGAATTAAACAAAAAGTTGCAAAGTGCTGATGAGATGGAAGCTGAATTAAACCAGAAACTGGTAGATGCAACTAATGAGAAACATAACTTGATCTCAGAGAAAGAGGCAACCATGGCTCAAGTTGAAGAGAGCAATAAAGTTGCTGAAGATTTAAGATCTTACTCCAGTCAATTGAAGGATGAGATTGAAGAACTAAACAAAAAGTTGCAAAGTGCAATTGAGATCGAAGCTGAATTAAACCAGAAACTAGCAGATGCAAGTAATGAGAAACATAACTTGATCTCAGAGAAAGAGGCAGCTATGGCTCAAGTTGAAGAGGGCAACAAAGTTTCTGAAGATTTAAGATCTTACTCCAGTCAGTTGAAGGATGAGATAGAAGAACTAAACAAAAAGTTGCAAAGTGCTGCTGAGATCGAAGCTGAATTAAACCAAAAACTGGCAGATGCAGCTAATGAGAAACATAGCTTGATCTCAGAGAAAGTGGCAGCTATGGCTCAATTTGAAGAGGGAAACAAAGTTGCTGAAGATTTAAGATCTTACTCAAATCAGTTGAAGGATGAGATTGAAGAACTAAAAAAAAAGTTGCAAAGTGCTGCTGAGATTGAAGCTGAATTAAACCAGAAACTGGCAGATGCCGCTAATGAGAAACATAACTTGATCTCAGAGAAAGAGGCAGCTGCGGCTCAAGTTGAAGAGGGAAATAAGGTTGCTGAAGATTTAAGGTCTTGTAATAGCCAGTTGAAGGATGAGAAAGCAGCAGCGGTGCTGGAACTGGAAGCTACAATTCAGAAGCTTACTTATCTAAATGAGGAACTAGAGTCCTCAGAGAAAGAAATTGCAGAACTAAGGAAGAAGCAAACAGCTTCTGTAGAAGAAAACAGTGCTCTTTCCTCCAAGATTTTACTTATCTCCGCAGAGATAAAGCAGTCACAAGACAAAATTCAAGAGCTTGTTACTGAATCTAGTGACTTAAAGATGAAATTGGATGAGAAAGAGAAGGAACTTTTAACACACACAGAGATGCATGAATCCCTCAAAAATGAGGTATCAAGTCACATTAGAGGTCTGGAGTCAGAGCTTGATTCTTTGCACAATCATAGAAAAGAACTGGAGAAGCAAAAAGGAGAAGAAGTTTCAGAACTCTTGAAGAAACTTGAGGACAAAGAGAAGGACTCGTTATCTCAAATAGAGGATCTGATGACACAGAATAAGAATCTGCAGTTGCAGATTGATTCCTTGCTTATTCAGAAGTCTGATCTGGAAATACAATTGTCGCAGAATAGCAATGAGGCAATGGCTCAAGCGAAGGACTTAACTGAACAGTTGAATGGGAAGCAACAGGAACTAGAGTCTCTTGTTAGCCATAAAGTCAAACTAGAGGGACAATTGGAGGAAAAAGCTCAAGAAATTGCTGATTTCCTGATTCGAATGGAGGGACTGAAAGAGGAGTTAGGAAGCACGTCTGCTCAACACCAAAGAGTGCTGGAAGATAAAGAGAGTTTTATCTTGCAACTGAAGAACCTTGAACAAGAAGTAAGTTCCCTTCAGAATACAAAAACTGAATTGGAAGGGCAGTTGAGAAACAAAAGTGAGGATATTGCTCATTTACACGAAGAAAAGGAGAGCGTTCAGTCCAAATTTCTTGAGATGGAGAGGACAGTAGTTGAGAGAAAGAATGAAATCTGTGAGTTAAAGAAGATATCCGAAGACAGAGAGGTTGAATCATCTGAAAAAATAACCACCTTAACTACAGAATTGAATGATCTGCAGGAGCGGATGAATTCTCTACAGGCTCAAATTAGCAAATCAGACAGCCTACTAGAGCAAAAAACTAGAGAAATAGTAGAAAACACTAACGAGATAGGAAGTCTACAGGAGGAACTGGCAAGTAAGAATGCAGATGGACAGAGATTGCTAGAACAGAAGGAAGGTTTAGCTGTACAGTTAAATGAATTAGAATCAGTGGTAGAGTCTCTTCGTAGTGGCAAAAGTGAGCTAGAAGGTCAATTCAGTACCTTAGTTAATGAGAGTAATCACTTGAAGGAAGAAACTGAGCGTCTACAGAGCAGAATTTCTGAATTGGAAATTGCATTGTTGGAAAGAGAAAATGAGTTCGTTGCTGGTCAAAAGAAGTTGGAGGATGCAAATAGTGATGCCTCTACGCAAATTGTTTCCTTGACAGAGCTGGTCAATGACTTGAGACGTGAGAAGGATTTGTTGGAATCTGAGAAAAGCCAATTGGAATCACAACTGGAGAGAGGGAAACAAGAATCTTCAGTAAGCTTAGCCCAAGTTGAGAATCAGAATTCTGAACTAGCAAATCAGTTAGTGGAGCTGGAGAAGAAACTGAAAGATCAAGAAGATGCATTCAGCAAATTGCATGATGAGCATGTACAGCTTGAACTTCATTTCCAGGAGTGCAAGAAAAACCTTGAAGCAACTGATACAAAGATGAAAGAAATGACAGAAGAATACCAAAAGAATTCTGATGGCAGAAACCAGAAGGTTGAGGAGTTAGAAGAGATTATCGAGGATCTAAGGGGAGAATTGGAGATGAAAGTAGATGAAATCAGCACATTGGTGGAGAATGTCCGGAACACGGAAGTTAAGCTCCGCCTATCGAACCAGAAGCTCCGCATCACAGAACAGTTACTAACTGAAAATGAAGACAGCCACAAGAGCAAAGAAGAAAAATTGCAGGAACGACAGAAAGTACTTGAAGAAAAGATTGCTGTATTATCCGAATTAGTGGCTGACTATAAAGAGGCTCAACACAGAGTTATTTCAGATGTTCCGGAGAATGTTAATGTCATTATGACAGGCTTTGACACATTCAATATGAAGTTTGAGGAAGACTACAGCCACTTGGAGTCCCGAATCTATGAAATCTTGAATGAGCACAAGGTCATAATGAACTGGATCAAAGAGTCAAATTGCATTAAGGAACAGCTAAAGAAGGAAATTGATAGTCTAATCCAGCAATTGAAAAATGAGAGATATCACAGCGAAGTTTTAAAGGAAAAGGTTGGAGAACTAGAGAAAATCATCCAGAAGAAGGAAGATGAGAAGGATCATTTGGTGAAATCTGTAGAAAGCCTAGAAGGGAAGATTGGAGAACTGGGAAAACTGTTGAAGGAAAGGGATGAGATGATGGGGCAATTACAGGTTCAAATGAAGGGTAAAGATGAAGGAATTCTAGAACTTGGTGAGGAGAAACGAGAAGCTATCAGACAGCTGTGCGTTTGGATTGAGTATCATCGCGATCGCTATGATACTCTGAAAGAGATGGTCTCCAAGACCACTACTGCAAGAAGGCACATTGCAGCTTAACATGCTCTGCTTCAGTTGCATGCTTTACTTGCTGTCTCTATTTTCTCTCCTTTTTCTCTTTTTTTTTTTCCCCTTAAAAAAAAAAAAAATCCCCCCTTTTTTGGCGTCTTTTTTCCCATTCTTTTTTTGATTGAGATTGTCTTCCATTTGTTGGTACATTTGTTCAATAAGTTTAGGTCCTGTTATTATAGGCTGTGTCTATTATTGGTTTTAGAAAGCTTTTTCATTTGTAGTACATTGGTTTCTGGATTCAGGTTGTACAGTATCCAATGTTGATTTTCATTTTGTTTACTTTGAAGTACAAATATGGCGGATTGTGAGTATGCATACTATTTAATTGTTGCGACTCTATAAATCCTTTCTTGTTATGAATAGCAACTTCTCTCCTCATAGATGAAGCTATTTGTCATGCCCAATGTATATATATTCGTAGCATAAACGCTTGGAAGGGCACTATGTGGGGAATCAAAAGAGCGCACATGCACAATTATAAGAATGAAAATAAAACCGACACAAAAATTTACATAATTCGATCAAAAAGACATACATCCACTAGTGCACTTGAAGTATTTTTCTTACACACCAATAAGGATTTATAAATTATATATGTATTTATAAGAAGAACCAACAATTGAGCCTAAAAACTAGGCCAAACATGATGCAAATATCAGACCCAAAAAAACAACTTTCCTTCTGGAAAACCCTGCCAAGGGTGCGAACTTCGCACCCGTGGACTCCCGCAAGCAACACGGCAGTCTAAGAGTATCTAACAATTATTAGACTCTATATACTCAACACACTAAACTCAGGTATACGCCTTCCAAAGTATTTATAGTGCTTTCAGTTTGTTAGGTGGATAACTTTATTCATGTCTTCACTTATTTTGCTATAACACTGATCACTTACTCACCAACAGCAACCGTTTTGAGAAAATCCAACTATGATATATTACACATCACTCGATTCATGTCTTTACTATAGAACCTCCCACGTTAAGATCTTTCAGCTTATATATAGCAGATGAAAACTATATTTCAGTCCATCAAAGCATTCAGAATAAATGAACAAGAATTCAAGCTAACGAAATATACCAGATAACAAGTAAAAATATCAACCAACTAAAATCTATTTTGTACTCAGTTTACAAAAAAAATACTAGCAAAGGACAGTTGGAGGAGTATGCTTAGATTCATCTGTTCTCGTATCTAGTGATATCCTTATTGGTAATGTTGGAGCACAAAAGAAGCTCCAATGAGTCCAAAAAGATTGGTATATAAAAGCTGAGCTATATCAACATATGCTAGAAGATCCTAATTTTCATATAGAAGGCACAAGCCGAGAAGGGAAAAAGGGGACAAGGATGAGGAGGGAAAAAAAAGGGGGGATAAGAGAAATGAAAATGTCAAAAAGCTACCATCCCTATTCATTACCTTCTCCAAGGCTCCAACTCAGAAATCAGTAAGATCTTGAAATCCACTTGGGTATTTAATCAGATATCCTCATATCAACTCCAAGAATATCTTTCACAACCTCGTATGTCACAAATGCAATTGCTATAGATGGCACCACCTGCAAAGAATTGAAATATCTCTAACTCAGAAAAGAATGCAGATGTCAAGTTCTACAAGTCAATGATCCTTTGACTACAGTGCACATGAGAACATTGAAAAGTAAAGGAATTTCTGTAATTTGTCTTTTATACTCATAACTCAAGATGCTTAGAAAGATCTTATAGTGCGCACGTTGTACTATATGAGGAATGCCATGAAAGATTTCATAACACAAGGGCATATAAACCTCTCTCACTCTAAGTGAAAGATGTACTATACAGGAACTGCCCCACAAACTTGTCAAGTTCAGAAATTGAAGTACAAAAGTTGAGCAGATGAACTTACCTTCACTGAATTAGGAACCAAACCCTTGTAGAGAGCTCCAAATCCTTCATGGTGAACTGTTTTCCTGAATGCATCTACCATACCAGTATACTGAAGGGATGCCCTGCTCTTCCCATCACCAGTGACTATTGAAGAAGCATCTTTCCAGCCCACCATCTGCATTCTCCGGCGGATGACATCAAGAGGATAAGCCACTGTCTGGCCAACAGTTCCAGCAGCAGCTCCACAAGCAAGCTTTGTTGTTACACTCAAGTCAGTGTCTTTATCCATTCCAAAGGGTCTGTTTTTTGCCAACCAATCTTTTAAAGATTCATACACAGCAAAGTTCAGGCCCACATATGGTACCTGCAAGAAACGTACCAGGTTTCAAATCTCTTAGAATGGAATAGTTCCCTTCGGCTACTGAAAGGTCCCCCCCCCAAAAAAAAAAAAAAAAATTCAAGGCAAAAATGGATCCATATCTAGATAGAAAATCTAGGTCCCCCTACAGGTTACCTCTGGGGAAGGAGGAAATAAGACTTCAGTTGCTACCTTCTTTATGTCAGAAAGAACCAGAAAAGAATAGCATGGCCATAGGAGGTTATTTCTTTTTCTTTTAAGATGTTCATGATACTTCTATCTTAATTTTTCAGTCAACACATACTGCTACATTAATATAAAATATACCATCACTATAGCATCCCTATGCAGCATAATCTAGTAACAAATCAGCTATCCTTTTCTGAGACATGTAAATATATAACCTATGAAGCATAAGCCAGTG
Source organism: Cynanchum wilfordii (assembly GCA_025388415.1). NCBI lineage: Eukaryota > Viridiplantae > Streptophyta > Magnoliopsida > Gentianales > Apocynaceae > Cynanchum > Cynanchum wilfordii. Next base: position 4,190,699 of record JAHSUH010001581.1, read on the forward strand.
AACATGATTATGGTTATCTAGTGAGTTGAACTTAAACTTACCACGCCTATAACAGAAGGAAGCCAACCTTTGTATAATGCACGAGGTCCTTCTTCAGCAAAAACAGTTCTTAGAGCATGGAAAATTCCTCTGTATTGGGTAGGAGACTTCTCTGTCTGTAAGGATATGTTAAGTCACCAAATTAAGCATGAACACGCAAAACGTTCCTCAATACTAGAGCATGCATAATCAGCAACTTAGAGACTTCACCATGAACAAAAATCTTCTAAGCATTACCTGAACAGTGAGCCGGCCTCGTACCAGATCCATGGGGTAAGTTGCAGACATAGCAATTATTCCAGCACATGCTCCAGCTCCAAGGCGCAGAACTGGAGTAAGTTCAGCATCATCTGCAAAAGATACAACGGAAAATAAATAAATAACCCATCCTTTTGAAAACAATGGCAAGGAAGAATTAAAGCGGAAACCAACAGTTACCAATTTTTGAAGCATATATAACTATAGTTCCTGTGTGTGTGGTTTTCTTGTGGTAACCTTGTTCCTGGAAACTATGATATCTTAAGTACCATTTCTATTAGGAATACTCTGTGTGTATAGGAACTTGAAAGAACAAATGGGGCATTTACTGTTTAGCAAGACATTATACTTTAAACAGTTCCATGACACCATATAGTATGTATAAGTCTGTGCTCGTTTATAACGAGAAGCTGCCTTAGATAGACATTTTGCTATTCTACCAAGACAACTGCAGGAGTAAGTGGCAAAGGAGGGAAAACCCAAAACTATCCACCCTATTTTATATGTGAGAAAAAGTAAGCAAGTCAAACTTCATCATAGACCCTTATTTAATATAGTTTTAAAATTAAAATAATAATGATAAAAAAAAAATCAAGATTCAAAGAGGCAACATATAAGAAATAAATCAAGAGTTAAAGCTAGCATACCATTTCCTGTTTGTCTCCTATAAAGCCATAGGATTCCCCTGTAAATTTAAAAGTTGATAGGTAAATATTTAATTACATAAAGACAACTTCGAGAGCTATTCCTAGAAGATTAAATATAATCAAGGACCCATATTGCATTCATCTCAAGAGGAAAACCAATATCAACATTTACAAACACAAGCAGCCCAAAAATTGCACAATAACCAGTTTTCACTATCACACATGCAGACTTAACTCAATAAAAATAGAATAGACTTCATATCCATCCCAAAACAAGATCATGGAAAGTAGTAGTTAGAGTTAAATAAATATTTTAAAAATAGATAAATTTACATTAGATAAAAAAGCTTATAATGTCTATTCATCAAAATTTCTAAAATGAGAAAACAAATAATAATTTAGTAAAGAAATTGCTCTCCAACACATGCACGTGTGCACACAACAATTGATAAATAGTACTATTCTATAAGACCTAGAAATGTCAATTATGAAGCCAAGGAATATCTCGTAAAAAACAATATTTACTAAAAAAAAAAAAAATAACGAAGAAAAACTTAAAATTTAAAATAAAAATTAAAGGAAAATATAAAAGTTATCTCAAAAGGGAAAAAGGGGAAAAGAAAAAATTAAAAAAAAAGAAAGAACCATCAAAACCTACTTGGATGCCTCCTCATAACTTAAGAACTTGACAGCTGAATTTGGAACAATACGAGCACAATTAGTGCCATTTCCTCTGAATAATCCTCGAAAACCCTCAGTTCTCCATATATATTTCAATCCTTGAACTGTGCCATTGTATTTTATGTTATGAGAATTTTGAACCTACATTTGCATGAAAAAAGTAAGATCGGGAAGTCTGAGGAAAAAAAAAAAAAAAAAAAAAGGCAAAGGAACTAAAATAACAAAAGCAAACATGCCATATTTTGTAATATAACATAATTTTTAAAAGAAATTAGAAATTTGAAAAGAAACTTTCTATAACTAAAAAACAAAAATCATAGAGAAAAGGTTTCGATGTTTCTTTTTCCGTTAGTCTATTTATATTCCTCACTACTTTCAACCTTAGCACTTAATATCATCTTAACTCAAAAGAGGGAAGAACAAGGACAAAGAAAAATTAGGTTATAAGATTTCAGTGATATAGCACGATGACTATTACCAACTAAACACGCTAGCACTTCCTATCAATAGCCAGCTATCAAATAACACGTCCCCTAACAGTTAAACCCATTCCATCCCTTCAAAAGGAAAAAAAGAATATGTATATACATATATGTATATATACAAGAAGAAATTTTTGGCTACTCTACAAGAAGCACTTAAATTTGCAGGAAATTAAACCAACCAATAATTTCCCAAAGGCAAGTAAGCTTAACAAGTCAAATACTGTTACAATTAGCAAAAAAAAAAAAAAAAAAATAGTCAAATACTGTTACATATAGGCAGCTTCACAAACATGGATTCATGGCAAAAAGCAAAATTTCTCCCACAACTCTAATGAGCGTATGAATAAAAACACATTCAACACTGAGAACAAAGATTACCTGAAGCAAAATTTTTAACCGTTCTAGTGGAGCAACTGCCGTACGTGACCTGAGAAACACATATATAACAATTTTAACAGACAAAAAAAGCAACCAGCAACGAAAAGCACGACAGGTGAAATAAATAGGAAAGAATTTGATAGAACTTCTAATAGAATCCCTAATTGTTTTTTCACAGATACCATGCTCTTGTAGTTCTAAAATTCTCAAAATTGCTGCTCAAACTATTTAGCTTGGGCTATCCCACCAGCACTAAAGGACACTAAAAGATAAAATAGTAAACTCATAAATATAGATTTCCCTAGTCATGAGCAAAAGAACACTGGCATTTTAATGGCTAAAGATACCATCCCAGTCATGTTAATAAGTTTCATCCAGGAAATTTTAATGAAAATTAGTAGCAAATTTCCTTTTCATTTTAACTTGTTTATGTAAATCTGTGGATTTATTTATTCTGATCATCAAAACAAACTCAAGGTTTTGTGTAGCTGAACAAATTCATGGATCACGCACACATCTGGAATTCATGGATCAAAACACACAGTATACTGAACAAATCTCATTTTCTTTTTTAACCAATTACTCTTACTGAGTATGCTCGACACTGGGAGTTCAAAGGATCATGTTAGTCTCTGATACACTTATCTAGAGGATAATTTCTTTGGTGAGCTCTTATTGTTTCAGTCACAGTACTCCGTATTATCACTTCTCACCAAATTGACCTTCCTCTCTAACAAAAACTAACGCAAAAAATTATTACATAAAAATGATTAACAAGCCTCGCCGCTCATTCTGAAAACAAAAGAATAAATCAAATAAACAGAATAATTCAATTTATATTTTAAAAAAAAAAAATCACAGAAAATTCTCCACATAGCAGCGAAAGAATAATTTATGGCGTGGAAATAAAATAGCACACTCCAATGTCAAATGTGCTCATGCAAATTGAAAATGAATAGAGGGGGAAGAGAGACTAACAATCCGCCGGCGATGCCACCAGCAGCAAGAGACTTGCAGATGCTAAGAACCGCAAGTTTACTCGGACCTTTGACTCCTTCGCTCGCAATCTTAGCTTCCTCAGCCAAGTTCACGATCGTCGTCACTGCACTGTCGCCTCTCTTCCCTACCACATCCTCAGACGCCATTCTAAAATAGCAAAACTAAAAACCGCCAAGAGAACTCCTAAAGGTTACCGGAACCCTAAGCACCGTCGTTACTTCCTCCGACGACGACGATCGAAGGACAAAGAAAGAAGAAGCAACGGCGAATGAGTGCGACCGCGGGAGAGAGTAGTGGTTTTCTTAAGAACCGAGCAAAATTAACTAATATTAGTTACAAAAAGAAAAAAGAAAATATATATATTATTATATTGTCAGTTGGAGGAACACTTTAATAATAGATTTTTTTTTTTTTTTTTGATAAACACTTTAATAATAGATAGTCCAAATAGATTTTCTACTTTTAATCATCGCGATTTTTTCGTTGCTGTTTGATTTCTTCAAATTGTGATTTTTAATTTTTAATTTTTAATCCAAATTTTTTTTAAAAAAAAATTAAATTTAAATTTTATTACAAAATTTTATTTATTTTTATATGATATTCACATTAAATTATCATTAATATTTTAACACAAATTATTATTTGTAATTAAAATAAAATTTTTTTACTATTTTATGATATTAAACTGACTTCTAAACGTCAAACTGATTTTTACCAAAACAAGGCTAAGAGGATAAAATATGTGTTATTTGTGATTTACTTTTAAATTACAATTAATATAGACTTTCAATAATTTAAAAGTTACTAATTTTGGAGAGTTGGATTCGTTGAAACATTTTTAAAATATTATAACTGTTCCGATGATAGTTCTAGTGGTTCAATAAACCAAAATTTATAAAAGTTTGATTCTTAAAGAATACTTATTAAAGATAATATAATATTATAAATAATATATTATTTGAAAGGATATTAACAAAATATCAGAAAGTTTATCTAGTTATTTTTCAAGTTTATAAATAGTCTTGATATTGATTGGATCAATATCAATAACTTTATATAAAGTTATTAACGAATAGTATATATCTTCATTGTATCCTAAAAGCGAGAATGACAGATTGTTCAAGACAAATATTATCTTTAAGAAAGTAACATCAAATACATGCATTAAAGCCAATTACCATATTATTGTTCTTATGTTTACTTTTCCTTATATTTTCTCTAACAGGATTCACTTTTTTTTTTTTCAAAATACAAATGATTTCAATCCAACTACCAAACACACCCTTTCTTGATAGACAAACAAATTAAGAATTATCACTCCAATAATTAGTTGGTTAGATGATCTGATATTTGAAATCAATGTTTTGAAATGAGTATTGGGATAGTTTTGTACTAAAAATAGTTTAACACAGCTTATTTATATTAGTTAAGGTTCAACTATCGGAAACATAAAATTTTAAAAAAATAGAGAACTACTTTTTTTTTTTAGTTCATGCGGTATTTAAGTTACTAATTCTACTAATTTGAATTTGGCTCAAGTTATTCCTCAGGAAAGATCTCATTCTGAATTTTATATGAAAATCTTTATAAGTAGTGCTTCACAAATATATATATATATATATATATATATATATATATATATATATATATATATATATATATAATACACATGTATGTATATATATAACCAATGACTAAAGGCTAATAATAACCAATGAATTGATAAGCATCAAACATGGTATAGTATAGTCAGCATCTAAATTTTCTCACCAGAATTATCTGTTTTTCCGAATGTCATTTTCTCATCACAAACAAGTAGTATAGAATTTGTGGATGGATGTCTTGATCATTCCAAGGTGATAATTTTTTATTTTTTTTTTTCATTTTCCATTTTCTTCTATTTTTCCCAAGGCCATTGTCTACTTTACCTAATCGGAAAGGAAAATAAATAAAAATGATCCATTATCTATCTTGTATTGTGTCATTACTATTAGCAAGGGCTTAAAGGCCCTCACAAAAAATCGTCACTAAATTCAGTTTTTCTTGTAATGTTTAATTATAATTTTGATTCGGATGATTTAAAGATAATGTAATTGTAACTTCAATACGTAAATAAGTTAGTAAGTAATTCTCTTGACTTAAAAATAAAATTGTGAGTTCGATTCATATATACAGTCGTTTCGAATTTAGAGTAAAAATATGAATAGGGCTTAAAGGCTAATTTTTTTTTTTTTATACCCACTTGGGGCGCCCGATGAGACTAATCCGAACTCGACCTACGGAGCGCTCGCAGAGATCAACTCTTACATATATATTGTGGAGTGTGTAAATTTTTCCATAAAATTTACTTTCAAATAATTTAACTTTTTTATTAAAAAAATAATAATTATATCTTAATATTTAACTACACAAAAATTCTTTTGTTCTAAAAAAAGAAAAAAAAATACTATCATTTTCAGTGTGTATATATATACACACATATGTATATATACATTATGAATTAATGAGGAAAACAAGGGGTGCAGGTGGAAACCAGTGAATGGATGATATGGATTGCCATCCTTTTTTGACACTTCCGGAAAAAAAAAAAAAAAAAAGAAAAGAAAAAGTGGAGTATCTGTAAAGGTAAAACTATTCTAGCCCACATATTTTTTCCGGCCCACCAAAAAAAATACAAGCAAGACAAGTGTAGACGGATACCATCATTCAATTTTGTGTTATTTGATCAACATTGAATTTTCAATTTAGCAATACAAAAGAGCAGTGTTGGTTACTTATCTCGTCTCTTATAGCATGTTAGTGTCTTATAGTTATAGTGTGTTGGTATTTATCTCGACTTTTAATTATAAATTTAAAATTTAAATCTCGTACATAATAATAAAATATATCTTGTGATCAACTATTTATCTTTAATACAAAATTTCTCTAAAAAAATTGACAATCCCTTAGACAAAGAAGTAAATATATATATATTTTTTTTAATAATATTTGATTTCAAACTATACAAATAAATAAATGGATGTTAAAAGAAAAAGAAAAATAAATTTGATCACATTTTAGATTCTTGGAATCAATGACTTTTCTTATTCAATCTTTATTCCAAAGAACAATTCAAAGTGATGTACAATAGTCTAAATTCTATATATATATTATTTTTATATATATATATATATATATATATATATATATATTTGTGTGTGTTTGAAAATACATGGACAGGTATTTGAAGTCAATGATACTATTTTATGAACCTAAATCCGACTTCTAAGGTGCACTTAAAAAAAAAAATTTAAAAAAAAATTGGTATCATGAATTAATTTATATATATATATATATATATATAATAATTTGTGTAGTTCATATAAATTGATTTTATAATGAAAAGAATGATAATATTATACAAATCTTTATTCAATTCAACAAACAACTAATTTGACCAACCATCTTTCTCCAATTGTAAAATATAAAAAGAACATTCATAAATCATCCCTCGTAGCTAGCTAAGCTTAAATATATATATATATATATATATGTATGTATGTATATTTAAACTCTCTGATAAGAGAGGAGTGTTTTAAATTTGTAAATATAGGATCATATATATATACTCTTTGAAAATGATAAAGGAAGAAGAAGAGAGAAAAGAAGCAGCTGATGCTGCTGTTATCATATGGGATTGTGGGAGTCCTTTGTATGATTCTTATGATGAACTAGTTTCTCTCGTAAATTATATTGAGCGTCACGTCACATGATGTTTATTTCAACTCGGGATTGTAATCATGGTGGAATAAAGTCGGAATCAAGTTATGGATGCATTTTGCCTGATAAAAAGAATACAATGAATAGTATGAGTTTGTGGAAGAAAATGAAGGTAAATAAGGTTAAGAGAGAATTTTATAAGTTTTTTTCTCGCTTTGGTTTGTAGAAGTAGGAAAATAAGCACAAAGTAACAAATATTTGCCCTGGTTTTTTTAAGATTGCAGAATTGCATTCATTTTCTTGTGTTGTAAATCATTATAATAATCCATTGTTGAATTAATGCAGTATTTTTGCATTTTAAATTCTTCTACTTGAACCCGGTAGCTTGGAGGAGTTGGTAAGCGGACTCCTAATGCTTCCTCCAGGGCGGATGATCGAGGGTTCGAATCTCCCTGGGTGGTTAGCACCATGTTAAAAAAGCTCTGAGTCGGACCCTAACCCTCGAGTCTCTACAGGCCGAATCCGGATTAGTCTCACCGAAAAGGTGGGGACACCGAGCGTCTCAAGTGGGTAAAAAAAAAAATTCTTCTACTTGAATTATCAATGGAAAAAAAAAATCATTTTAAAAGAGAAAGTTATGAAAAATATATCCAAGTATATGACTAAACCAAGAAATTGAATCCTATTTTATCCTAAATTCTTTTATTCTACTAGTAGAGAATCAAATCTTTTTTCAAGAAAAGGTTTGGTCGATATTTTTTTTTCTATTCAAATCTCAAACTTATACCTTGTTTAAAGGGAATCTAAACATTTCATTTGAATAATGAGCTATTTGTAAAATTTAAGTTCGACACTAATTGTGAACTCTTCTATATAAGAGTTAGGGTCATATATTTTTTTGTCTAAAAATTAAACTTCACGAATGCAACTAAAATCAAATTTAAATTAGTTAGCTTGAAATATTGGAAGAAAGTTTACTTGGATAATCAATCCAAAATTCGGGCACCTTGAGAAAATGTTATAACATAATTAGTTTGATTTCTATTATTTTGGTGTCTCACTTAGCTTATTAAGTGAAAAATTTTGAATTTGACTCACAACTAACAAAAACTTTATGTCGTAATTTCAATTATATATTATAATTTTAGTAGTCTCATTTTACGAATTTCACCGATAAGAATATAAAGTCGCAAAAAAATCCCAGCACCCTGTCTCATTGTCTATGAGTTTATGGGGTGGCGTGATGGAATGACAAAGTTTAGGAATAAGAGTGGCAGCGGAAGCAAACCCTGTCCCCGGGCCCGAATAAAGTTTTCCAAATAGGATTTGAGCTTGACCAGAAAGAAATTGCTGTCTAGTCATGGGTACAATTGCAGTCACCTTGCAGGGCCCAATTTTTCCATCGGGTCAGGCTAGTATAATCTAATCCCAAATGTTTTATTTATTTATTTATTTTTCATTAGGCCGACTATGTATATTAGATGAATCTCATATTATGATAGGATATCTGAATGGTTTGGTCTCTAGTAGGAAAAAACTCAAGCTCAATCTCATGAGTCGGAGGTTTCAATTTCAATCTCATTTAAGTCAAGTTAGCTTTTTACCAGTCACTTACGCATTTGAGCTCCAAATATTTTATTTTGAAGAGTAATTAACGTATCTAATGTTGATATCGAGTTTAAATTTTATGAATAAAGAAAAAAGTATTAGTGCATATGTTTCTTTTTGAGATGGGGCACTAGAAAAACAAAAAAAAAGAAGAAAAATTTCAAGTTCCTATAACACAAATAAAACTATAACTGTGTTATTAAAAATTACACGCCACTATTTACTATTTATAGGGATAAGGTAGAGGGTCATTAAACTCCACCCTCCAAAATCAATCATTAGTTGGTTCAGTGGCGCATGAAGGCTAAGCTTGGTAAGAGGAATCACGGTTCGATCCCATAACCGTGATTGAAAGGAGTTTAAAGTTGTAATTCCTAGATCCGCTTCAAATCCGGATTAGTCGATCCGTATGAGTTCGGATACCGGATGCTCAGGTGGTTGGAAAATGGAAAACAATTTCTTTCTTTATAAATAAATTCACATAGTCATTTTGTTTCAATTTAACACTCCAATTTTGTTTCTCTCCTTTCACAAAAAAAAAAACACCATGCCTGGTCTAAATATTCGACTCGAAAATGTAGAAGATGAAATCTCATGCTTGGAACCAGTAGCTTGGGGAGTTGGTCCGCAGACTCCTAATACTTTACTCAGAGCGGATGATCGAGGTTTCAAATACTTTAAGTATAAAGTGTCATGTTAAAATCCTTCTCCTCAAGTAAGAATTGGACTTTGCGAGCGCGGCGCATACCGAGTAAAATCAGAGATCATATTCTTTCAATGGGGCATGTAAATTCATTTTCTCAATTAAGAAAGTAGTGGTTACACCCACGATATGATGATTCAAGGAATGGCGAATCACGATGATGGCAGTCGTGAAAAGTTACGTGAAGAATTGGCCCATGTTATTCAAAGGTTTCATGAAGCACATGTGCAGGCGGGTGTTGGAGGTCTTGGCCGTCCAGGCGGCGGTGGCGGAGGTGAAGGCCGTAAGCGAATCAGAAGGGAAAGGAATTTAGGGTAAAAAGCAATACTCTCTCCACTTTCACGGTAAATGAAGCAAATGGGCGGGGTGGGTTGAGGGTGCCAATAAATCAGGGTTGATCTATATTTACATAAATATATATAGATAATTACTATTTCGATTAATAGTATTACATCTTATATTGCGGCGTTCATAGTTTTTAGTTGTCGTATATCTAATTATATTAGAGGTCATTGATTCATATGGGTATCAATAAGATTCGGATAAATATGAGTAATACAACCAATCGTTGGTTGGTTCAGTGACGCATGAGGTTGAGCTTGATAGGAGAACCACGGTTCGATCCCACAACAACGATTGAGATGAGTTTAAAGTCGTAATCTCTGGACCTGCTCCGAATCCGAATTAGACCCGTGTGAGTTCGAATATCGGATGCTATTAGAAAAAAAAAATGAGTAATACAATTTTTTTTAATTATAATTTATCATTAATGATTAATAAATTTAGAAATAATTTTACAAATTTCAATTCTTCTATACAAGTTTTTTAAGTAAATAATTTTATTTAATATATATATATATATATATATATATATATATATATATATATATATATATATCACTCAATGTATCACAAGACATTAAAACGAGTGGATCGAGACAGAATTTATTTTGACATTTATTTTATGGTAAGTAAACCTCAAATCATGGTGAGTACGTAGTTAATTACTTTTTATTAGAAAACGGCTAATTCAAGAGGTGTCGTTTCAATTTTTCGGAGTAAAGAACGAGTCGGACTCCCAAACTCAGGCGTGTAATTTTGAAAATGTCAAAAGTGACTCATAACCAATTATCATATCGTAGAATCTCAGAAGAATCAATGACGTTTCTTTTGGTTGGCCTCAAGAATACTTCCAAAAATTTTCAATTATTGTCTTTGTTTTTGGCTTGGCTTAGTCAGCAACTTCTGATTGGCTGAAATAATTTATATATATATTCTTATATAGAATAGATATTATGAATTTCACTGAGTTTAAAAATTTGAGTCATTAGATAAATGGTTTAGCTCTTTACTTAATAACTGTTCAAGTATAAAGCGAACGATATAGAACTTTAGATCTCAACATATATATTTAATTCTTAGTTACGTCATTCAAAATTTAAAGTTAGTATTTCAATTTTTGACTAATCGATTAACTAAAATAATCAAGCTCTCGCTATATGAGCATTGTATAAAAATCATTACAAAACCTATTCTCGAGCAACATTTAGACTGATTGATATAAACTTTAGAGAGATAATTCAAATATGTTGCAATACTTGGTTAATCTTTCTTATTTGATATATATATATATATCTTTTAACATTTTCAAGTCTTATTTACCACAAAAAAAAAAAAAAAAGAAAAAAAAAAACACTTTCAAGTCTTTAAATTAAATAATTGTTTGAATAACTAAACTCTCTTATTGAAGCCTTTTATTAGTCTTTTATCCCTTTTTAGCTAATTTTTGGATATGAAAATGGACAATGGATTTCCCTTTTTGTTTTATATTCTAGACATTATTATGTCAAATTATGGGGTTTTTTTTTTTATTTTGTTTTATTTATATATTATGTCCGTAGAAAATTGCTTATTTGTGAAAAGAATTTCAATAATTGAGGGGGAGAATCAAGTAAGGACTAGAGGCCATAAATCTTCCAAATGAGGAAAATATATTCACTCATAAATGACAATATAATGATTTTTTCTTTTAATATATCAATTTTAGAAATAGTAATTTTTAATAATAATAAACATTTTCACTTTGTATTTGGACAATAATATATATAAAATCTTTTTTTTCTTCTTAGGCACAAAGTGTCTTAGATGAGTCTCAAACTATGAGATGACACCTTTAAGCCAAATCCACATTTAGACTAATCCCCGTTCAAATCGGGTTGGTCCCTTGCGGAGGGAAACTCCGACCCCAAATTTTAAACAGTTGCATACATGAGTGGAAGTTTGAACCCCAACCTCACTTAACATCATTTTTTTTGACTAATCTAGATTCGACCCAAATTAGCCTTACAAAGTTGGATATTATATATGAGTCCCAAACTATGAGATGACACATTTAAGTCAATCCACATTTAGACTAATTTCTGTTCGAGTTGGGTTGGTCCCTTACGAGAGGAAGTTTTGACCTCAAATTTTAAACAAATGCATACATAAGTTAGATTTTGAACACTTGATATCACTTAAGCCAAAATAGCTCATTACCAACTCATTTGCATTGGGGTTAGACCTACAAAGTTTAATTCTTCCTCATTGAAAGCCTTCTTACTCCGATTCTTATGTAGAACTCACAATAAAAATTAAAATTGTGATCTCATATAAAACATTCACAATATATTTTTATATTATGTCAAACTAAGAGTTTATGTCGAAGTATTTGATTTGTTTTACATAAATTTTTGTACTGAAATAGAAGTAAAAATTATTCATACTCTCCAAAAATAGACATCAATACTCGTCTGAACTCAACGACTAGCCCTATTAAAACTTTCACTAAATTCATAAGAAAACAAAACAGTACAATAATATCCAAAAATAAACGAAACAAATTATTCATTACTACTCTATAAATCTATAATTAGAAAAAATTAATATATTATTATTTTGAAATTTTTTGACATATTGCAATCTATTTATGGAGTGAAAGTATATATATATATATAATTTGATAATTTTCATAGATTTCAATAATTGTGGGTGAAGTTATAATAAATTGAATCTTGTTATAACTTGAAGTTTCGTATAAGAGATCACTGAGCGATAGTTAAACAAGACATAAAAGTCTTTACTTAATTGACATGTTTTAAACTCGTGAAACCTATCTCAAAGGTCCAATATCATTGAGCTATAAAAAATTATATTTTCTTGTTAATATTATATTATTGGTGAATGAATGAATATATATTTTTTAATGATTAATTAATTAATTATCACGAGAAAAAAAAAGGCGAAGTCAACTATTGACAAGTTCCGCTTCAATCCACATCAATGATATATAACTGTCATTGTGAGTAATAAATGTAAAACAAGCGTGTGGGCTTAATAAATCCAAGAAGAAAAAAAAATCTAAGTATCCGAACTCACACAGATCGATTAATCCGAATTCAGCTTGGAGTTCAACTCTTGCACGAGGGTGATGGAAGGCCTAACCCAAAGCTTTTTAAGCTGATGCTAACCACCTTAGAGGGATTCGAACCCTCAACCATCCACCCTGAGGAGAAACATTATGAGTCCGCTTATTAACTCCCCAAATTGCTGAATTTTTCTCTTCTTTAATTATTATCATATATATATATATATATATATATATATATATATATTTGATAAATTATTATCATTGTTATATATATTATCATTATTATATATTAGTTAGGTTAAAGTTTGTATTTAGAATGTACTTAGTCAATCACTTTTCTAAGTAATTTTTTTTTTAGTGAAACATATTTTTAGTAAAATAGATTTTAGTTTATTAATAATTAAAAAAAAAAGTGTTTAGACAAAACTTTTATTTTTAAAGAAAATAATACTATAATTATTGAAAGTTTATATGAGAGAAAGACTTGGATTAGTAAGCACTTAGTTTTCATAATTCGGGTTAGCTATTCGCTTTGATATTAATTATCACGATTCGGACTTGTAAGCCCATATTGTGACATGGACCTGACAGTACCCATAGTTTACTACTTAATATTGTCCTCTTTATACTAAAATGATACTTAGACCAATTCTTATATATCATTATACATTCACTTAAATATTCGATGTAAATTAGAGTATCATATAATATGTAAATATTATAATTTTAGTATATCTCGAACTCACAACCTCCTAAATTATAAGTAATGAGATTACTAATTGAGTTATATTATATGAATTGCATGAAGAAATAGCTACCTATCTTATTGCATACATTTAATGAGGAAGAAGCCCTAATTTAATTTCATTTGAATGAGCCCTAATTTTGAAAGAAAAAATGGAAATCCATTTTCTAGAAGAAAAAGGGAAAAAAAAAAAGGTATATAACGGCATCTCATATGGTGACTGCTTTTTTGTCAAAAAGAAACAGCTCAGAGAGTCTTCTCTCTTTAGCTGCTTGCTCTTTGTCAAAGCAACTTTTTTCAGAAACACCAACAAAACGACATCGTATACTTGAATTTTCGAACCAAACAACGTCGTAAGCTAACTTGGTCGCTTCTTCTTGTCCCATATATTCTTTCTTCGTATTTTTTTTCCCTTTTTCTTTTGGTATAAGAAAGTAAAAATATGTCGGGAATCGTGTATGGTATGCCATATTCCCCCTTCCCTCCAAATCCAAACCATCCCTTTTCTTGGGAACCGTAAATTTCTCAGCTTTTTTGAGTTTTGTTTGTTTTTTCTCTCTCTATCTATCCAGGGAAACAAAAGTGAAAAAAAAGTGAAAGGTTAAGTACTGCGGTTGGTGGGCATCAGGGAAATGAGAAAAAACTCTGGTTTTGTTTTTGTTTTGTTGTGATTTGGAGTTTCTGGAAGATGACTCTGTTTCCACAAACAGTTCACCAGAGTCAAATGAGTTATTGTCTTCCTCTTAGGCCATTTCAATCGTCTTCAGCGTGATTCTTTTTCGAGTAATGTTTTGTTTTATTTGACCGTGATTTCACGTGAGTAATGACTTCAAGTTTTTGGGGCTTTTCTTTTTTTAGTGTAATTAAATTTTTGGGGAAGTGGGTTTGTTTTTCTTACCAGAAAGTTTGAGTTTTGGTAATTAGTTCCGTGTTAATTGAGTTCTTGAAGGCGGGATTTGATAGTATTCGTGTCTGAGTGAGTTTCGCCAGAAATTTTTGCTGGAGGGGAACATGTCGGAAGTAGGTAAAGTTCGCTTGGTTCGTTGTCCTCAGTGTGAAAATCTTCTTCCTGAGATGCCTGACTTTTCAGTCTACCAGTGTGGTGGTTGTGGTGCTATTCTGCGAGGTACCCTTCTCTCACTTTCTTTCTTTTCATGTATGTATGTATATATTTGATGTTGTCAGATGTGTTCTGCTGTTTTCTGTAATTACACTATGAAATTTAGCGAATTTTTGAGTTGAAGTGTGTAAATTTTTTTGTGTATTTGAGCGTTCCACCCCTCTTTGTTTTCTGAGTAATTTAAAGGGTTAAATTGTGGTTGTTTTGATCCGCAGCAAAAAGGAAAGGAGTTTTGGATGATGGGATATCAGGGATATCTGATGGTGAGAAGAGTAAGAGTGATGGGTTATCTGGGAAAGGGGAAGTTAATGCTGGTCTAGTAAGTGATTTCATGGCAGAGAGGAAAAGTAATGGGGCTGAACCTGTTAAACTTGAAAGAAATCTTGATGAAAATGGGAGCTCTAATGGTAGTTCTTCAGGAGCCACTGAGGATAAGGGCATTTCAGCTAATCCTAATAGATCTAGAAGAGGAACAGAGAGAACTGACCCAAGGAGTGATCAAAATGGCAAAGTTGGGATCACAGATGATGAGTGCAGGCATTCTTTCAAAGTTTCTCATGATAATTCGGCTCGTGATAGTTCTAGTTCTGGCTTGAACATCAAAAGGCCTGCATATTTTAGTTCAGATAATGATAATAGCCCAGAAGAAGATCTTTTTGCTAGGTCATTGAGATCAAGGCCATCTATAAACCAGAACATTGTGGACAGAACTAGCTCAGTAGCATTGCATACTAATGGAAATGGTTTTTCAGGACAAAGGAGGTTTGCTAAATGTCCATATCCTGACGAAGGGCCATCGAACTATGGTAGAAGTTCTCTATATAGCTATGGTGACTATATGACATACAGTGATCATTTGGATGGCATTGCTAGGGTCGAAAATCTAGAGAATGATCGAGCTGAACTTCTTCGCAAGCTTGATGAGTTGGCAAATCAGCTTAGCAGATCCTGTGATGTCCCGGAGAAACCAAGGGATAGAAATTTTCATGACCGGAGGATACCTCCTGTTCCTTCGGAGGCTTTTGGTAGACATGAGGCTTTTGTCCAAGAAGGTGCAAGTATGTCTTACGGTGTAAACAACAAGCCTCCTGTGCCTGATAAGCATGTCTCAAGACCTCCATATTTTGCTAATAGTCATGGCTATTCTATCATGGATAGACATGGTTTAGCTGTTCCGGAACCTTACCCTTCAACAAACCGCATGCAAGACTATCGAGGATTTGCTGATGTCTATCAGCCTCAAGTGCTCAGGAGGACTTCCCATCAGCTGCCACGTCAGTACTTCCAGGAACCTGATTATGAGCATTTTCCAGGTCGCTACATGGATTTCAATCAAGATCCTTTCATGTCACATCCGCATGAAACCTTTTTTCATCAGCCTGCTTGCTCTTGTTTGCATTGCTTGAACAAGAATTGGCATGCTCCTCACAAAACCCAACCACCGAATTTTGCCAATCAAAATGCAGGAAACAACTACATGCATCGCATTCCTTATCCACCTGTCAATCCTGTTCCATATGGTGGTCTACAGGGCTACATTTCTGAGGGTTGCAGTCTTCAGCAACCACACTCTCGTGATCGACTGCCCCTTACAAGAAGTTCCAGCGATCTTGGAAGAGAGACAGGTGGATTTGGTCGCCGCCATTTAAAGAAGGTCTTGGTAGCCCATGGAAATGCAAGGATCTTTCATCCAGTTGCTGGCGGTGCTCCTTTTATAACATGCTGCAATTGCTGGGAGTTGCTGAAAGTGCCAAAGAAAATCATGTCAGTGCAGAAAACTCATAGGAAAATAAAATGTGGTGCCTGTTCTTCCATACTTTTGTTTGAAATTGAAGGGAAAGGAATTGTTGTATCTGCCCCTGTAGAAACTGTGCCTGTCACAATGAACATTGCTGCTGCTGCCAATGAGATACCAGCTGAAAATTTCCGAA
The DNA here is from genome assembly GCA_025388415.1 of Cynanchum wilfordii. Taxonomy (NCBI): domain Eukaryota; kingdom Viridiplantae; phylum Streptophyta; class Magnoliopsida; order Gentianales; family Apocynaceae; genus Cynanchum; species Cynanchum wilfordii. The sequence continues at coordinate 4,207,401 of JAHSUH010001581.1, forward strand.
ATTCAACTGATTTCTCTGATACTTGTGCCATAAACACCTCTAATGAGTATGAGAATTTCAATTATGACTTTCAATTGGTGGATGATGAGCCGGACCCATCTTTAGGAGACCATAGACTGAATTCACATGATATGGGACAGGATCCTCACTCATCCTCTTCCAGTTCTTCTGAGGATGAGCAGAGCCAAGATGATTTGATTGTGAGGAAGGATGTTTCTCATTTTGCAAAAGATGAAGCTTGTTTACCTATTCCAGATTCAGCGTCCCAAGAATGTCCTGGTCATTCTTATTCTGATGAAGTAATGCAAAGAAATGGGAACAACAGTAAACGTATTGATGAAGATAAGAATCTTCAAGATGGGATAATATCTCGGCAAGACTCTCTAAAGGATGCTATGGAGGCAACTGAAACAGATATCTCCTACATTGATAATTTCGATACTGGTGTATCTCATGATTCTGATGAGGTAAGAAAAGATGAAGATCATCGACCAAGGAGCAACAAGGGGTCTGAGTCATTTTTTGTAGGTCTAATAAAAAGAAGCTTTGGGGACTTTTCCAGATCAAGTAAAACAACAGAGAAGGGAAGATTAAATGTCTCCATTAATGGGCACCTTTTACCAGACAGAGTAGTTAAAAAGGCTGAAAAGTTTGCTGGCCCTATACAGCCAGGAGACTATTGGTAAGTGAATATGAATATGCATCATGCTTCTCTAAATATGCTTCTGCATGCTGTTCAGATGAGTCTAGAAAATTATTTAAGTTTGTGTAACCTTTAAACCATTCTTGGAGCAGTTCTGTTGCTTTATTTTCTTCTAAAATTGGATTTTCTGCTACTTTTTTGCTTTACCAGGTATGACTTTCGAGCTGGATTTTGGGGTGTGATGGGACATCCTTGCCTTGGAATCATTCCGGTATGATCATTAAACTTCTTGTCACTCTATATATTTCTGCCTCTACATTTTAGGAATAAATAATTTTTGTATGATATGCATATCAATGAACTCATGGTCAGTATAAACTATTTTGCAGCCAAACATTGATGAATTCGATTATCCTATGCCACAAGATTGCTCTCGTGGAACCTCTGAAGTTTTTGTTAATGGCCGGGAGCTTCACCTGAAAGATCTAGATTTGCTTGCTGGTAGGGGTCTTCCTACCATGAGAAACAAGTCATATCTCATCGAAATCTCTGGGAGAGTTGTGGATGAGTACACTGGTGAAGAACTAGATTCTCTTGGCAAACTTGCCCCCACGTAAGTTTTCTATTTCATAGTTCCATACTGGTATTCTCTTTTATTTATTTCCTCACAAGTGCAGAAAACTACTAATGTGAGCTAATTCTGGAAAAGAAAAAGTTGACAGTTTTCCGTGCTAGGATAGACACTTGCTTATGAGTTTCTGCTTAGTATTTAAAAAACGACTGGTATAGAATATCAGTTAGTAAAGTAAGAACTGGGTACTGTCTTGTCCTTATAAGTGATCTTGTCAGGGTGCATTACTTCATTCTCTTGTGATACAGAAAAGAACTTCAATCTAGTTTGTGTGTCTAAGTCTTTTATGTGTTTCTTGCTGATTTAACTTGCTGCATTATACAAACGTAGATATTGGAAAATACGAGGAATTGGAAAACTTTAGATTGAATCACAGTTCTGCATCCGAAAAGCAGATAGGTCTATGATCTATCAGAATGAGATTTTTTTTAGTTCCATGAAGCATTTTGCCTTGCAGAACCATATTGATTTTCTGTTTAGGATCACCAATTACAGACATATAGGCTTGTGTTTTACAGACAGAAACAGAATTGATTCGACTGCATCAAACTTCCATAATATTTGCTAAATATCATATTTGTGAGTTTTTTCCCCTATGGTTTTCTGATTTGGACCAAACATGTTTTTTTATTTCTGGAAAACAGGGTTGAGAAGGCAAAGCATGGTTTTGGTATGAAAGTTCCAAAATCACTGCAACAACAACTGTAGATTCTTGAAGCTGTAACATTGTAATATCTGATGCTGGTGTGGTGGATGTACTGTACCTGATCTCCCACTTTCTTTGTCGCACTTGCATGATCTGTGAAATACATGTTAATTCAACAGAGTAGTCCAATCATTTCTATATATATATTATATGTATAATTTGTTGTCTGAATTGTATTATGGTATTCTTTTATTAAAAAAAAAACATGTTATTACTTTATAGTTTAGGAGGAGCTGTACTTGGTTAGAATACTACTAGCAGTACATTGGACTGATGTCTGAAAGTCACTGTCCTCAAAATGATGACTATTATTTAATAGTTAAAAATCAAAAACTTTATTTTTCAGTATGTGAACGAACAATGCATAGTATTGCATCCCTTTATATATACACATTTTTGTTTTTATTAGACAACAATTAATCAATCAAACACCTAATCCAATACTAAACACAATGAATGGATAACCTAATCCAATCAAGTTATACCAAAATCTACAATAAGCAATGCATGATCATATCACCCCCAAGCAAAGAAGGAATATATATATATATATAATATATGAGCCCCCTATAATTTTTTTTTTTTTTTTATTTCTAAGATACCATATATATATATATATGAGCCCCCTATAATTTTTTTTTTTTTTATTTCTAAGATACCAAGGTGTTTTAAATGAGTTTTGACTATTGGAAGACACTCTCTTTGAACCCAACTAATATAGAATCTAATTGTGTTGGACTCCTATTGAGAGACCTTTGCGTAAAGGAAATCAAACTCCTTTCACTTATACCAATAAGTGTTGGTCATCTTCTAAATAAGTCTTTAACTATGAGAGGACGTCTATTTTGAACCCCAACTAATCTAGAATTGAGTTGCATTAAACCCATATTGGGGGACTTTGTGTAAGAGAAGCTAAACTCTTTTCACTTGAAGCAACAAATATTGGTCACATCTTCTAATAAGTCCCAACTATGAGAGGACGCCTTTTTTGGATCCAAATAATCCAAAATTGAACACCACCTTATGTATGAGAATCAAATTCCTTCAACTTCGACCAATATTAATTATTTGGTATTTGATTTATTTGAAATAAATAAAATGAGAGGGGAGTGCAAAAAAAGTATTTATGGGGCCCAAATTCAAGAAATGGAAGGCCATTTATTAGACAAAGCCTGTGCTGTATTTACCAAAAAAAAAAAAAACAAAAAAAGAAAAACACAGAAAAGAAAAGACAAAGCCTGTGCTGCAGGACAGCCCGCCACTCAATACTTACTCCCTTCACCTTGTCCTTTGCCATGGGCCAATAGCAATGGCCAGGGCGTGAGGAGGGTCCTTATTCCATTGTCGGTAGCCAAGTTGATTGAAGAACACTCGACCTTTTGGTTTGTTTCAAATTTCTTTTGTTGCATCGTAAAGGGATTCCTCGGGAGAAGCATATTTTTGTGGGTTGGGTATAAAAGTTAAAATCTGAGCTGTGTAAAGAAATGTTCTTTTTGCAGGAAAAGCGAGTCTGCTTAGGGAGAGAATGACTGAGACGATGAAGAAAGTTTTGCTCAGCTGGAAATCTTGGTTCTGGTCTTTGCACAAGTACAATTACTTGGTTTTGAAGTTGGGGGTCTCTATTCTCTTGGTGGGTCTTGGTTTTAGACTAATCTTTTGCCGATCGAATGGGTTTTCGCTCGACCCAGATGGGCCTTTTTCTCGAGCCAATTTTGCTCCATTACCTGTTGGTCCCAGTCGAGCCAATACTGCGCCACCTCCAGTTAATCTCACTCTCCATGGAAATGCAGAATTCGCTCCTCCTAAAGGTACTCAAATTCATGTCTTTTTTTCCTTTAAAATTTGCTTGAAGACGTCGATTTGGTTCATGAAATGTGAGCTAGTTTAGGATTCAATGCACCATCCTTTTCCTTCTTGGAACAGTCTCGGGATTTATTTTTACAATTTGGAAGAATTTTTCCGAGGAAATTGTAGTTACTGCTCAGAACGGAAGGAATTGTAATCTGCCTAAATTTGTTGTACGTTTAATAAAGACAAAAGGGTTTTCTCTATCTCCATTGGGTCTCAAGTAAAAAAAATCAGTCGGCGGCTGATCTCACATGGCCAATTGCATTCAATAGGTCGGTTAGGTTTGTATTCTTGCTGGCCTACAAGTTGTTGTTTTGGGTATATTTTTATTAGGTTCTCTCTGTCTTTAGGGATCTGTTAAAATAGATTGACGTTATTATCAGGCTGAGGATGTAAAATGCAGGAAAGTGTGATCTCTTGATTGGGGATTGGATTCCTAATCCAGCTGGTCCTGTTTACACCAATGAAACCTGCAAATGGATTGAAGGACATCAGAACTGCTTGATGAATGGTCGGCCGGATACTGGTTATCTTTATTGGCGGTGGAATCCACTAGATTGTGAGCTGCCTCAACTGAATCCTAGAAAGTTTCTTGAACTAATGAGAAACAAGGCGTGGGGTTTGGTTGGCGATTCAATATCGCGGAACCATGTACAATCGTTGATCTGCATTCTCTCCACGGTAAAGCATTGCTCTCTTACTGTAAAATTAATTACAATATTTGGGTGTTGCTTATGCTGCTTCTATTCTGTATTGGAAAATGTTGGCACTCTTGTTTATACATTTCCCCCTTATAATTAGTATCTTAAGCTCAACTATCTCTCATCTGTACATCTATATATCACCACAAGCCATTACGAAAAATTTGAGACATATATTAACTAGGTAGTGAGTTCATATAGTCTGTAGCAGATGTAGTTGGTACATATTTTGATTAAATGATAATATTACCTTTACAATCCTCTAGAACCTTCTATTAGAATCTGCAGGACTTTGATGAGTTAAGGGTTATTTGGAAATTCTAAGATTTATCTATTCATTTTTTTGTATGGTGGAAATCATATACTATCTTTTTTGAATGACAAAGTAGTTTGCTCTCTCTTGAATTATTCTGTGTCCTCTTTTACCAGCCTAACAAGGTAAAATGGGATCCATTTAATGCACTAGTTTGGTTTGGTGGGTGGCATCCCAGAAACAACGAAAGGACATCTTGCATGAAAGGGCTCTGTTTATTGTGCATCTTGTCTGTCTTTTTGCAATTTCTCTTTCCTTCCTATGGTGTAAATAGTTTTGTCCGGTGCATTTTTCATGGTTTTGTTGCATCTTTCTGTTGGCATTAAATTAATGGTTAATGGGTCCTTATTTGCTCATGTGCTTTTTCAAGAACGCCATAAGAAAATTTTAATGGCTTTGAAACTTTCTGATGGGCATTCAACTTTTTCTTACCTTAATTATCGAATAGTGTTCCAAATTGTATTCATTGTGAAATTCAACATTTATGGTAAAATGTTAGAATTTCCTCATTGATTCATATAGTATGTGCCAAAGTGATGGTTTAAAATGTTGCTCTTGGTTGTATTTGAGACTCACTCTGACTGGAAATTGGATCAGTCCATTTTTGATGATATCCATTACCTTGTCGATATTCTGTCTGTTACCAAATAGGAGTTCCGGTCTCTCCTCTTCCTTGATTATCACTTAACAGTCCTTTTTAATGGCTATTTATATATATATATATATATATATAAATGAATATATACAATTGTTCTTTGATCTGTCTTTGATAAACACTACTAATCAGGATTATTCTTCAATCTGGATCTCTAGAATTGTTTTGCAAGCAGTTGGCTAATTGCTCTAGTTATATTTTTGCCCTTTTAGGTGGAAGAAGCTGTTCAAGTTTATCATGACGAGGATTACAAATCCAGAAGATGGCTCTTCCCTTCTTACAATTTCACCGTTTCAGTTATTTGGGCCCCTTTCCTTGCTCAAGCAGCAATCTTTGAAGACTATAATGGAGTTTCTACATCTGAGATCGAACTGCACCTTGACAAACTTGATACAAATTGGACGGAACAGTATAGAAACTTGGATTATGTCATGTTTTCAAGTGGCAAATGGTATGTCAAAGCAGCAATCTACTATGAAAATGATACAATTCAGGGCTGCCATTACTGTCCTAAGAGAAACATCACTGAGGTTGGGTTCGATTTTGCTTATCGAAGAGTTCTCAAGAATTTCTTCAACTACATAACCGAGTCAAATCACAAGGGCATAATCTTTTACAGAACCTCCACACCTGATCACTTTGAATCCGGAGAGTGGTTTAGTGGCGGATCTTGCAACAGAACAGAACCGGTGAAAGAAGGTGAATTTTCTTTAAACGAATTGGTCAAGATTCTACGGGGTATAGAGATAGAAGAGTTAAAAAAAGCCTCAGCAAGAGCTTCTGAGAAAGGGATTAATCTCAAACTTTTCGATGTCACTTCTCTGTCGTTGCTGAGACCTGATGGACATCCAGGGGCGTATCGACATTTCCAGCCATTCGCAAAGGATAAGAATGCTAAGGTAATTAATGACTGTTTACATTGGTGTTTGCCTGGTCCTATAGATTCTTGGAATGATCTGTTAATGGAGATGATGGTAAATGCTTGAAAGAAAGAATTTGGAATCCTTTGCTTGATGAAAATGGTGGGTAAAAATTTTGGCATCCACACGCTGTGAATACTCTCCCCAAGCATTCAAATTCTTTATACGGTAGCATTAATCTGACCCTGAAAATTGTAGCCATCATCTTGAGCTGAGAGAGTTTCCAAATTAGCTCTGAGCAAAGCCTGCATTTCTTGTAATAGAAAAAATATTTGTAAAATTCCATTTGTTTCCCATCTATTATAGTTATATATTATACTATATATATATATATATATATTTATATTTTTTCCCCCTTTTCTATCTGTTTTTCTGGGCTCACTCCTGTAGAGAAAGGGAGTGGGGAGAAATGGTTTTTTTTTTTCTTTATTTTATTTTATTGTGTGTAGAATTTGTTTGTATGACTTTGACTAAGATTCAACTCAAGTTGTATCTTTAAAGTCTTTCTTTCTTACATGGCGCCAGTCGAGTTGAACTCATAGCGAGTGTTGAAATTATGATCTTATATAATATTCAAAATATATTAGACTTATATATATATATATATATATATTTATTTTTGACAAGAGTAAAAAATCCTTAAAAATTTTAAAAATAATATATAATACATATTTATTTACGAAAATAAATAGAGAATGTTAGGATGTATAATAAAAAAAAGAAAAGGCAAATCATAGGCGCCATTCTTCCTTTTCTTGGCTGGTGTCAGGCGGTGAAACTTTGCATTTCACCAACGGTCGAATATATTGAAATTAATATACGGATAGAAAACCCAATTTGAATTTGAAAATTATAACCGTTGGGTTCTACTCCCCCGCGTCTCTACCCTACTTCCTAGTATAAAATTCCTCCTCTTCAGAGGAAAAAATTCTCTCATTAACAATCTCTTTCTCCCTACAATTTCTCTATTGCAAGCATCTTGCAAAGCAACAATGGCTTCTGTTGCGGAATTACCCAAGAAGAAAGGAGGGAAGTCAAGAAAGGCTTTGAAACAGACAAATCCGTCATCAAATGAGGCCAACATTTTGGCCGGAACAGTTTCTCCGGTTGTCCCGCTGCCGGCGGCAGAAGATCCTTCTGGTAAAGAGAATCATGAAAGCCTCTCCCAGCCTAAATCCCAGAAAAAGTCAAAGAGGGGAGCATCCAAAGCTAAGCAGCAGCAGCAACCGGAGGAGGCATCTTTTGAAAAAGAATTGCAAGAAATGCAAGAAAAGCTTCAGAAATTGAGGCTTGAGAAGGAGCAGACTGAAGAACTCTTGAAGGTTAAAGATGAAGCCCTGAAGAAAAAAGAAGAAGAGAAAGAAAAGCTCCATTTGGAACTCAAGAAATTGCAGAAAATCAAGGAGTTTAGGCCCACTGTGGTGAGTTTTTCTTCCATTTTCTAGATTCACTCTCTGTTTTAATTCTTGATTTCATTTCTGATCCGTTGAATTATTTTTCCAGAACATCCCAGTTATGCAAGCTTTCTCAGAGAAAGATCAAGAAAAGAAGGGGAAGAAAAAGACGGATCCTGCAAAGAAGAGACCATCTCCTCCGTATGCTTTGTGGTGCAAAGACCAGTGGAATGAGGTAACTATGGAAAAAAAAAAAAAAAAAAAAAAAAAAACTGCTCTGTTTTAGAAGGGTTTGTTTGATTGTTCATAATTTCTGATAAGAGTTCAAATTATCTATGGCCCTTTCTTTTTTAGGTCAAGAAAGCCAACCCTGATGCAGAGTTTAAGGATATTTCAAATCTGTTGGGTGCAAAATGGAAGACAGTCAGCCCAGAAGAGAAAAAACCATATGAGGAAAAGTACCAAACTGAGAAAGAAGCTTATTTGAAAATTGTGGGAAATGAGAAGAGAGAACATGAAGCAATGAAACTTTTGGAGGAAGAACAGAAGCAAAAGACAGCCATGGAATTGCTTGAACAATATCTTCAGTTCAAACAGGAGACACAGAAAGAAACCAAAAAAAACAAGTGAGTATCATTACTGTTAAATGTATACAACACTTTCATATCAAAATCAAATTTCTTCGTCTTGACCTAATTTCATCTTTTCTTTTACAGGAAGGAAAAAGATCCATTGAAACCAAAGCAACCCATGTCTGCATATTTCCTGTTTTCTAATGAAAGACGCTCCACACTGCTTGCAGACAATAAAAATGTCTTGGAGGTAGGATTTTTAACCCATAAAACTCCAGATTTTGCTTGGATAATTAACTGTTCATGGAACTAAACGAGTAATTTCTTCTTGTATAGGTAGCCAAGATCACTGGTGAAGAATGGAAGAACATGACAGAGAAGGAAAGAGTCCCTTATGAAAAGGTATCCTACAAAAAATTGTCCCCTTTTCCTATTGCTGATGAAAAAAAGTCTTGAATTTGGAAAATGTTTTGTTTATCTTAGATGGCAAACAAGAACAAGGAACAGTACAAGCAAGAAATGGAGCTTTATAAACAGAAGAAAGAGGAGGAAGCAGCTAACCTGAAGAAGGAAGGAGAAGAACTAATGAAACTTCAAAAGCAAGAAGCTTTGCAGTTGCTTAAAAAGAAAGAGAAAACAGACAACCTGATTAAGGTAGGAAATGGGCAATGGGAAATCTTTTATATATATATATAACCTCTCTCTGTATAATCCTGAGATGCATAATCTTGATTTGTGTTTGTAATGCAGAAAACAAAAGAGGAGAAACGTCAAAAGAAGAAGGAAGAGAAGGATGTTGTTGATCCAAACAAGCCAAAGAGGCCAGCATCTTCATTCTTTCTGTTCAGGTCAAATTGGGTTTTTTTTTTTTTTTTTTTGGTTCAAGATTAAAACACAGTTTCTGTACTTTTCCTTTAAATTCTTTTCTTAAAATTTTCAAAACTGGCTTGTGCAGTAAGGAGGCAAGGAAAACCCTGATGGAAGAAAGGGCAGGAATCAACAATTCAACACTAAATGCACTAATCTCATTGAAATGGAAGGAAATGAGTGATGAAGAGAAACAGAAGTGGAATCTCATGGCTGCAGAATCAATGGAGGCTTACAAGAAGGAAATGGAGGAATACAATAAATCTGTAGCAGCAGCAGAGAAGAAGGAAAAGAACTAGGGAAGGGGAAGGAAGGCAGCAGCAGTAGTTTTAAGTGTTCAACTGGTTTTGTTGAACATTCTAGAATTAGTAATTTTTCATTTTCTTTTCTGGAGTTTTAGCTTATATTAGACTGATTATGTGTTGTATTTTTCTTTTCTAACCAACAAATTTCTTTTAATGCCAAAAAAAAATCTTTACTTTTGATATTTCATCCCCACCTACTTTTTCTGGATAAATAAATAAACAAAAATTATATAAATTAAGATCAAAATTTTTAATTCAATGAACCAAACAATTATCAAAAAAAAAAAAAATAATAATAATAAATTCTTTAATTTATTAAAAAAAATTAATAATAAAAATTAATGCAGTAAAGTCTTTTTGAGCTGGAACTGCCATAAATTCAATATTGTTTTTGACTTTTTTCTTATTTAAGCTCTGGTTTCCCATTTCGATCCAGTATTATTAAATTATTCTAATAATTTTAATATTTCTTTTTTCTTTTTTTAAAAAAGGTATATTCTTTCTTTTTAACAATTCGTACTAATAATAACTTATTGCATTTTATTTAATATTCATGTTACGCAATTAATACTACCTTATCGCAGGTGTCTTAGATGAGTTTCGGTCACTAAAAGACGACATCTTCAAGTCACTTCACACTCAAACTAATCTCGCTCGTTAATTTGTAAGCACCTGATTTAACTTTTTCTTTTTTCTTATTTTCATATAATTTTCTCCTTAACATTTATATTAAAAGATTAATCCTAATATATATATATATATATATTTTTTTTTTTTTTTGATAAAAAGTGTGGAATCCTAATATATATTTTGATTTATATCAGAAGATATCTTGAATGGTACTAATATGGAACATTTAGACTAGGATGTTATATTATTTTAAGGATGTTTACACAATTTTAGCAGCAGCTTCCTTGTGGAGGAGTGAGTCTATCAATCAGTTCACAAGTTAGCTCAAGATTAGTTTTCTTTTTCAACAATGGCGGAATTTCAGCTGCCATGGAATTCTCTCTCTTTCAACTTGAAGGGACATTGATAATGGCCTCCAAAAACAAACTTTTCCCAGTTCACACATTTAGCTCATGATTAGTTTTCCCACTGAAGTCAATCAACACTAGTAATATTTTCCAGTTCCAGAAGCAACAAAATTTTCAGTTTGTCATTTATGGTCATCCAAGCTTCTCCCACTTCCTATTAGTACTGATGACGTATAACTAAATATTTTTCTTATACGCCAAAGCTTCTTGTTCTTTTCATCGACACCTCCAAGAAATTAATATTTTACCTTTTTTTTTTTTTTTTTCCCTTTTCCCCATTCGTATAGCTTTTTTAATTTCTTCGAATGCTCGGAATTGATGGAATAAATTCGAAACCCGTGATGTTTAATTTGGGTTTTTTCCACTGATAATTAATACAAAATGACGCTATACAATCCAATAAGTAGCACCCGGACGGAGATACAACGGGAAGATGACGCCGGCGCAGCTTTTGTGTTGGAGTCAAAAGGTAATTACAACAATTTTTAATTTTCCGTCTCCTCCATCTTCTTTACATGTCTCTCTGAAAGGACTGTTTTCCGTTAGCTATGGTGATCGGTTATGTAAATTATAAGGATCATACTAAATATGAAGTTTTTTTTTTTTTGAAATAACCATGAAGGGGAATGGTGGCATGCCGGATTTCATCTGACGACGGCGATAGTTGGGCCGACTATACTGACGTTGCCTTATGCGTTCCGTGGTCTTGGATGGGGTTTGGGGTTTCTTTGTTTAACGGTGATGGGGTTGGTGACTTTCTACTCTTACTATCTCATGTCTTTGGTTCTTGAACACTGTGAGAAGGCCGGACGTCGCCATATAAGATTCCGGGAACTCGCCGCTGATGTCTTGGGTAGGTCAGCTATCGCTATTCAATTGTTCCCTTGTTCATATTCTGACAGCCATCTTTTACCTGTATTACAATGATATTCTTTAGTTCTTATTTTGCAGTTGGATCTATGTGGTACAATGGTTTCTATGAAAATGTCAAACTTAATTATGTCTTATATACCCTACAGTAAGAGTCTTGTGTGGTTAGTTGAGTTTCATGTGTTCCTGGATTTACCAACAATGCACTTGGAGCTCTGTTCTTTTAAGCAAGATCTCGGGTTTTAACCTTATGAATGGATAAATAGGTGTTAGGAGAGTTTTCCCGGAAAAGGAGCCCAAAGTGGCTACTGAATACCATAAGATTAAGACCATGTGTTCTTGCATTTGGATGCTTGAAAAAGACGTTATTTAATCTTGTAGTCTGCTTTAGTGGAAGCAATATTGAAATGGAAAGATGGCTGAAACAAAGGTCTCTTAGTGAAATCGAAAATGATTTGTGTTGAATTTACAAGTTCTGTTTGGGGATTTTTGTCATTTGTGTTCATAGGATCACATCTCTTCCGAGTGGATAGACTTCTTCTGTATGTGCATTCATGATTGCCTGTTTAGTGCTTTTCATCTGTACATTTGAAGCATTTTTTTCCTTGTATGACTGCTTTTATGAGCCTTTGATCTTGAGCTTTTGATATCATAGACAAATATTGGGATGCTGTAAATACTTATAAAGCTTGACTATTATTGTTCTTTGTTCAATTTTTAGGATCTGGATGGATGTTTTATTTTGTAATATTCATTCAAACGGCCATCAACACTGGCATTAGCATAGGAGCAATCCTTCTTGCTGGAGAATGCCTACAGGTATACCAAGTGTTTTGACAAATTTTATCTGGGCTGCTGGATTCTGTTCATTTCTAATGAACTCTACTATTTTTCATGAACTTTATATATATTACTGCTATAACCATATTCAGCTGTCCCCTAATTAGTCTTGATTTTTCTTGAATGGGATTCTAACTATTTCAGTGTAAGACCCTTAACTTGGAAGGAGAATGAATAATTATGTTGATTAATTGGAGCACATAATTGCTTATTGTAGTGTTCTGTTGATAGATGTCTGTATACCGTACTGGGATTTAGTTTTTCCAGTTTTTTTTTATCACTGTTTCTCCCAGGAGGTTGTATTTCTTCTAAAAGAGTAATAAGAATTTTTACTCAAAAGAGAAGTGTTAAATAATGGCAGAGTGTTTTAACAGAGAGACGCTGTCGGAGAATGTCTTTTCACAATATGAAACGTAGGACATTTTTGACTGATGATAGGTTATTACATTACATAACAAAATTACTGTTACAAACAGGATGTGAGTGAGTAGATGTCAAAAATAAAAATATAATTAGAATCATACTTATGAGCTATTTACTTCATTTCTCTGTTTCATCATACTAAATTATGACAGATTTTCCTTTTTTTTTTTTTTTTTTTTTTTTTTCTTGTTGTCTCTTGCAAGATTATGTACTCAGACCTTTCTCCAAATGGACCGCTGAAATTGTATCACTTTATAGCTATGGTTACTTTTGTGATGATACTACTCTCTCAGTTTCCAACCTTCCACTCCCTCAGACACATTAACTTGGTTTCACTTCTTCTGAGTCTGGGTTATACTTTCCTTGTTGTTGGTGCTTGCATTAATGCCGGTAGGTCTTTCTTTTACGTCTTCTCTTATGTCTTTTCTCCGGCCTAAGTTCAGAGTTCCAACCATTCATTATTTTCTACTTTATGTGATTAAGAGAATTTGAAAACAGAAAGCACGATTTCTTGTAGCTTTCCTGTATGCCTGGATCCTGGTAGTGAGCTAAATTACTCCATTTTTATGCAGGTTTCTCCAAGAATGCATCTCCAAAGGACTATTCCTTGGAAAATTCAGAATTTTCAAGAGTTATGAGTGCCTTCACATCCATATCAATAATAGCTGCCATTTATGGAAATGGGATACTTCCAGAAATACAGGTTACATAAGTCATTTTATGTTATGTACTTGTTGAAATATCTTATTCCATCTTTACTTGTTTCATATTCGATAAACGAGCAACTTAGATGTCTATATCAGCTAAATAGCTTGTCCACTTTCTTGATCTTAATACATCGAAATTTTCACTTTCTATTTTGTTTGTCTGTTTTCTGAATATAATTTGTAACATCGGATACAGGCAACTCTAGCTCCACCAGTAACAGGAAAGATGATCAAAGGCCTTTCTATGTGTTATTCTGTCATCTTTGTAACATTCTACTCTGCAGCAGTTTCCGGATATTGGGCATTTGGGAACAAATCCAATTCAAACATTCTCAAGAGCTTGATCCCTGATGAGGGTCCAGCCTTGGCTCCAACATGGGTGTTAGGTCTTGCAGTCGCGCTCGTCCTCCTCCAACTCTTTGCCATTGGTCTGGTAAGCATAAAAATGCAATGCACTTCCCTTATAAGAACCTCAAAAATTACTCCTGGAAGAAAAAAGGTCAAGATTTTCCTTAATTAACAATACTTTCAAAATCTACTACAAATGCAGGTGTATTCTCAAGTAGCATATGAAATCATGGAGAAGAAATCAGCTGATGTGAACAAAGGGATCTTCTCCAAAAGAAACTTAATCCCAAGATTAATTCTAAGGTCTTTATACATGATTTTCTGTGGGTTCTTTGCTTCCATGCTACCATTCTTTGGTGACATTAATGGAGTTGTGGGAGCCATTGGATTTATTCCACTAGATTTCATTCTTCCAATGCTTCTTTACAACATGACATATAAACCATCAAGGTCATCCTTCTCCTATTGGATCAACATATCTATCATTGTAATATTTACTGGTGTTGGACTTCTGGGCTCATTTTCTTCCATTAGAAAGTTGGTTCTTGATGCAAGAAAATTCAAGCTTTTTAGCAGTGATGTAATAGATTGATTCATGGAGACAACAAAAAACACTCTCAAATGGAGTTGTCAACATGTTACTTTTTCAAAGGTTTTACCATATATAAAAATTAAGATAAAAAACTTGGATGTACTTGTCAATACAATAAACTTGGATAACATTGATTGAGATTTCTCCATTATCTTCTCCTTTACTCATAATATTTATATATTATAATAATAGAAATGAAAAATACACTTTGCATAATTTGATTGGTGAATTATTCTATCATGAAGAAGTATTTATGATTTTTAACCTAAAAGAAATTGATAGCTTTAAATATGATAAAACTAACTTCCATCACAATCACTAGCAGTTGTCACAAAATTTTAAAAACACTTTTTGGGTCCAAATAGAAATAATTGGAGAGGTAGTTTGATTTATTAGAAAGGCAAATCAAATTTGCTCTTGTCACATTATGAACACTACACAATATTACGGATTTTATATTCGTAACGAGAGTTATGTAAGAGACGAGAGTTATGTAAGAGTTAGAGTAATTTTTTCAAAATTAAAGTTAGACTCTGTTGACATAATTAAACAGAATATTAATATCGGAGTTAAAGTTAGTCTACGAGTGTAATCCATACAAAATAAACATTGTTTTAAATAGTAGAAGATTAAAAGTTTGAGGGTTCGATGATAAATTATTTATTATATTATATATATATATATATATATATATATATGGTATTATTGTCTAATGGGTCCATCACACAAGAAAGACAAAAGTAAAGATAAGAATAAATATTTAAATACAAACATATTTATTTCTAATCACGAGTTCATCTAAATTCACAAGATAAAAAATTAAGGTTTGTTTTTGTTTTGTATTATGATTTATTAAGATGAGGCTAAAAAATTTGAAGGACAAATTATTGTGAAAGAAAATGTATTCATTTGTCTTCTTTCAAGTAGGTTGTTGGAATAAGCTAATTTGTGAATGAATTGAAATATATATATATATATATATATATATATATATATATATATATATATTTATTTGACTATCATATCTCTAAAATCACTATTTTTAATAATTTGAATAATTTATATTGTGACTCTAGAATTTAACTCTTATCTAGAAGAATATTCAATCTTTTAATTCTTTAATTTTTATACGATGTTGACAATAAATATCAAATTTAAGTAAACAACGTAATAATATACATGTATATATATAATGTCCATTTTTACCACAAAAAAAAAAAATGTATATATATAATGTCCTACCTATAATTATGTTGAAACTAAAAAAAGATTCCCATTCCCCCATTATGTGATTGCTTTAGATAAACTTTGTCCATCCCATCTTTTCTGCCAAAAAATCCTGAACCCTTTTTTGTCTTTCAATACCATATAGACTATCATATATTTTAAAAGCTTGAACCCATAAAAAAAAGAAAAAAAAAAATACAATTTCACTGAAAAAAACAAATTTTAATAACCTTGTTCCAACCCATAAAATTATTATTATTTGCATTAAAATTTGATGCTTTTTTAAGTGCATGATCATATACAAAGAGGCAAAAGTATATCATGAAGCATTTGGTTTGACACAATCAGAAAATGCATTGTGAATGCTAGAGGAGGTAGAGAGTTTCATACTCGCGGTAAGCACCATCTACAAGGCAGAGTGAGACTTTCCCTCCGAGTAAGAGTTGAACTCTACATGCACAACTCGAGCCAAATCTAAATTAATTAGATTTGTAATGCTCCAAAAAAACCAGATGATCCCTACGGTTTATATATATATCATGAAGCCTACGGTTTACAACTTTACAGTTGACCTACCAAGCAGTGATTCTTTGTCAAAGATTTGGACATCCCCTTACTTTACTTTACTCCTTTATTTATTTTTTTTTATTTATCCTTCATCAAATATAAAACACTTCTCAATACCGCGTTTGAGTCTTCCGTAATCTTACACATGCCCCTGCCTCCGGATACGCTGTTCCCACGCAATCCGTTCTTCCCATCCAAACACTACCTTAATTAATAAAACCTAATCCGAGATATTTCATCTAATTTGTAGAGTGAAAAATCTTGAATTCGAAAGACAAGCCTGTATTACATTTTAGCCGATATATTATAATCTTTAAAATTCTTATCATAAATTTCTTTCAAATTAGTGAATCACGAAACCTCACTCATAAATTATATATATAGAGATATATATATTTTTTTGATACAATTGGGGGAGGGGAGGTGTCGATCCCTCGCAAGTGGGGTTGGGGAGGAAGCCTTCCGCCACTCTGCCATCAACCCTCGACATATAGAGATATATATATTGATATTTTTGCAGTAGGAAGAGTATATTTTAATAATGTAAAGAACATAGAATGTAATAATGGAGTTGACTGGTCAATCGAGAATTTATTATTTTATTCCTAGTGTGAAATTGGATTTGTCAGATTAATGCGTTTTTTGTTAAGCACTTCTGCCCCACGTTTTACACTAATTATTAGATTATTATCAATCAAAATCTGATGACTAATATATATACACTTAAATTAATCCATGTTTTTCTTGATGTCAAAGTTCTACCAAAAACATATATATTATAAAAGAAAAAACCATGCTTACCAAAAAAAAAAAAAAGAAAGAAAAAACCATGCTTTTCTTTCCTTTCTACTTGATTCAATAATTTCCCAAATTAACAAGAAATAAATAAGATTTTTGTCGGTAGATAGGTAGATAGTTGAAGTAATGATTTTAAATATGAGAAAGCTAAACTAGATATATATATATATATATATATATATATATATATATATATATTTATTAAGCAGAATGATGATTTTAAATATTAGATGGTTCAACAAAAACTTCGGAAATTTTTTTTTTTTAATTGTTGATTTGTGTAGATTCAAGGATGGGCACGTTAAAGTATTGATAGCCAACCAACCGTACCTAAAAATAAATGGTGGTGGTGTGGTTTTTGATAAATAAGGGACATGAGGGATGTTGTTGTACGTAGTTATTACTACTAATTAGTGGCCAATATTTTCTTAAATTAGAGTTTAGCCAATTTAGATCCATCTAGATGTAAATTTATTCCTTAAGCAATAAAATTGATTTATAGTTTTAATTAATTCAATTATAATATTGTGACAAAGTTTAAATTATTATTATTATTTGAAATATTCTGAAGTTATTTTATATCTCACT
This sequence comes from Cynanchum wilfordii, assembly GCA_025388415.1. Lineage (NCBI taxonomy): Eukaryota > Viridiplantae > Streptophyta > Magnoliopsida > Gentianales > Apocynaceae > Cynanchum > Cynanchum wilfordii. Next base: position 4,224,953 of record JAHSUH010001581.1, read on the forward strand.
TTCATAATCGACTTAGTTGAATCATTCTTACGAGATAAGTTCTCTCAATTCGAGAACCATGAGGTTAGGAATAATGATTGTTCATCTCGTCCTTTAATCATGAAATTGAGAATTCAAATTTCGCATAGTCAGCAAAAGGGATTAGTCACTAATACACCATCGTTGTTTACCTCTAGAGCACGCGCAAAAAAAAAAAGATTAGACACCGATGCCAGCGATGGACAGTACCCGAGGCTGATGTCATACTCTAGATGATTTGAATTCAAAATCTCTTACATGATAAATCCGGTGACAAAAAATAATTATTGTGATGATAGTAACTTTATCTATAACTAAAAAAAAAATCATAATTTCAAAAGATATATATATATATATAGTTAGACCTTAGTATGAATTATGACATTGATAATTTCTGTAACAAACTAGAGGGACCATCTACTTGTCATAACTGGTGGCCTATATTAAGAAGGCATGAAACTGTATTTTTTTTTCTCTCTCTGTTTCTAGATCGGAAACTTCGTACTTAATTAAGCCTTTTTTTAGTCTGATATAAACCTAGCATCTTTCTCTTCTCTTCATCTGAAAAATTCATCAAAACCTTGCGAGAAAATCAAGTTATGGAGAAAACTATGGAGCAGAAAGGGAAGATTAATAAAGCAGATATGGCGTCCAAGCCTCAGGTATGGGACTGTGGAAGTTCCTTGTACGATTCATTTGAGTTGAAATCATTCGAGCGCCAACTCGATTCAGCTATTCATTCGAGGACTCTATCAATGCCTCATTTATCCGATCGTCAAATTTTTCACCAACATCATCATAATCATCATCAAATTCCTCCTCCTCCTCCGGTACAATCTTCTCAGCCTCAGCAATCCATGTTGAAGAAGCCATCCAAGCTTTCTCGTTCGTTTCAGAAACTCCTGCGCTCCGTTTTCAAGCCTAAGCAGAATCAACGATCGCTCCTTCAGGAACAGTCTAGAGATGGTTTTTACGTGGTTTATGATAAATCTGCTACTCTTTCAACTATTCCAGAAGTTCCAGAATTCGACGGCGTCGCTCTCTCTCCAGAGATCAGCTCTTTGGTTAGACGGACAGCCTCCGAGAGATTCACCGCCGCTTCTATCGGTATTTCATGTGCTTGATAAATATATATATATATATATATATATATATATATATATATAATTAGAGTACCTAATTAAGCTAGCTAGAATTTCAAATAATCAGATGTACAGTTTGTACCAAGAGCAACAGTAGTAAACTTATTTTTTATTCCATCAGAAAATTTTCTTTGCTTTTCACAGCACAGCAGCCAACCACTCCTGGAAAAATTTGACAAACTGATCTATAGAATTTATTATGTTCTTCCTCAGTAGAATCGAGTTTTGATTATCAAATTTCAAGTCAAACTGATTCGGTTTGGGGGACTGGTAAGCCCAAATTAATTCGGCAGTATTTTCTATACCTTTCAAGGGCAGTTTCTTCTTCTTCCATCCTTCCTTCTGCTTAATGTTTGATCAGAAACTTGCTGGTTCATCTTTTGTTGAATACAATTATAGATTTGGTTCTCAAGGCTGGATTTGGGAGCTTTTTACTTGAAATTCAATTTTCGTTTCTTAACTAAATGATACCAAACCAAATGCGTGACTATAGATGTGACTCCAGTTTCCGTATATCTGGTGGGGGGAATGTAAATGTGATGAGTGTGAGGCTGTTTCCTCAATAGTACTATTTTTCAAATTAATGTCAAATTCTATTTTTGCTTCACATCCCAAAATTCAATTTGCATTCCATATTTCAATATTTATTTTGAAGCTTTTAGACAAATCTTGCCTTTCATAGTAAGTATAATTTCCTCGGGACCCTTCTAGAGTAAAGTATGAACTTTGACAGCATTTAAAACTTGTGATACATTCATGTTGTGACGTTTTAATTAATATAAAATTAATTTTGGTTCATTGAAAAAAATAGAAGAGATACATAAAATTAAAATTATTATAAAAGGGAGAAAATACAAGCCACTTCATAAACAACATTTTTGCGTCAAACTTAATTATCATACATGAATTAAGTATCATATTTTTAACTTTAAAAGAAAAGATGTTATAATCTTAAAAAAATTTTAAAAAATTATTTATGATATCAATTATCATGATTCTAATCTACAAATTTGTCGCGACTATGGACCTGAATACGCATTAATCAACTATTAACACTCTCATATGGGAATAGTAGGTGTGCAATTCATCTAACACATGCATGCATATACATGCACTTATAATATCCATAGTTAAAAAAAAGAAAAAAGAAACATTTCCTACAGAGACAGCAGGGGTAGACATGCCGTGTATGAAAGGACACAATCACAGTAAAACAAGTCTAAGTATACCATTTATTTCCGTCTGAGAACCTGCCCCTGCAAGGAAGGGAATTTGGTGAGGGCATTTACAAAGATGTATGAATACATGCATGCATATATATATATATATATGTGTGTGTGTGTATATATAAGTTGGGAGCTAGAAATCTTGGAGTGGAGTTCAAGAATTCAGCATTTTTTTTTGGTTAATTTTTTTTTTTGTGTGTGAGCCACTTTTGACCTAAGTCGAGCCACGGTAAATCTATAAAGAAAGTTAATTCAAGCTCGAGAATTTACTTAACCAAACCAAATTCCTTTAATATAGACCAATAATTTCAATTTGACAATTTGGTATGGGCTTTTCATCTCGATGTCCAAATTTGGACACGGTGAGAACTTGACTAAATATCAGACATTGTTCACTATATTTGGCCCATGATACAGGGAATAGTAATCTAATAAGTATTATTTTATATATCCTAAACAAAATCTAAAAAAAAAAAAAAAAAAAAAAAAGGATTGAATTGATCTTAAGAAAATTGAGGGAGAAAATGCCTCAAAATTTTTTTAAAAATAAAATAAAATAAACTGAATTTGATCAACGAAATAGGATTACTTAGCCAAATATTGGAAGACAAGTGGATCCGGTGACCAATTATTGGTTAGTTTAGTGGCGCATAATGCTGAGCTTGGTAATAGAACCATGGTTCGATCCCACAATCACAATTGGAAGGAATTTAAAACCGTAATCTTTGGATCCACTTCAATCTCAATTAATCGAATTGTGTGGGTTCGGATATCGAATCCGTATGGAAAAAAAGTGGATCCGGTGCACAATTAAAGATTTCCAAACCTAAAAACCCTTTTGAAAAATTGGAGTGGGTTTTAGGGAATCAATCTTCATTCCAGATTCCTAAGTTTGGGGAGATTGTAATTTTCGATTGAAGCTTGAAAGCGAAAACCTTGGGAGACCCAGATTTGCATTTGCTGGTTGCCTGTAAAGGGGGAAATGGAGAAGGCAATAGTTACACTTGATAAAGGCAGCATATGTTCTGCTTGGAATTACAGTGGGCAAAGGTTAGCAGCTGGTTCTGTTGATGGAACTTTGGCCATTTACGATTCAAGTGACCCTGCTTCTTCGAATTTTACATGTACTTCAAGATTTAAGGTATTCTGCAACTCTTTTCTGTTCCTTGTTCGTATTTTTACGAGGTTAAGCTTTTGAAGAGATTTCAAACTGTTAGGATTAGGCTTAGCATCTGTTCTCTTGATGTTTTGTGTGCAATGTTTTTTTCCCTTCAACTGAATGTTCATGCCGTTGTGTTTTGGACATAACATCCTTTTTTAGTTAAGATTTCCAGCAGATAACAGCTTTTCTGGAGTCATCTTGCTCTGTCTTTGCTAAAAAGTTCAATTCCTTAATCGCAATACATGTTTTTCATTTCTGAAGCCAAAGCTTTGGTTATTTTTGTCACTATTGTTCTTTGTTAGAATCGAGTTCTTAATTTGTGTCTATATGCTCCTTCCTACATTTGATTCTTTGGTACATATCCATCAATGATTTTATAGGTCGCGGAGACCAGCGTTTTGAAAATTGTTTGGGTCCCTCCAGAATTTGGGGATGCCGTTGCCTGCATTTCTTCTGGTGGAATTTTGACATTGTGGGAGGAAGTTGTTAAAGGTATCACAGAGTTGTTCTTTTGTTTTTCTCATTTTCTGAAGTAGACATACTCTGTGAAACTGTGCAGATTGGCACCAGATAATATATATTTTTTTGTGATTCATAGATTCTGGTCTTCCACAGTGGCATATGTGCAAAAGCTTTGACATGAACTCAACTCAAGTTCTTGACATTCAATTTGGAGTCTCTACCACGAGTCTGAAATTGGTAAGTTCTCATGTTGGTGGCTAATAATTGGACCTATTTTATATACATTTTAGCCCTAAAGGGTATGGAGCCTGCCCCCTGGTGACATCCTTTTGCAATTCTTTTGTTCTACAATTATCTTTAAAGTTTTTAAGTATGGATTAGTAGTGTGTATATGTGGAAGGAAAGAGGGGGAGCATGCCAAAGTTAAATGCTCTTGATATAATCTTCCTATAGTAAATCTCTCTAATTGTTCATATACAGTACTTAAGGCAGTTCTGTGTCTCTTCAATTTTGAGGGAAATATTCAGGGATCCAGTTTGATAAAACAGCAGTTGCACACGGTAGCTCTGTATTACTTCCATTGACTATTCAGTAATCTCTTCTTTTTTTCATCATATCAGAGTTTATGTCAAATTGTTTCTTAATAGAATGGTGGGTATATATTTGAAGATTACCTTTCAAGTTACACGGCTTTTGTTTCCTTACCAGGTTGCTGCATTTTCAGATGGTCATGTGAAAGTCTTTGAGCTCCTAGATCCTTTTGGGATGACAAATTGGCAACTTCAGGTTATGGTTCTTGTACCATGTAGTTTTTTTTTTTTTTTTTTTTTTTTTGGTAAGCTCTTGTACCATGTATTTATTTATGCTTAAGAATAACTTTTTCTTTTCCTTTCTGTTCCCCAAAACTTCTTCATTTCATTGTTCAAAATTCGCTGAAATTTTCATGATTTAAGATTTAATCGTTCTTTCTATCCATCTTCTTCTCTTGTTTTATTGTCCTTTTGCCTAGATCATGTGTGTCATCATATATTAAACAATGTGAAACTAATCCGTTGCAGGCTGAATTTCTGAATGTTATCGAATCTACTACAAAATTTACTAGACCTTCATGTGTGTCTGCATCCATATCATGGAATCTACAAAGAGGTGAAATCTCACAGTCAAGCTTTGTACTGAGTTTTAATTCAGACATTCCACAACTCAATTCTTCTAAGGTATTCTAGATTCTATATCCCTTCTTATTGAGCTTGTGTTAAAGTGGTTCCTCCATAAAATTTAAGCATATGATGTATTCAACATTTATTGACAGGTACATGAAACAAAATTATGATTGTTGAATTCTGGCATCTAACATTTGGTGCCAATAGTATGAATAGTATGTAATATTTGCTTGCTTGGAACTTCTTAAAAATGGTGTTATTGACTGGCTATGAAGTAGGTTTAAGATTTTTCTTTTTATTTTCTCTACCAATGTGAACATGTTATAGATTTCCACAGGTTTGGGAGTTTGATCAAGATCATCAAAGATGGCTTCCAGTTGCAGAATTAGCTTTGCCTGAGGAAAAGGGTGATCAAGTTTTTGCAGTTGCATGGTCACCAAATATAGGAAGGTAGCATGCTTTTGTCCCTTTTCCTTTTTCTTTTTTTGTTAACCTTATGAAATGAATTTAAAAAAGGACATGATACACCCTACTTCTATTAGATGAACATATTGAAAACATATTAAGAGTTTATCTTGGAAAGTACTGCTTTCTGCGGAGTGAGATTAAACATAATCCAAAGATTTGATACTAAAACATCTTCGTTAGCATGTACAATGCAGTAGACCATTTACTACTACAAGATCATCATATAAATATTAAAAAAAAAAATTTGATAGGACAAAATTTCAGCTAAGGGAATCAGGTTTGAAAGGGATAAATAAGAATTTATCCAAAAAAAAAAAAAAAAAAATGAAAGAAGAAAGGGATAAAAAGATTTCTTTAAACTTCTTTCCAGGCCATATGAAGTCATAGCAGTTGCAACTCTCAAAGGAATTTCGATATGGCATGTTGGATCAAATCCTAGTCCTGATGGGAGGCTTTCAGTGGAGAGGGTTGCTTTACTCTCCGGTCACAATGGCCAGGTACCATGATCCTACAACACTAAATCTAAAATATGATCTTACTGAATGGACTCCCTTCTGGTAGAACTGTCTGATTTTGTCTTGAACTAAAAAAATGTTTTCGAATTGTAAGCAGTTTGACAACATTTGTATCTCTGCACATTCCCTAAATTCTTGCTTTCCTTTGGTTAGATGTAATGTAGCATTTTGTTCATTGCAGGTTTGGCAGATGGAATGGGATGTTAGTGGGATGACACTAGCTACTACTGGGAGCGATGGGGTGGTCAGATTGTGGCAATCTAACCTGAATGGAACTTGGGATCAACAGGCTTTGTTGGAACCCACTGCTTAGATTTTCTTTGATTTATTATTTTTGTTTTTCCAAATGTAACATCTTTGTAATTGTCACTTGCAGACCTTTGTAGATATATTAGATCATTCAAAACATGACAAAAAGATTGTGAAATGAACATATTGAAGTTTTTCATTTTTATTTTTTTTTTGTAGTGTATTTGGATCGAGTTCAAACAAAAAAAAAATAGAGAATATATTTAGGCTTGTAAGTATATTACCAAATATAGAATAAGAAAACCTAATGCACATGAGAATTGGTAAGGAGTTCTTTTGGTTTTCGTATTAACTATTTAAATTTAGGATCATAATTTTCTTTTATAAGGGACTAACTCGACTTGAATATCAGAATCTACATAGGTTGATTAATTCGGATTCAGAGCAAGTTCAGTGATTATAGTTTTAAACTTCTCCTAATTGTGGTTGTGCAAGATCAAACCGTGGTTCTCAGTTCAACCCATACGCTACTGAGCCACCAATTGTTGGCGCATAACTAACAATTGGTAGCGCAGCTTCATTTTATTTATTTAATTTTAGCTTGCCTCTTTAATTTGGGCCAGCCCAATAGATTGGAACATTGAGCCCAACAACCTATGAAATATCTAAAAGGCTCTCTTATTTCCGAAAAAATGGGAAAAAAATAAATAAATAAAAATCCACAAGGGACACTTGGAAGAAAACAGAGAGACCTGGGAGAAAATAGAATTGAAGAACTGAAATTTGAATGATGAACTGCCTTGAAGCTCTATGGAGGAACCCAATTGTATTGGGTTCTTCTAGTTCTTCCATGTTTCACATTTCTCATACGCAGAATTTTAGGGGAATCGGAGAATTTAAGGGTGTTTTTAGGGAAACCAGAGGGTTTAAGAGCCTTGAAAGAAGGAAGATTCTTAAAAAGAGGGGTGTTGTATGTGGGTTTCTTTTGCCAGTTGATCCATGGGCACCAAACATTGATTCACAGAGCATTGCTTCCCAACTTTTTGCTTTCTCTCTTTTTCCTTACCTGGGTTTCTTGTATTACATCACTAAATCCAAGTCTACTCCGAAGCTCACTCTTTTTGGCTTCTATTTCTTACTTGCTTTTGTTGGGGCTACCAGTGAGATTCTTTCTTCCTTTTTATAAGTGTGTTTTTTTTTTTTGTGTGGAATCTTTTGTACATTCTGAGAATGTAGGTTTATCTTGTTTGATGAAATGCTTGGACCTTTCTATTTTGGATTATTCAGATGAGATGAGTAGGTAGTTGAATATTGAATCATTGATTGTTTTGGGAATGAAGAATCTCTCCTCTTTGCTTATTATGTACGCAATAATCACCTAATTTTAAAACTGTTATCCAAAATTTATATTTGCACCTGCAGTTTCTACCAAATTTATCTTTCAGTTTCAGAATGATGTTCCCTTTGCACAATCAAAAATTTCGAATTAGTTGCTGAATTGTGGTAGTTCGGAGGTTTTATAATCATGGGTCTGTGAGCATATATTTAGTTTTACTAAGTAGTATTTTCTGTTTTCCTCAATTAATTTCAATTGTTCTTTCCTTCCAATGCTTCATTCTTTCTTCTTTTGTATCAAGTTTCTGACTCTACTCATCTTTTTTCCTTGTTGATCTCACTGGATATCTTCTCCAGTTCCAGCTGGAATTTATGGTAATCAGTCTCTTCAGTACTGAGTATAATTTCTCTTAACTAAAATGATTTTTATGTGTTTTATCAGTCTGAAAATTGTATGAATTTGTCACTCTTGGACAGCAAAGGTGCATTATGGAACTTCCTTGTCCAATGTGGATTGGTTGCATGGTGGGGCTGAATCACTGCTCACTCTGTCCAACTTATTTGTTGTTTTGGGGTTGAGGCAAGCTCTTAGAAAGGAGGAAAATTTAAAAGAAAGCAAATCCAGTTTTGCTTCTGAGAGGGAAGAGGAGAAGTCATCTTCCTAGTTGGGGTGTACTTGGATAATTTTCTGATTCCTTGATTGTCATGGTTTATGTATTCACAATAAAGGAATTGTTGTTAATACTGTATTCCTATATCATCTTCATTTGATTCTTTCTCTGCTCTGTTGAATGAGTTGCCTAATTCCTAATCTTCTGTTTCTGATTTTTTGTTGTTCTTTTTGCACTCAATAGGGAACAAGACCACATGTTCTATTATACATCATTTGCATACCTGGTGTTCATTTTGTATTATACTATTAAGCCCATCTCTACTTCATTGGGGACCTTGATTTTAGCATGATGCCAAAACTGTTTTGCATTATCTTCTGCTTAATGGGTTGGTGTTAGAATTTGGTGGTGCCAAGATTCTTAAGCTTTCAGCTTAGGAGAAAAAAGTCTCCTTTAGGTTGGCTCAGTGTAGAACTATTATAATGAATGATCAATGGACCTTTGTAGCATTGCAACTTGAAAACTTAAGGAAAGGGTACAGCCTTGCATTACTTGCTTGGAAAGCACATAATCTCATTGACAAAACTTAATCCTTACTTTGATGGAATTATCATAACTTCAACATTGACTGATTTGTACAAATACATTAATCCTTTTCCAGCTAGAGTGGCAAAAACAAATAAATATATCAGGCAGCTACTTTAGTTTAGACCTTTCTTGACTTATTTGGATCATGTGAAGAACCCTGATCTAGTAAAATTAAAATTTGGATCTAGCTCCGCAGGGTCAATTGAGAAGTCCAAACCTCCAATTGGAGAGTTGGTGGCTGAAATAAGGTCTGTGAGATCAGACTCAGAGTGTTGCAAATTATGAGCCCCTCCCAGGCTGTTCATGTTGCAGGCTGACACTGAAAAGTAGTTTGATTCAGATGTTGCTGGAGATATGAAGGATGGTGAATAAGTCCCCATGAGATTTTCGTCAACATGTGTTGAGATGGGGAAATATTGATTTTCGTCTTCAAAATATGTTAGTGTTGAAGGAAAAGAAAACGGGTAGGTGGAGTTCTTATTTTCTGAATCCCCGGTATTAACTCTCAAGTTTGCTCTAAGGTTCATTAGCATCTGATTAGGTTGCTGCAATTGATAGTTGCTACTGCAATTATTCTTATGTATCACTTCTTGCTTTTCAGGAGATGCTGTTGAAGCAACTGAATTGTTGGTTCCGGCAAGGTTGCAAGTATGAACTCCTCTGTATGTAATCTCAAATACAGTGGCATCTTCATCAGATCTTTGAACTTGCTTTGTTGCCCAACAGTTTTGAATGTGACGGTACGTGCATCTGTAATAGCTCCTGCAGACATAATAATCTCGGTTTAGATTTTTCTTGTTCCTTTAGGCCAATTCTTATGCAATGGAACTCTCCAAAGTGCTGATAAAAAAAAATGCCATCATTTTTCTGTGGATAAGTTTTAAAAAGTAGTGGAATGCAATTTGAATGGAATCTTGAGTTCATTTTAACCGAGTTGTAAATGTATGACTAATGTTTTAAAAAAATTTGTGGGCGCTGAGTGGCTTTCTGACTTTTTGTGAAAGATAAGGACCCCATCGGTTACAGTACCTGGGATATTTGGCTCCCAAGATATCTTTCTGTCCATACTTTCTCCAACTATAGCCATCATCAGAAGGTCCTTCAAGTCCATTGTCAGAGCTGACTTTCACTTGTTCTGTCCATGTAGGCAATGTCTTTCTGCAAGATTAATCATCAAACATCAGTTTTACACCATCGTACAAAAAAATGATTGTTTACTTGAACGGTACAAAAAATTCACCTCTTCTTGGAAGCATTCACGTTCTGTTCCTGCTGATCCCTGAAATTTCTGTTTAGCTCCTCACTGCGAGGGCTACCATCCACGGAGGTAGAAGACTCTAAGGCACCGCAGGCAGAACCCGGTGGCGTAGGCTGCTGCGACTGTCCTATGGAGGAACCACTCCACTTGAGGATCAACAGAGCTTTCTCATAGGAAGACAGTATCCTCTGCAGCAGAAACTCTTGAGGTTCCGAAGAAGTTGAGCTCAAATGAACTCTTAGCTGCTTAGCTTTCTCCATTCCTTGGGTGAGCTCATTGATTAGTGACTTGTACTCCCAGCTAGTAGCACAATCCATTTCTTGTTGTTTGCAGGTAAACAAGGGATATTCTTCCAAAAGGGTCGTAGAAATCTAATCAAACTCAACAGGTTTTAGCAGAGTTCAATCAGGCCGAAAAGCTTCAGTGGCACATAATCCAGTGGAAGGAACAAATGTGATGAACCCAGGACTTGGAAATTGCAAAAGCAAAAGCAAAAGCAAAAGCAAAGGCAAAATCTTGAAGTGTGATGTTGCCAGGATGAGATTCAGGTGAATTAACTTGCTTACTTGGATTAGATTCTTGAAAGTTATGACAAACAAGTGAATTCTTGAGGAAGTTTGTATAAAAGGGTAGATATATATATATAAAAAATATGTGGGAGGAGGGAAAAAGGTGGCTGTTTGGAGTTTGGTCTTAGGGAGGAATGGATTATTTGGATTTTAAAAAGGGAGTAGAAAATGGGGTAAGGGAATAATGTGGTTTGTGTGTGTGGAAAAAGACAAGACTTTTTTTTTTTTCAATTTTTATGTTTATGTGGGGAGGGAGAAGAGTTGAAGTTTGACTAAAGAAAACGAGTTAATCCGCGTAGAATGGTCTTTGGTCATTTCTGATTATTTTGGTATTGGAACCAAATAGTAGTATTTCGAGTGAGTGAGTGACTGATGACTATACTATGAAGGTCCAAGTGCTGACCAATTCAAACCCCCCTCACCAACACACACTTATTTTCGGTTCCGGGTTCGGATCTCCCCTCTTGGGGCAACCCGTTTGGCTTATTTTCAGTTAGGTCATTGTTATTCGAAATTACTTTAAATTTTAAATTTAACTCTTGTTTGTAGAAATATTTTGTATAATATTTATAAGTTGTTTATGAAGAAGTGTTTACACTATTTAGTATTTGATTAATACATGTTGTTTAAGTTATTTGAAAAAGTTTTTATTTTAGCTCTTATTTAACGTTCATAATAAGTATTGCTGAGAATTTTTTTTAAGTTGTGTTAGAATTTGACTTTTACTCGAAAAAAAGTTTTATTCTGCCTTTTACATAACACTCATAGTGAGTGTCGAGATTTTGTCTTGATTGTGCTAGAGTTACTTTTACTCAAATATTTATTTTCATTCTAATATAACACTTACCGTGAATATCATATATTTATATTTACGAGGGAGCATGAACTAGAAAGGTATTGTAAGATGGAAATATCTAAGAAAAAAAGAGGAAGATGGAAGAAGGAATTTGAGTGGTGGTGAACTTGTATCTTCTAGAGCTCATATTCGCTGACCAATTCAAAACCAGAAAAAAAAGAAAAAGGAAAGAAGAAAAGTCCATTCCAAGTTTTCCTTTTTAATGTTTAATTGTTAATGATAGCCTTGTGGAACTCATGATTGAATTACTCAGTCAGAGATTACAGAATTTTTTTGGATTTCTTTTTTCTTTTTTCTTTTTTTTTTAATTAAAATTTTTAAATTTTGGTTGTAAGATTTTTCATTATATAATATAATATATATATATATATATATAATATAAAGGAATCTTCAAACGTCATTCCGCGTCTTAGAATGGAAGCTGTGAGTTTGTAGTAGTGGAATGATGACGTCAACTACTTATGTTTCTTAAATTTTTTTTTTAAATCGAATTTGGTACTACTATAACTGAATTGAGTGTCAAACTCAATTTTTAGGTTAGAAAGCACGAGTGCGACCACTCGGCCACAACCCATTTGACATGTTTCTTAAAATTTAACATTAATTATTATATGGTATACAAAATTCTCACGTAATCTGCCATTATACTCTATTTATACGTACGTGTATATATATATTATATATATATATATATATATATATATATATATATATATTTAGTCACATTAGTTTTTTTTATTATTATTTTATATTGCGCAATGTGTATATATATATATATTTGTTAAGACTTTTTAATATTCAAAATTTTTTGTTTTGTTAATTTAAATTTAATCAAATTTTATGCTATAAAATTTAATTCTTATTTTGGATAACTTTCTTTTAACTTTGTTGTAAGCGTTATTTTGAGTAAAAGTTTGACTTTGTGAGCTTAATTCAGGTCGAATTTGAATTATTTAGAGCCGCAATGAATATGGACCCAAAAATATATATATTCTTTTAACTCTTAGATAAGATAAGCCTTATAAAATTATTTTAGTTTTCATCGTAAAATTTTAAGCCATATAAAGATTAAAATGTATTAAAATTTTATAATATGAGAATAAAATTAATTTTTTTAAAAAATAAAACAAAACAAATATAAACTACATGAAAATAAAATAAAAAACATAGTTTAGGACAAAGGAAAGAATATTATAGAAAACATATATATATATATATTTAGACTTTAGTTTGTCAATTACAGAATTTGTGTTGTACTGGTATTCTTGTCTTTTTTCCACAAAATTCAAAAGTTTTTTTCTCAATTATGGTAGAATCTGGATTTTGTTGACTTAGAATTTAGTAACTCATACAAAATGCTTCTAGATAGGGGAATTTCTATAATATATATATTGTATAAAGACAAAGATCTCATTATCTATTATTTTTAAATTTATTTTTATATACCTAATAAGAACATTCAAAGTTCCAAAGAAGATTTTTAACCTTTTACGTGTACAAAAATGTAGATAAAGGGAATGCATGAACAATAATATTAATAAACCCAGTAGCTTGGGGAGTTAGTAAGCGGATTCCTAATGCTTCTTCTCGGGGCGGATGGTCGAGAGTTCAAATTCCTCCGAGGTGGTTAGTGTCGCCGTTAAAAAGCTCCGGGTCAGGCCCTCACCCTCGAGTAAGAGTTGGACTCAGCGAGCGCACCCAGTGAATCAATTAGTCGGCCCGTGTGGGGTCCGGACACGGGATGCTGAAAGAAAAAAAAAAATAATATTAATAAAATGAGTCAAGATAATAAAACTTTTTTTTTTTGAAATTATTCGTGTCGAAGCTATTGATTCGATTAATTTAAATTAGGTTTGAATTGCATTCACATATTTTAATTCTTATTCGACAGAAAATTCTAACATTAACTCTTACATAGTATAAATAACGAATGTCAAACATGAATAAATATTTTAAAATAACAATTTTTTTAAAAAAATTAAAATTAAATATTTAAAAATTTAAAAATTTTCTTTTCGTTTCTTTCTTCAACTATTTTTAATGTAAAATTAAAAAGAAATATATAAATTATGTCATTAGTAAATAAAATGAACTAATAACAATAAAAAATATTCATAAAATTTTAGATAATTATGTATTTATAAATAAATTTAGATGAAATTATCTTATAAATGGGGGGCATTACACAAATACAATAATGTAAAAACAAAAAGAAGAAGATATTAATAATGTCCAGGCATTCCCTATCCCACATCGGGAATTTAGTAAGTAATAAACTACGATATATAGACAGGACTAGTGATACATTGGCATGACCTTACTTGAACAGGATCTGTGCTATAGGCTCATACCTCTGTATCCTTGAGTTAAAAGGAGGCAGGAAACTAAACCTGGTGGATGAAATATGGCCACCTGATCAGGGCGTGATTAACGGCCCGATTGGCACCCATCGGGGCTGAAAGGGCTGTAGAGGATCGTTCTTGGCTGGGCTTGCCTGGCCGGGATGGTCGGGTGGCTGTCTGACAGGTTTCTCTCTTTTTATACAATCTTTTCTCTTAAGCTTTCTTTCCCTTTAGCGAATTAATAATCAATTTTTCAAACAAACTTGTTCTGTTTGTAAACTGCTTTATTCTAACTCAAAATAACAATTTTTTTTTAAAAAAATAAAACTAGATATTTAAAAATTTTCTTTTCGTTTCTTTCTTCAACTATTTTTAATGTAAAATTAAAAAGAAATATATAAATTATGTCATTAGTAAATAAAATGAACTAATAACAATAAAAAATATCATAAAATTTTAGATAATTATGTATTTATAAATAAATTTAGATGAAATTATCTTATAAATGGGGGGCATTGCACAAATACATTAAATTAGGAGCTCTAATATGCAAAAACAAAAAGAAAGCGATATTAATAAAGTCCAGGCATTCCCTATCCCACATCGGGAATTTAGTAAGTAATAAACTAAGTTATATAGAAAGGACTAGTGACACATTTGCATGACCTTACTTGAACAGGATCTGTTCTATAGGCTCATACCTCTGTATCCTTGAGTTAAAAGGAGGCAGGAAACCAAACCTGGTGGATGAAACATGGCCACCTGACCAGGGCGTGATTAACGGCTCGATTGGCACCCATCGGGGCTGAAAGGGCTGTAGAGGATCGTTCTTGGCTGGGCTTGCCTGGCCGGGACGGTCGGGTGGCTGTCTGACAGGTTTCTCTCTTTTTAAAATCTTCTCTTTTGTTTCGACTCAAGCTTTCTTTCCCTTTAGCGATGAATTAATAATCGATTTTTCAAACAAACTCAGTTCTGTTTGTAAACTGCTTTATTCATGAACAACTTAAAATCCCTAAATCATTAGATTCCTAAAGAATGAATTAGTAATAGGAATACAAATCAATGTTAATATATATATATATAGTAGGTATTTGTATTGGAATTGCTTACCCAAAAAAAAAAAAAAGGTATTTGTATTGGAAGAAAGAAAATTTCTCCATCTTGGCACAATCTAAAATCTGATTCAACTAATCTTCACACAAGGCAAAATCAATATCTTGGAGAGTCAATCTGCCCATGTAGAATTCACTTGCATGGTCAGTACACAAAGGAAGACATTTCCTGCTAAAACTTTCATGAATCAAGCCAATTTCTGGAATCATTGTCCTCTTTTCAACCAGTGAAGAAGAAGACATACTCAAATCATTTTTCAGTAAAAATCTAATACGATACACAATAGTATCTTCTCTCCTACCACAAAAATGAGCAGCACACTGGTAAGATGGTTCATCAGTAGCCAATCTGATCAAAGCTGTCATTAGAGGACCATCCACAGGTTTAGGATCCGAAAGATTCTTATCTCCCATCATCTTGACTTCTCTTTCTGTTGGAAAATCTATTTCTTCAATCCCATCCATGTCTGCAACTTTAAGATCCTTCGTATAATGTTGTATCGCTTCACGCTTACTGGATTCGTGCTTCTCTGCTAAGGTCAAGATACATGAGAATCGAAGATGGTAAGTGACAATGGTTTTTACCATCTTGAAGTTGTGACAGCAGCAAAAATAGTCAAGCCATCTTCTTCCAATTCCAGCATACCATCTGATGATATCGGCGTCTTCCAGAGCCGTGAGTAAGCTAATTGGTCTGGGACGACCCATATGATTTGTAAATCCTATCAATTTAACTGCTTTCTTGATAAGTTCCATGGGAGCATCAACTTTAATGGAAAGTGTAGTCAAGTCTTTAACTGTTCTTTGGGCATATTTTTGCTCCTCTTCCTCTTCTTTTCGCCTTTTTTCTTCCTCCAAAGCTAGCTGAGCTTCCATTGGGTTTAAATACTTGTCAACTTGAAGCTCGAAATTGTCGTATGCATTCACCAGTTCTTGGGGTAATTGGTCCCTAATCCATGGCAAAGAAAGGAAATCACCAGCAGAGAGCTTTCTATGCCATTCCCATCTCTCATCCACAGACTTTAGGAATTCTCGTACAACTTCATCTCCCCAAGTACTAAAAAGTTGTCTAACTTCATTTTCAATCTGGAAGTCAAATTTGAATCCATCGTTCCGTTTCAACTTCTTGAAGACATTGCTCAGTAACTTCAATCCCAATTTCTTTCTATTTCTTTCTCTTGCATTTCTCAACTCAAACAATCTAACTTCTTTCTGCCTGAGGTACTTTTTCCGTGCTCGTATGGCCTTCTCAGATGGAGAGGGATGCAGAACAGAGGGAAGAACTGCTTGAAGTTCCATCCCCAAAAACACAATCTTCTCAGATACAGCACTATGGATAGATGTTTTAGTTTTATCAACCTTTAATTCTAAATTCTCCTCCAAAAACTTGACAATTCTACTCTTCAAATCCATAGTAAACATTTTTGTTCTTGATGTGATCAACAGTATCTCATCCAAATATCTAACAGCATAAATCTTTAAAGGCTTATAATGAACATTACCAGCAAGCTCATCATCACAGTCCATCTTTTGATTATTTTTATGAATTTCATGGCGAAATTCTTGAACAATCTTATCAAAACCATTGAAATAAATATTAATCAAAATGGAGTTCAATCCACATTCCTGAGGAAATCCTCTTCCTAAAACCAAACCCCCCAATTCAACCTCAACTGCTTTGGATTCAAACAGTCTCTTTATAAAACCAACAAAAATCTCATCCTTAATTTTCTCCCCTATCATTAGGCATAACTTATCTACATGTTTTGCATTGAATTTCTCATTGCAGTTAAATGAAACAGTAAACCACCAAGTTGGATTCTCAACAGAGTTCTTCAGATACCTAATTGCAGTATGCCGGCCCATATTAACACGGCCGCCATAAGAAAATGTAACGAACCTATCATCGTATACAATTTCAAGAACCATTCTAATAGCTTCAATTACAACTT
This sequence comes from Cynanchum wilfordii, assembly GCA_025388415.1. NCBI lineage: Eukaryota > Viridiplantae > Streptophyta > Magnoliopsida > Gentianales > Apocynaceae > Cynanchum > Cynanchum wilfordii. The sequence goes on from JAHSUH010001581.1 coordinate 4,241,978, forward strand.
TGAGCTTCAAATTGGGAACAACAAGTGATTTACCTCTTTCTGTCAACGGAGAGATGGTGAAGCAGCAAGAATCGACATCTAACCGGTTACTAAAGAGCTGAGATGAGAGTTCTTGGATGGAGAAAAAGTAGGTCGATACCCAATCAACAGTGAGGGACTCAACTGAGTTGGAATCAGTAATTTTCCCGGACGGAAAACTGTATCTGAGGTTTTCGCAAGCTGTAAGAAGAACTGAAGGTGAAGCAACCACATTCTTAAGGAGTTCATGAAACTTGCCTTGGCGATAGTGAGAAAGGACCAAAGTCTTGAGGTCAGATTTTGTAAGGGCTTTGGTGTGGTTTTGAGAAGACAGAGTGGTGAAGAGAAGGACTCTCGGAGGCGAAAAGAATGGAGTTTTACCGGCGAGATTCAACGCGGTGGCGGTGGTAGAGATCACTCTGCCTTTCCAAAGGTTTTTGAGCATTGAATTTGAACAGAGGTTTTAGCCCAAAAGACATCCCTTTGTAGAGGAACACCAAGATAGCGTGCTGCGGAACTTAAAAAACGTCGCCGTACTGGGACGATTTTTGCATTATTGGGTTTTATTAATTTTCGTGGCAAATTAATTATACTGAAAACAATTGGTTTTAGTCCAAAATCAATAGTAGATATTCGGAATTTTAAAGGTAGCTCCCAACCCGTAAGTAACACTTATGTCCACGAGCTTGTCTTGTAATTATATGCAGTTTAATTACTTTGATATTATAATTAGTTATTGTACCCAAAATGAATATAAGTAATTAAATTTATTTTTATATATGATATTATATTCTTACATATATTTTTATTTCAAGGAAATCCATTACACACACATATATATATATATATATATATATATAAAAGAGGAAATTCTCACAACTCAAATAAAACATGGTGTATCATAGTACATACGAAGGGTGGGAATCAGTCAGCACAGACTTATAACTTTCTGTTTTCTTATTTATTATTATTACTGGCAGATTTATCCCTTCTAAGTCCGTCCATGCTAATCAAAGTACTGCTGCTTCTACAGGCAGTTCTGCATTCACCAAAAAAAAATTAAAATAATTCAATAATCAAATGAATAAAAAGAAATAATAATAAAATGTTAGAGAAATTCAGGGAAAGTTTCGGATTTGTAGACCTTTTTCTCACAGGTCTCATTGTCACTCTCATCATCACTGCTGCTGCCGCTGCTTGAATCATTGCAGCCACCGGCCGGACGGTTCTTCCTGTGCTTCTTCTTTGAGGTCAGATTCTTTATGTGCTCTCCAAGATTATGAAGAAAACCTCCATGCCCTTCTTCTTTCTTGGGGGTTGTTGTGTTTGAGCAGTGAGTTGCAGCAGTTTGATGGGCACAACAGGTCTGGTGGTTTGGGGTGGTGTGACTGTGAGTGGCGGTGGCCACCGGCGCCGCCCCGTGTGGTTTCTGAGACAAATGACAGTGTTGTCCGCTGTTCTGTTGGTGGTTTTTATGGTCAAAAACTTTGGTAGCAGAGTGTGCAGCTTCCTTCACTTTGTCAGTGAATGAATGTTCTTTGTGTCCATTGCTGTGGCATGTCTCAGTGGTTGTCTTATGGCAAACCACCGTGGTTTCTTGAACGGCCGGCCTTGAGCACTGGATTGAAGTCATTGTTATCTTGATTGCAGTTGTGTTTGATCCTTGAGAATGCTGGTGAAAGAATGAAACATATATATATATATATACACATGTATACACGTATATTCATCCTACGTCTAGTAATGAGATTCCTCTAATCAATTATCATATTCTGTTTTGCATCTATACCTTTTTTCCCACCCTTAAGCATCTATCTTTTCCCTTACTATTGGCCAAATTTGAAGAGAATTTATTCTATGACGATAATTGAGAAATTTGAGGAATAATTATTCCATTTTTTGTCATTATTGGAGCTCTTCGTCTTTGAAATTTTTGCAGGGTATAAGTAAAGAATGGTCTTTCATAAATGTTCTTGAAGAAGTGACAGGTTCCAAATGCTTTCAACTTGTATTTATGACGGGCATGACAGATCGAGACTCAGATGAAACTATTTTTTATCAGATAACCTAGACTTGGGAAAATTTGCATTCACGTAAGAGATCAATGAAAATACAGTGTGTATATATAAGCATCGGCTATGTATTTTGCTATGTAAGAGATCAATTGAAATATTATATATATATATATATATATATATATATATATATATATATATATATGTGTGTGTGTGTGTGTGTGTGTGTATTTGAAGTAGATACAGTAGTTTTAAATTATATCTAAAATAATGACACTTGTAGGTTGTAATCTAACAACAATCTGCACATACTGAGAGACTAATCATACCTGTGATAACTCCAAGTATGGCAATAGCTGAGAATGGCTAGAGAACTCAGTGCCATCTTTGTCTGTATTGCATGGTCTCCTTTAATCAAAGACTATAATGAATCAAATGTGAAATCTCAGCAGGAATCGGAAAACAGAGGTTCAAGAGCATATATGCCCTGCTGAATAGTTGAGTATCAAGCTTGAAAGGAGAATACTAGAAACAAGAAGAAAAGGAAAAGATGCAAAGTAACAGAATCTTGTAGTGGAAGTGGAGGAATCCCAATAAAATCGTTGGCTATATATATATATCAGCCAGTCCCCAAGTTCTCTCAAGCAAGGAAAGAGCAAGAAACAACAGAACCACTAGCTTGATCCTTCAAACACATCCATGGGTTCAACTCAGTTTTACAAACCTGATACATTCTACAACCAATACTATGAGAACCCGAGTGCCAAGCATCATGAGCAATACTCCCATCACGGTCACAAATCCCAATATGATCATCACACACACAGAAAATTGAACACACATTATAACCAGGCCACGCAACATGGACACCAGAAAGAGCATGGAGCAGTGAAGTTCCTGAGCCACGGTGCTCATGGCAGCCACACTAAACATTCTGAACACCATAGTTCAGGAGCAGCACATCATATCCTTAGTACCATCCACGAGAAGAAAGAGATTTATGATAACCTATTAAGGAAGGTTGAACACAAGAGGAAAGAGAAACACGGAAAGAAGAAAAATAGCAGTGAAGGCAGATACAGTGATGACAGCGGCAGTGGCAGTGGCAGCGAAAGTGATTGATGATTCAAAGGTATGCATTAACTTGTAACATGTTTCGCATAACCACCAGAATTTCACTTATATGCATGAAATCAAGGTTTCCAAGTCTTTCTGTAGGAGTTACTAGAGCATGCTTTAATAATTAGTTGATTTTCTGGTCGAAGACAAACAAAATAGTAGCCACCACCTCACCTTTGTCTCTAACTGTGCAATATTTTTTCTACAAAAACCTTGACTTGAATTTCGGAACTGATTATAATCTTCTAACATAAACATATCATAAACATGTTTCTTCCCTGCTTTTCTGCAGGAGTACAAGATCAGCCAAGAAAAAAATGAGGAGAAATGAAGTCTTAGAAGAAGTCTATTAAATAAAACCCAATCAAACTTGGCTGGCTGGCTATGAATTCTATTATAGAAAAAGAATCTAGACTGATAATCTATGGCGCTTCTACTGTGTAATACTAATATATGTGCACTTCTCTTGTATATTAAATGATAATAATTAAGGGTCTCTCCTGTGGGCTACACCAAGGGGATATCCATCAGTTCATCCTAACTAAAGTTTTCATCCCTGTCGCTCATGTTGATTTGTGTACATTGATTCAAAAAAATAAAGCATCCATTCTTCAGTAAGAACAAAAGAAAATTCTATTCGACCAATTGTTCTATTTAGTTTTGTGCAACACTTAACAACATTTGAAGAAACCAGGATCATAAGTTACTGAAAGACATACTACAACTATTATAAGGCAGCATGACATATTATACAAAAAACTTCAGAGACCAGAACCATTTGATATTTGCAATCAAAAGATAGGACCAGAAGAGTGTCCACCTTTATTTTAAGATCCTGGAAACAAAAGTTGAAACAGCCTGGACAGCTAGATTTTCAGCTTCTTCTTGGGTGGATCCAATTGTATGCAAATGTTTCTTCGCAATCTTGAATGAGTGATCCCCACCTTCAATGACATGCAATTCACTAGTTGGATTCATTTTCTTTCTTACACTATCAAGCTTCTCCAATGGACAAAGGCTATCTTTGCTACCCTTCATGAAAGAATATGAAGCAAAAATCACAATTTACACTTAACTTCATTTTCCCCCTCCAAAGTGCTGAACAAATGATACTTACAAGTGAGTGCTGACTACACTGCTATAGGTAAACAACAGTGTAAAGAATAATATAAAAAATTAGAATAAGAACAGCAAGATGGAGCAGAAACAAAGTACTTCCCAAAGAACCAGACCGATTAGTAATTCCAAAGCAAGAGATTGCCCATTGTAATCATATTTATAACCATCAGAAAGCTTACACTAGAAATAAAGAAAATCAAAAGAAATATGCTTTACCTGCACAAACATAGCCGGATCTGTAAGTTGCAAAAGTGTTTCATCTCGCAGAGCACCATTCATCCCCTGCAATGTTCCAGGATCGCTCAACATATTTATGGTTAATACATTTAAGCAGCTGGATTCATTCATAAGTGAGCATGTATATACGCTCTTAGACATGTGAATAATGGAGTGTGTGTAAACCTGAAGCAAAGTCCTCAAAAAAAATTGAACAACCAAGCTTTTGAATGCAAAATGTTCAAAATGAAGCAATCATTTTAAGCATCTGAATCGAACATGGGGCAGAAGCTAACAGAATATCAGTAAAATCATGGAGAGTAAGAAACTTATAATGTCAAGACGGCCAACCTTTAAAGGATATCCCAAACATACCACAGCCTGAGCACCAATGTCTTTATTAACAGAAACCATACAACTGACTCTGCAAAGAACAGAGAAGTTATCAAGCTATCCGTGTTAGAAGCAAAGTTGTAACCATCTGTCAACAAAAACCCACATAAAAGTGGGGATCTGATACACAGTTCCCAACGCTCTCAAAATTCGATAGAAGTTTTATAAAACTGTTATTAGCCATTCATACAGTTAAGCAACACCCGTTATCACCTTGAACCCATGGATTTTCCCACCAAGATTAAAGGATGCCCAGGGTACTCGGCCATTGTTTTTTGGGCAATCTCTGAATGGAACTCAACCAGTTTCTCGGCCTTGGGAGGAGCCTTGCGTTTCCCGCCAGAAATATCTACAGAAAGCCAAATTCATAAAATCTTTCACATCTCTAAAACAATGAAAATAGCAAATGGAGGTATTTAAGCATTAGAAATCCAGGATTGAGATACTCACATGGATAATCAAAAGTTACAACTTCAATAGCGTTTAATGCCTCGAGCAACATGTTCTTCCATCTACAGGAATTGTATTATTAAGCATTAAAGTTTCAATTATTTCATATTTCACAAATGAAAAAAAAAAATCAAAACCATAATCCAGTTAAGGAATAAATTGAACCTAATCATCCAATCAGATGAAGAAGGGGCTCCGGCACCATGAGCAAAGACGACAACTGGTGATTTTTCATTAGCAACCTTCTCCAGTGAAGCGATATTTGTACCTTCTATAGCTTCACCGATTGCTGTCTCCATCTCTTCTTCCGTTTGCAGTTGCCGGTCTTCATCTCCTTCTCTAGGTTTCTCCTCGCTGGTAGTACGGCGACGCTTGGCCGCTGCACGTTTTGCAGGAACCATTTGATTCTCTGATATGCACCGAATGAAGTTTGTGGAACTTTTAGAAATCCAATTACTGCTATGATATTCGCGCCAAACAAATGAGAACGCATTATGAAAACTTCTTCACTTATTTGGGCCAACCAAACATTTTCCCAGTGGGCCTCATTTCTGTGGCATAATAAGCCCATTAACTTTTAATTGCTTCTCACTATTGGGCCATTACCCAATAGTATTTTGGGCCACATTGTTTTATTGAAGTCTAGAAAATATATAGGGTCCATTTAGACATTTTTTTTCCCTTTTTCCTAAAACTTGTATTTTAATTTTGGCAAAAAACTTAATTAGATATATTTATCAAATTTAAAAATTTAAATTAAAAATTTAAATTAAAAATTTCTATAGTTAAATATCAAAATTTTAACATTTTTATTTTACTAAGGATTTTAAATAGGTCTCAAATTATGAGAGAACACTTTTGAGTTATATCTACATTCAAATTAATTCTTGTTCGAGGAAATTTTAACGTGAAATTTCAAACAACTGAGCACGAAGGCCATAAAAAAATTTCGATCAAAATTTGAATATATATACACATATATATCAAAAAAAAAATTTATTCAAATGCACTATTTTGTTAGGTAAATTACAAATTGGAGAAGTTTTTGCTCCACTAGCCAACTGTCTTGATCAAACCCTGTTCTAATATTCGAGAGAATCCATTCCAGAATTATCAAGATATGGCTGTTGGCAACACGTAATTTCTCTTCTTTGGAGTTCTAATTATAAAGTTGCACCTCTAGATATACACATTATGTATATATATATATATATATATATAATCTAAAATAATGCTATCTATACACATTTTTTTCTTTCCTTACTTTGTCACCCAAAAAAATGTTGAAATTGATCAATATGCATAAGTATTTATAAGAGCTTAATTGTTCTAATGATAATAATTTCACTTATAAGTATTAAAGTTTATAAATTCGAGTCATGTTAAAGACAACTAAAAAACAAATTGGACCAGATTTGTCAAAAGGCATCACAAAGAACACCAATTTGCATTGACGTACGGGAGGAATGTCAACTATATTATAAATATGAACCAAAAACAACGAATGTCAAGTACATACAAAGGAATCGCATCTACGAAAACGAATTCTTGCATGCAGTGTGGTAGTGCTATATGGGAGGAGATAAGGTTTGATTTTGATCATACATATATATATATATATATATATATATATATATATATATATATATATATATATAATTGAGATGCCTTAAGGATTAAGTTGTGTTTTTTTTTTTTTTTTTTTCTTTCATTTGTTTAATGCCTCTCTAATAAATAATTTATTGCCCTGTCGTGGTTCCTAGGAGCCAACCTCCTTTTTACCATTAACAGTAATTACACTACAAAATAAATAAAATTCGTGTTGGAGTTTTGTCTTATTTCTTATTTGAATTCGGGTATGCATGTGTTTTATTTTTAATAGAGTTATTAAAAATTTAATAATGTTGTATGATTATTGTAAATATACTTACAATTATAGTGATTAGAAATTATCAAAAGTTATAGAATGTCTTGTATCTATGAATAGACTGAATTAGATTATAAGTTTGTAATAACAAATGTTCATGGATAGTGAGAGAGTTTTATGTTTCATGTCGTCTCTTCTTACTCAACGTTCAAAAACTTATTTAATGTGGGGCTACAAAATATCGCCAAAAAAATATTCTTATTTAAAGAAAGATTATTATTATTAATCATTATTAGTCATAAATGTATATTAGTTGTATATATATATAATAGCTAATGAATTTTCTAATATAGTGACAAATATGGTGAGTTCCTCATTCCTTTAATAATTTCCAAAAGTCAAGGTTCTTGTCGGCGGCATATATTTATCTTAAAAAAGACGAGCTTAGCTAGCTAGCATGTTGTTTTTACTTGCAGACATTATAAATTAGCCCTATGAAATAATCTAGCTAGTAAGATTCTAGATGATATCTAAATAAAACACATGGCAGAATATTAAAAATTAATTCGTGAACAATATATATACATATATATATATATATATATATATATATATTATCATACTGTTAATTATATATAAATTTATCTTTTTTGGAAATGAGTGGGATTTGATTTTGGAAGGATAAAGACATAAAGATATGAATTTAGGAGATATGGAGTCCCCACTTCCCCACCACAAATCACTGCCCCCCAAGTTTTCTTGATTTTCTTGATTTTCTAGATGTTGAAGAATTTTTTATTTTTTTTCTTTTTCTTTCTCAAAATGATCTGCCCTTTTTAGGGTTATTATATAAAGGAGTTATTGGCCAATCCAATTCTGTCCACGAACCAAAAGAAAAACAATGAGGAATATATATATATATATATGTATGTATGTATGTATTAGAATATGGGGAAGAAAATCAAGGCATTCTGGTTGTTCTTCTCCCTCAAGGGCTTCCCTAATCTGGGCTAAGTAGTAAGTAAGTAAGTTCATCAATGGAACTGCTTGTCTAAAGATTAGAGGAGCCCTTGTCGGAGGAATGAACAAATCATGTCTTGCAATGATCTGCTTCTTACTACGTGTTTGTGTGTGTGTATGTATATATATATATACATGGATCATCTTCAATATATATATATATGGAGGGAGCAGTAATAATATTAATGGCATGCAGAAGTTATTATATATACCAATGGCTTTCCATCGGTTACACACACTCTCCCCTCAATGGCTTCCAACAAATTTCTTCTACAAAAATAGAGGTAAGATTAATTATTTCCTTTTGAGAAATTTCGCTGCTCATATATATAATATATATATATATATATACATGTACACGTAATAATTGATAATTCTGCATTTAGCAGTAATTAATAGTCTGCAGTATTTTCTTGGCGACGTTTCTCAATTAGGTTTGGGATTTTGCAGAGACTGAAAAACAAGAACAATGATTATTTCCTTCCTTAATTAATTAATCACGATATATATATATATATATATATATATATAGAGAGAGAGAGATTAAATGTGTTGATTAATGAATCTAATTACTTACTATATATTGCCATTATTGGGGGGTGGAATGGGGTTATTTATAGAGGTAAAATTTGATCTTTTTATTTTTAATTTAAAAAAATTTTAATTTTTTTATTCCTTAGGTTTTTTTTTTTTATATAATATATATATATATATATATATATATATATATATATATATATATATTTATTCTAAGATTATAAAATAAAAATTGGTTTGTCGAATCATCTTTACAAATGAAAATTGTTTGTTAGTATATAAAGGTTTTATGGTCCCCGGCCGATTCAAAGTTGTTTATCATTGTGCACAGCCTACGTACCCGGCGCAATAGAGTTCATGGCTATCAATTTTTTTTTCATGATCCATTAATATATATATATATATAAAGTTTTTTTAAAATTTTATTTTTATTTCATCTTTAATTTTGACTCTAATTTATTATATATATTTACGTTTATGAGTGAAAATATGGATTAACAAATTTCTAGTAAAGTATGACCATGAGGAATTTGCCTCATTGCTTCCATAGATGCAAGAAAACACATAATACTTCAAATCTCCCAAAGCCCAAAATTATTTCCTTAAAGTTCTTAAGACCTAGAGTTGACAAAAGTACATCTTAATATTGTCACGATTCATATATATATATTTATGATTGCTGGTTCATTATTATAAGCTTTAAAAACTTATACTAATTCTTCGTGTTTTGAATATATATACATACATATATGGGAGGATAACTCAAGAGCGTACATGAGCTGGTAAGGGTTCTTTTAATTAGCTTAAACGAGGTTGCGATTTCAAACTTGCAATCATGTATGTAGTCGTTTTGAAATTTAAAAGTCGGAGTTTATTTTTTTTTTAAGCTAAGGAAAACTCAATTCTAACTAAAATTAATTTAGATATAAATATAACTTAAAAGTATCGTCCATAACTAAGATTTCATAATACACAACAACTCATATCAAAAGAAACAAATATATATATATATGGGGGAGGATATATATATATTTGACATGGGAGCAATGAATGAAGTAGAATATTAAAATTTTAATGAAGGAAGAAGAAGGAGGAGGAGGAGAGAGAGAAGAGAGAGAGAGGGAGCATGTGATGAAAGAAGTGGTCGACCACCACATGACAGCTTGAGTTCTGAAATTTTGTTGAAAAATGGAAGTGTAGGAAGAAAGTCAGTCGTACTCTCTTATAACCTTAAATAGAAAAAAAAAAAAAAAAAAAAGAGACTCCATTCATGACTCATAACTCATCATCAAACAAGAAACAAAACCCAGTCTATGAAATAATGTATCAATCACATCAACCACTCTCTCTCTCTCTCTCTCTCTCTCTCATCCATTTTTCAGGAGAGGAATCTGCACTTCCTTTCAAGTTTTTCATCACAACATCTCATTATCTGTCGTTCTCTCTTTGGTCTCTCTCTCTCTCTAGTATTTGGACATAATAAAAGAGTCCATATGCTGCATTAGGGCCGTCAGGGCCCATGCCGCTGCCCGGCGCCGATCTTTGGACAACTATTAATGTAGCTGGCTCGGTTTGAACCTCTCTGGTTGATGGAACGAAAGACAAATCGCTTTACTGAAATATATATTTTCGTACAGCTATCCACGAGTTGTGGTACGCTAGGAATCAAACGGTCCACCAATCTAGTAGATGGCCCGGGTTTTGCCTGCTTTGTTAGGCATTTGTATAGAGTGATTGAATTACTCGTTACGTAAAACGGGGACGCCCTC